>CAWUFW010016305.1:0-316670 GCA_963921515.1 Calotriton arnoldi
TAGCCAACCAGAAATCCCATTTCTAACAGTGAACCTACAAGTCCTATATATCCCCACAACCAGAAAGGTCCAGCGGATATAACGGTATATTGCTTTCAAATAGCTGTCATAATTAGAAGAAGTTACAGGTGAAAACGTTGACACAAATGGCTGTTTTTTTCAACTAATTTTCAATTTTTCCTTCATTTAACTGTTAGTTTCTATAAGGAAAACTTTAAGGATCTACACAAATGACCCCTTGCTGAATTCAGAATTTTGTCTACTTTTCAGAAATGTATGGCTTTTTAGGATCCATTATTGGTTTCATACCCATTTCTACCATTAACTGGAAGGAGGTTGAAAGCACAAAAAATAGCAAAAATAGGCTATGTCCCAGAAAAATGCCAAAACTGTGTAAAAAAGTTGGTTTTCTGACAAAATTCTGCTTGTCCCTGAAAGCTGGGAAGATGGTGATTTCAGCACTACAACCCCTTTTTTGATGCCATTTGCAGGGAAAAAACAAGACACTTTCATCTGTAGCCCTTTTTTTGCATTTTCCCCCCAAAAAACAAAATTTTGCTGTATTTTGGCTAATTTCTGGGTCCCCTCCAGGGGAATCCACAAACCCTGGGTACCTTTACAATCCCCATGATGTTGGAAGAAAAGGACGCAAATTTGGCGTGGATACCTTATGTGGTAAAAAAGTTACAGGGGCCTAAGCGCGCACTACCCCAAATAGCCCAAAAAAGGCTTAGCACAGGGGGGGAAAAGGCCTAGCAGCGAAGGGGTTAAAATAAATTACTATTTTCTAAACATTTAATACATATATTTAAAAATAATGAAAAAACTGTAAAAAAAATGTTAAACATACAGATAAAATATATAACACTAAAAAAAAATCGATATTATTAACAACTACATTTTTGCTAACGATATTAATGACTTCGATATTACTTACTTCGATATTAAAAAAATCGATATTACTTACCTTAAAGTCGATATTCTGGTCAACGATATTCTTGACTTCGATATTCTGTCCCTACGATATTAAAAACTCGATATTAGTGTAGGTCGATATTTAAAATTCGATATTTTGACTGCCCACTCCAGCTACAGCACCTGGACTTTGCTAGCTACAAGTCTTGCCCTGCCAATGCCATGCCTGCCATGATCCGTATTTCAGATGCAGGAGGGGTGGAGCACCCCTAAAATAAACCGGGTGCTGATGGGCAGGAAGCTGCTTGGCATTCTAGTTGTTCCCTGCCTGCAGATTCCTGCCGTTGGTTTCACTTACCTTGCTTCTGGGTCCTTCAGGCAGCTTCTGTGTTTTCTGCAGCTCCTCGTCGGGTCTTCCTTGCAGTGCGTTTCCTATTGCCTTTTTCAATGGATTCCTCTCTTGGATGATCCAGCTCTTAGTCCTGGATAACCTGCAAAACAAAAGAAGAAAAGAAATATTTAAAGCTCCGACGTTCTGCAATTCCAAGCTGGGGGTAATGCGCTCTGCGCGCTTACATATTTGAATTGTGATATCCAAACAAAATACATATCTGCTATTGAATCTTGTCTGTGGATTCTGTATCTTGAACTCTAATTTCTGATGACCATACCTATGGACAAATTATATAATTAATTAACATACTTGTTTCTAAGGGATAGAAATAAGTTTCACATTGTTTACTTATTACTGCATGTATTTTAAGGCTCTATGGGGTCGATTACTATGGCGGGCGGACAAAGTCCGCCCGCCATCGCAGTTGCAAAAGGGACCGCCCGCCATAGGTGCGGCGGTCCAGCAATACACATTAGGATGCGCCCGCCACACTGGCGGGCGCAACCCGTATTTTTACATTGCGGCGGGCGGTGCTGCAAGCAGCACCCGCCGCAATGTAAAAATACATGTTGTGCATTTACATGCACAACGTGACAGGCACCGCGCGGTGCCTGCCACATTGTACATGCAAATGCAGGGGGGTACCATAGGTACCCCCCATGTGGACACCCCACCCCCCCAACACCCTGGGGGCCCGCAACGGGCCCCCAACAGCAGGAACCGACAGCCTTTCCATGGCGGCAATGCAGCCATGGAAAGGCTGCTCGCAGCCTGCATCGTAATATGGATGGCGGTGTCTTCCAGACACCGCCACCATATTCAGCACGTGCTTCCGCCGGTCGACGAGTCGACCGGTGAACAGCGGCAGACGGTCTTTCCGTCCGCCGCGGACCCCCCAGCCATCATGATATGGCGGGGGGTCTTTGCTGTCGGGATGGCGGGCGGATCGCCCCCGCCGAGCCGGCGGTGACCACCGCCGGCCTGGCAGGGGCGATCCGCCCGCCATCGTGATCGGCCCCTATATTTTTTCCATATTTGACTTATGACTAAAAATGAAATACATGTAGGAATGTATGCACTCTCATTTTCTTCATTATTTTCTATTGTGTAATTGTCTAGTCAGTAATTTTGAGCCTTCTTAAAACAAGAACAGTAAATCATGAGGTATGCTTTACTATAGGAAGTATATGTGCTAGTCTCATCAGTTGCTCCTTTATTATATATATATGTACTCTCTTTTTTCCTTTAGATATACTAAATCATCATTAGCTGCCATTTTCTTTTTTCTACTGATAATCGGAAGAGGGAATTGTCTAGGTATATAGTTACACATAATGAGGCATGTGTAAATTGACACTCACCGAAATCATGACGTCACTGATTCCCTCTTTCTCTTCTATTTTTCATTTAGGAGGAGTCTTGAATAGCCTGAGTAGACACTTGCACCACAGCACAGTCTCTGTGGGACACTTGTTTTTTCTCTTCCCTTCCCCTCTTCCCCGTCGATCTTGGTTGGCTTTGACTAATGATGTGCCACCTTGGTCGAGGGTGAAGTTGGGAGCCAGCATCGTGGCTTCCTCTCGCTTCTGCGGAAAACAAAGGGGGATTCTGACAGCCAAGTGGTGACAACCCGGTCCCTTGGAAGTGGGTATAAAGTGCTACTTCAACCAGAAGCGGACCTGGTGCATTGCCCTCGGAACCAGCACATCGTCCTCAGAATTGACGTATCGCTTACAGTGAGAGTCATAGCCACGCATCATATTCAGAACCAGCGCATCACACTTGGAACCGGCGCATCGCCGCAGTTGCATGGAGAAAATCGACACATCTTGTCCACTGCGTAGCCCTACACTGACGCATCGCTTTGGCTGCACCATGCATCTTCATCGATGCAACATCCTGGATCAAGTACTTTGGATCAGAAGGCCCAAGTGGGTCCCTGTATGCAGCCCATGCTCCATCTTGGTCGGCCTGAACTTTTGACTTTGTCCCGGTCTAGTGCGACCAGATATTTCATTTAATCGCTTATTGCTTCTAAGCACTGTTTTACAGTTATTCTTTAAAAATTCATATCTAGACTTCTACTTGTTGGATTTTTGTCATTGTGGTTTTCTTTAATCTATAACATCATTCTCTATTATTCTAACCTGGTGTGGGGTCATGTGTGGTGTTTTCACTGTGTTATTGTTTGAAGTGTTGCCCAAATACTTTACACATTGCCTCTTACGTTAAGCCTGACTGCTCTGTGGTAAACTACCAGAAGGTGAGCACAGGATAATTTAGGATGTGTTGTTACCCTGACTAGGATTGTGGTTCCTGGTTGGACACGGTCCATACCTCTACCAATCAGAAATCCAATTTCTAACACACTTACTTTTCGATATTTCGTCCCTCGACTTTCTGTCCTTTAGATTCCTATGCCACCATATTGTATTTCTTGATATTTGGTAGTACAACGATGGTGTACAGTTTGTCATGTGTCATATATTTCTACTGAACATTTCTTTACTATATTTGTCTACTTATTTAATTTCAATATGATAGTTGGTATTATATAACAACTACTAGCACCGCTATTGTGGTTCCATAGTGCAGTTAATAACATGTATTACTCTAACCAACGCTGACGTTGTTCATTGTGTTAATGTAAGAAGGATTAAAGACTGAGTAATCCTTGCTAGGACTCGAACTCATCTCCAAATGCAGATTCCACAGATGCCAACAGAGGGGCGATTTACAAGGGACTTGCGCCACATTTGCGTCACTTTTCCCATGTTAAAAGTGACGCAAAAGTGGCGCAAGGGGCTTGTAAATCTGCCCCAGAGTGTTCAGGTTCCACCATCTTTGTGTGTTTAATGAAACGGACACCATCCAAACAATATTGTTGCTAATTAGAATTGTTTTTGGAAGTCTCAGAAGAAAGGTAATTATTGGGCCTTTAATAGGCCTAAGCCAAGAAGCAGAAACCCATTACAAAAAAGACCTATCAACAAGCTAGTCCTCAGTCAGCAGTGAGTTCAGCCCAGCACACTTGATAAGCACCAGAAAAGCTCCCTAAAATGCTTCAGCGGATTGTATGTCGGAATTACGCATGCATTCAGGGGCAGATCTACAAGAAAGTGCCGCAGCGTGGCGCTGCAAGCCCTTTGGCTGCGCCACGCTGCGGCACTTTCAGAGCACAGGAATGCGACATATTTACAAGAATATGTCGCATTCCTGTGCTCTCCCCTGCGCTGGCGCACAAACAGCTGCCAAGCGCCGGCGCAGGCACCCTTGCACCATGGTGCAAGGATGCCTGCGCCATGGGAGATTGTGTTTGTGCAGGAAGGGCACCTTTCTGCACAAAAACAATCAGTACAGGCTTTTTCCTCTTTCAATGCATGCTGTAGAATGCAGCACGCATTGAAAGAGGAAAACGAGGAGAAATGAAAACATTTCTCCTCGGTGCGTCTCGCTACGCCACCTCTAGGGTGGCGTAGCTTTCAGACGCATCTCCAGATTTACGATTTCTCGTAAATCTGGAGATGTGTCTTGTTCCATGGGTGTTGCGTGGGAACACCCACAGCAACACCCATGGAACGCCCCTTCAACGCAAAGTGCTGCGTGTGAAGGGACGGTATTTACAAGGAGAGGAAAAGTCACGCATGGTGGCTTTTCCTCTCCTTGTAAATATCGAGGAGCCCCCTGCGCCACCAGTACGTCACGAAAAGTGACGTACTGGTGGCGCAGGGGGCTTGTAAATCTGCCCCTCAGAATGCATGCCTTTTTAACGCTGTCATTAGTATGAATGCGTCGTAATGACACGTACGTTCAATTGTCGGCGCTGTAAACGCACAGCGTGCTCCCGGGTCGTGCTAAAGGCTGTTTCCCGCTTCAGCCGTCTCTATAGAAAACATATGCCCCTTCAGTCACCCTGCCAGATATGAACATTGCAAAAACTATGCGAAAGAGTTCTGAGTATAAATAATATTCAAGAGGGGACGTTTTTTGATAGGGCAAAGCAAGAGTTTTTTTCAGGAAACCATAAACATGCAACGGGGAATTGTTGGGGCAAAATAAGGGCAGAAGGTATGTAGGGAACAGCATCGACCTAACGCCACAATTTAGGTCCAGAGAAGGCCTGGCTGTTTGCTTGAGAGAAAAGGAAGTTGGAAAGCTCGTTAGTGATTTTTGTTTGTCATAGGGAAGTTTTACGTTGAGCATAGCAGTAAGGTATGACTGAAAGCAGGAAAAAGGACACAGTGAATGTGCTGCCATCCGTAATCTGCTGCCGATGTCTTTGTTTCCAATAAATGAAGTGCTGCCTTTGAGCAGGTGACAGCAGATAAAAGTCTGGATTATTCGCTTTTGGAATAATAAGGGGCAGATTTACAAGCCCCTTGCGCCACTTTTGCGTCATTTTTCCCATGTTAAAAATGACGCAAAAGTGGCGCAAGGGGCTTGTAAATAAGCCCCTTAGGGTTTACAATATTTCAGTTTTCAGTCGCTCTTCTTAACACAATGCTCCAGTGTGATTGCATTAACCGTAAGGTCTGCCGGGCTCTCTGCAGTCGCATTCCGCAGCAGGGCGCGTTGCAGGGGGAGAGGGCATCGTTTTATTTGCAAAGGGTAAACGAAGCTGACCTTGATATACTATCGCATTGATTTTTGGAGGCTGCGGGTTTGTCCGGTGAGAGACCTGCCTGGCTAAAAGCCTTTTGTCGTCCAGCAGCCATTGA
Organism: Calotriton arnoldi; assembly: GCA_963921515.1. Taxonomy (NCBI): domain Eukaryota; kingdom Metazoa; phylum Chordata; class Amphibia; order Caudata; family Salamandridae; genus Calotriton; species Calotriton arnoldi. The sequence continues at coordinate 6,028 of CAWUFW010016305.1, forward strand.
TCCTTCGCTCATACCTGCTTAGCAAGGCCTTTTCTTCCTAGAGATGATAGTAAGCAATTATTTGGGTCACTTTAGACCTCGAGTTACTGTTGCATCAGCAGACACGCAGTTTGCTACTCAGTATTAGAAAACTGGAATATTGAGCGCCCCATTGAAGACAACAGGGCGGCTCATGGTTGATAATGGTTGTTACAGGCCTTCTGCTCCAACACTCTTTATGTCTTTCTATTTCTGCCTGTTTAATTTAGAACAGTCTACACACAGAGGGTGGAAAATTGTATCAACCTTACAGTCTTTGTGCCTCTGGCTAACCAATTGGTAATGGCCCTCTCCCTTATGCTAGGCCCTTGCTTGTGGCTCAGGCTTGTAACTCAAGATAACACCTTTAATAACTGGTATAGCCCTTAGCAGCAGGTTATAAAACTATAGCAAAGCATCCCAGACTTTCACCCTACTTAGGGCTCGTCAGTAGGTTGTAGCATGAGTCCTATGGCACAGCGAGTATGTGACCCACGTCTGGGTATTTCCATCGCAATTAGGGACTTGCCTGCCAGTTTGAGATGGACTGTTCCAAAGAGGAGCAGAGCTGCTACTGATTTGCATAAGACAGCCCTTTGTCTAGAATGCTATGGTGGGCTAAAAACAATGGACTGGAATGCGGCCCGAATCATTGTCAGTGACTGAGATTAATTCAAACATTCCATCCATCACCTTAATGTTGTTGCATTTGATGCACTAAGTGCGATGGATATACCTAGACATGGGTCCCTTGCTTACTGGGCTATAAGACTCAACCTACACACTACTGATGAGCGCCAAGTTGGACAAAACTGGTCTGGGGATGCTTGTGGTCCCTTCTGGAGGGAGCCTCGCATGGCAGTTTGGGACAGACTGCTCCCATGAGGAGCAGGGTCGGTATTGATTTGCATATGGTGTTTGAAAAATAATGGACTGGAATGCGCCGCAGGCGATGGCTAGTGCCCAAGATTAATTCAAGCATTCTATCCATCACTTTTTTGTTATTGTAATTGACACCCTAAGTGTGATGGGTATCCCCAGAAGGGTGTCCTGTGCTCACTCTGCCATAGGACTAAATCTACACCCTACTGATGCGCCCCGTCTGAGTTTGCTGTAGTCCCTTCTGAAGAAAGCCTCAGCTGGCAGTTAGGTACAGATTGTTCCCATGCGAAGCAGGGTCAGTACTGATTTGCATAAGGCATGCCTTTGTCTAGAGTGCCATGATGAGCAAAAAACAATGGACTGGAATGCGGCACAAACCATTGCCAATGGCTGAGATTATTCATCGCCTTGTTTTTTCAATTGATGTAAAAGATGGCCATTGGCGGTTATCACTCAAAAACATCTTGAAGGCTAAACTGAGTGAGACTCAATAAGTCAGACTCAGAGCAGAGCTCTAAAAACTAGGTAGCCCAAAATCAAAAATTCTACAGAGTTTAAGCCGGTTAGAACCCACTGTCTTACAATGATGTTTTATCAATTTTCAAACAATTGCCTCTTGACTTATATTTTATTAGGATCTTTGAATCATCTTGTGATAGAAAAGACTATTGAGCCTATGCTTGACCAGTGAAAAGACAGTGCTTGAAATCTTAACCTTCAGAGTGAGAATCAAACACCTTAAACAGGTGGACTTAAAAGACAATCTGTCATGGGAGTTAAAACATAGTTACTTTAGATGATACAAAAACAGAATTCAAGGAATTCAGGAGACTGCAAACTAACGTTTATCCCACCAACAAAAATTGTTTATTTGGCAATATGAAAATTATTGCCTGTTCACTTTTGAAAGGGATTGTTGAAATGCCTTGTGAACAAGACATGATCCATTAATCTTTAGATTGAGTGTCATAGACCTTAATCACTAGTCTATGAGCAAAGCTATAATGAGGTGCAAAGCAAAAAATATATATAAGCGGGTATGTACGACAAATTGAGACAAAATGTGTAAAGATAAGCTTCAAACAAAGAATGTAAATATGAATAGTGAAGTTCTCTATATTGTTTATTTCAGAAGCACACCCTGCTCTTGATCTCGCCCCTTAGGAAAGCTTTCAACGAATCCCAAACATCAGGGGTCGCAGCCGATCCTATGTTGTAACCCAAAAAACTCTCTGTCTCTTGAGATAGATGCTGCATCTCAGAGCTGTCCAGAAGCAGGGTACAATCGAAAGTCCAGGCCCTGATGTTCTGCCTGCCTCCCAGATCCAGGTCCATCCAAACCCCAGAATGGTCAGAAAGATGAGGTATCAGATAACCAATGTGCTTGACTTTCCCCCTCAAACTATGGCTGACCAAGATATAATCAATCCTTGATTTGTGGCCATATTTGCTGTTGTAATATGAAACACCTAACTGAAGGCCCGATCTGTCCCTCCATATATCACAGAGTCCTGTCTGCACCATCATAGCATGGAGATATGTCCGAGATTTGGAAGGAGTCCTAGCTCTACTATTTACAGACTTATCCAACTCAGGATTAAGAACAATATTAAAGTCCCCAGCCATAATTACTGGATTCGGGAAATCCAATAAGTTTGAAAAAATAGTTTTAAGAGGGAGGGATCATCTTGGTTAGGGCCATAATAGCTTACCAGAGTAAAAATAGAGCCTGAGATATCCACCTTTAGGATAACCCACCTGTCACAGGGGTCAACCAAAGAATCTAAAATGCGGGCTCTTAATTGTTTTTTAATTAATATAGCAACCCCCTGATGTTGGCACTCTGATTGGAACAAACAAAGTGGTCCAACCATTTTAATTTTTAAATATCTCAGTTAACTCTTCCTTCAGGAGATGCGTTTCCTGGAGGATAATATCCTGCGCAGGAGAATCTCTTATATATTGTAAAATCTTTGCCCTTCTAGATTTAACACGCAGACCATTCACGTTCCAGGACAATAACTGCAACATTCTCATGGAGGTTTGGAGTCTGAGACTCCGCGTCATTTACTAAGCAGAAAATGCCAGCACCAGACCAAGTAGCACAGGATTAATATCCCTAGGGCAGTCAGAAATGTACAGACAGTCTAAAGCGAATGAGGACATTTTTTGGTATTTTTTCCCTATGCTCCCCACCCAGTGCTCCCCTCCCTCCCCCCCTACCAACCCCCCCTACCAACCCCTCCCATGAGAACCCCCCCCCCCCCCCAATTTTCCTGGACAGATGAAAGTCCAGACTTCTGCGCCCCGGGTGCCTCACCGTGTCCCTTTATATAGAAAAAAAAAGAAAAGAAAGAAAGAAGAGAGGCGAAAGCTGAAGGACATCCCTTAACAGCCACTGAATAGTTATAGTTATATACGCAGCATTATAAGTGTGCGGGAAATCGAATAGTTATGTTTTAAAAGAATAGAGCCAAATTGGTACTTAGTATCCTGCACCCAGGGGCCTCCCACTGTATAGAACCACCCCAAGAGCAGGAGTAGACTAGCTAACTATACTTCGCTTTCCTTAAAACTTTCCAATAGCTCCTCCGCCTCCCGTAGCGATCTGACGATATGCATTTTATTCTTATGCATTATTGCGGGGAATTAAAGTTGGGCCACTGCACCAATTATTTTTAAATCATCCAACTTTCTACCCAGCTCCCATTGCCTATCAAGTGTGGCTCGGGCAAGGTCAGAGCGTACTTCAAAAGAGAAATCCCTAGCCTTCAATGATTTAGCCTTCAAGGCCATATTGAGGATTTTTTCCTTGAGGGAATAGGTATGAAAATTCAAGAGGATTTTTCTGGGCTTTGTTCTATTGGGATTTCTTCTATGCGCCCTCTGTATATCCTTCCTCAGAACTTCCTCTGTTTCCTCTAGCTGCAATGACTCTTTTAGTAATGCGACAATGTAGGATTTGAGGTAATCTCCCTCCCTTCCCTCGGGAATGTTCAATAAACGGAGATTACTTCTTCGGGAATTATTTTCTAAAGTCTCCAGTTTGTCCCGAAGAACCTCATCCTCCCTCTTAAGAGCTAGTATTTCCGCTTTTGCTAGACCAAGATCGTCTTTTAATTCTCCAACAGTGTTTTCCAAAGTGTCAGTTATTGAATTAAGGAGATCAAGCTTCTTTTCCAAAGACTCGCAGAAGTTTCTAATATCACCTTGGTTAGCCTCAGACACTGCAAACCCTTTCTTAATGTCCTGAGAGAGAGTGCAGAAGAGGGCTTCAAAGAGATGCTATAGAGGACCCCGTTGCGGCTCCATCGGCCTCCGGGGGGCAACTCCCACCTCCGATCTGAGCCTGAGCTGTTAAGACTCTCTGACCATCGTTTTTGCTCCCATTTACCGGGAGCCCAGCTTTACCAATTCCCACTTCCTCGTGGCCTTGTGTGGTAATATTGGGTGACAGTGACGGGGACCCCCCTGAAGCCTCCATTCCCTCTGAACCAAAACCTGTAGGAGACAGAACAGACCCCCTTCTTAGTGCTTCTCCCTGTTTAGCCACATCCAACACTGTGGGTTGGACTTTGAAGTACGATCTTAGCGATGGGGTAATCCTGACCTTATGATCTAAAGGGTTAATTCTTACTTTATATCGAAAACAAGGGGGACCAGGAGCTGTATTTTAGCAGGTCCTGCACACAAGCTCCAGGGCAAAATGTGTCTCAAAAGGGTGTGCAGTTCCTAGTGAAAGGGGAAGGGAAAGGGAGGTCTTTCTTCGTGATGCCCTCACACACCCCGAAGGATGTCATGCTTCATCATTGGGCCATGGTCCTCGTCGGGCCGGCACTGCAATGCACGACGGGCACCCGTAAACGGGGCTCTTTGGCAGAGATCTTTTGAAGAAGCCGTAGGGTGTGTGCGGGTGTGAGGGCTGGGTAGTGCACTGGGCTAGTGAGATAAAATAAGTCTAGAGCTGTCCTACTGTAATGTGTTTTATTCCTGTGATAGCTCTAGCCTAATGAAAATATGAGAGAGCCCCTACAAGGGTGTAATGTTCATACAGGGCTAAAGTGGTGTAGTGGGTCAACATGTTTCGTGCCTGATTAGTCCCTAACAGGTCTGGTGGCACTTCATCAGGACCGAAAATGAAGGAAAAACAGTGAGTGGTGCACTACCGCTAGTCTGGTTCTCAAATTCATCTCTGATGACCAGGCGCAGTAGAGTGACCCCTGGTAGGATTGTACCAGGACAGAAGACCTAAGGGGAGAGATAAAAGGGAGACAACCAATGGATAGTTACAGCAAACAATAGGAACCTGTCAGTTAGTGCACTTTTGTAACAGGCTTACAGGTGGTTAATGAGACTACAGAAAAAGTGGCAAAGCAAGGTGAGGCAAAGGTGCATAAGCATTCATTCTCAACTCGCTTGGTTAAAAAGTTAGGTGGAAAAGCTCAAGTTTAAAAGTGAATAATGTCCTGCCAGGAGCTGGGGTTGCACATATCCACCAACATGTGGAGTAGCCGGTAAAATGGGCTTGGTAAGTTCTTGGCAAATACATGTCACTGGCATGTACATATAGGGGTCAACGGGTCCCCAAGGTTGGAATCCAAATGGGAAAAGGTGCTTCAGTAGGTAATCAAGGACATTTACACAACCATACTCATTCAAATTCAGTTGCGGATGCCATTCACGGCTGCAGAAATGTACCGAGACCTGCCTACTAGTTTTCGTGTACCGTGGCTGGCACTAAATTGCTGCCGTAAGTGCCAAGGTAGCGTTGTAACTCCTTATGATTTTGTGCACATTGGAGTGTGACTGGAGCCGTCCCAAGGGGCAGCAGCACAAACACACATGCATTCGTATCCCATTTGAAACGTGGCTAGCGCTTGTCAAAAAGTGCCAGTAAATGTCCGCCAATATTATCGATTACTGTGAGTGGCATTTAATTGCTGCTGGAGTTTCCAAGAGAGCTTGGTCGCTCATACTAAAGTTGTGCATGGCCGGATGTGGCTAGGACTGTGCTGAAAGGAGATTGCAGCGCTATTTAAAAACTCAGCTGTAGTGATAGAGTCTACGACTGACGGGGAAGGCAGAGCACGTCGTTGCTCTGAAGCTGAAAGAGAGTAAAGTATCCGACCAACATGTAAAGATGGCGTATGAGGAACTTACCGGTGTCAAGGCGGCATGGATTACCGGTCAGAAAAGCTAGCATACTCACGCAGGGTGGCTGAACGACAATCGTCTGTCCTACCCTTGCTCTGGGTCTAAGACGTATGAGGAGGTTGGATGCACGTTTAGAAGCGTCAAAAGACTAGACTGACAACATGGGCAGCCATTTTGGGAGGGGGGCATGTTTGAAAAACTTTATTGACAAAACGTGTCTGTGTGCACGCGAGTGCGGCATAACATTCAATACATTATTCTAGTGAAGTAAAAGTTCAATTGTTAAGTGAACTGGTCTAATGGAGTGAAAGAGAAGTGCAGATGAATTAACCCCTTCGATACGCCCGTCGGCCAACGGCCGTCGCAAGCACTACCTCCGTAGTTCTGCGCACGTCCGTTGGCCGACGCGGCCCTGCCCACTGATTAAAACCGCCGCACCGCGGCGGAATTCGCGCCACGGTTAAGCGGTTAAGGCCTACCTGCCTCAATTACGTATGCACCAGGGGTGTGTAGAGAATACTACCCCAATTGAATGAGGGCCACATGGCCATAAGATCGTAAAATAAGGTGTTCATATGGCCAAGCGTGCTTCAATGGTGGATGGTGGTTACCATGTTCCATATGGAAAAGCCTATTTATAGGTGTGGCGGTGTGAAAACTTGGGGTGCAAGCGTAGAAAATGCATATGACTATCGGGGGATGGGGGGCCACTAGAGTAGACGGCCATCAGTGGAACAAAGTGTGGAAAAGTTCCAAGTGATTAAAATGTTATCAAATAGGGCCCACTTGGGGAGTATGTAATTGCGTCGAGTCACGTGGTTGGGTGCATAATCAGTGGTGGTTCAATTCCGCCCAGGGGATATCGTCATTCAGACCCCGTGTGTGGGAGGAAAGTTTGAACACCCAGTTCTGTTCCTTCCTAAAGAGTGCCTCCTTGGAGATGTGTGGGAAGTCCTCCAAGATGGTCCAGTTGAGGTCATTGGTCGTGTGGTTGTGTTCAACATAGTGGGCACACATCTTTGTGTTGGTTTTTCTACACCTAATGTTGCTTCTATGCTCTGTCATCCTTATTTTTGCTGGGCGGGTGGTCATGCCTATATACTGCAACTGACATGGGCAGGTGATAAGATAAACACAATTACGTGTATTACAATTGGTGTGTCTATTCTGCCGCCATGTCAAGGTATTTGTAAGTGTGACGGTTTTGGTGGCCTTAGTTAAGGGGCAAACAACACATTGTCCACAGGGGTAGTGACCCGTTACTGGAGGTAGGTTCCATAGGGTGTTCGGTGGTGGTAGTGTTCTCTTTTTGGGTCTGGTGTTAATGAGCAAATCCTTCAGGTTTGCTGTGCGTTTGAAGGCGAATCTAGGCTTACTGAAGGTCTGCTCTCCTACATGGAGAATATTCCAGTGCTTGTTAATGACCCGTTTAATCATGTTGGATTCTGGTGTGTAGGTGGTGACACATGTGATTAGGTCCGTATTGGGTTTGGGGTGTGTCTCAAGCAGAGCCGCTCTATTGGTGTAACAGGCTCTTTTCTGAGCATTTTTTATTTTGCTGATGGGGTATTGTCTTTGAACTAGGTGGGTACTCAGTTCAGAGGCTTGTGTTTTGAAATCCTCCAGCTTACTACAGTTTCTTCTCATACGTAAAAACTGTCTGTAGTGAAGGTTCTCTCTCAAGGCTTTAGGATGGAAGCTACTGTATAGTAGTGGACAATGGCTGTCAGTGGGTTTTTTGAAGGTAATAGTGTCCAGTCTGTCTTGCTTCCGAATAATCATAAGATCCAGGAAGAGTAATTCTCGCTCTGAGTTGTTAGCTGTGAACTTGAGATAGGGATTCAAGCTGTTTACCCAAGTCAGTAAGGCGGGGATGTTGTTGGCATCTCCCTTCCAAAACACCAGGATGTTGTCTATGTAGCAACGCCACTGGGAGACATTGTCCATGAAGGGGTTGGTGTCGATGAACACGTACTTTGCCTCAAAGTCTGACATGTAAAGACATGCCAGACTAGGGGCAAAAGTACTGCCCATCAAAGTCCCCTGGGTCTCGTGGTAAAGCTCGTCCTCAAATTGGAAGAAATTCTCTGTAAGTGCAATATGGGCACATTCCATAATAAAGCTTATGGGGGTTGGTGATGTCCATATAGTGTTATGCAGGATTTCCTCTACCACCTCAAGTGTAGTCTGTTGAGGGATGTTTGTGTAAAGGGCCTCAACATCAAGGGTTAGTAAAACATCAGGTTGAGTGCCCTCTAGATTGGTTGCCTCAATCAGGTTGAGGACATCTCTGGTGTCCTGGAGGAATGTAGGTGTTGAATCTGATGTATGGGTATGGACCACCGACCTACCAGGCTCCACCTATGTGGCAATATCCCAATTTCCAACATGGCCCCCAACCACTGTTTGCCCCCTTCCAACCACAACCTTTTTTAGGCAGAGGCTGGGGCAGACGGAGAGGCAGAAAAAGAAGAGGTGGTCAGAACCAACCGAAGCAGGTACAATGGCAAGACCAAACGCAACAAATTCACATGGAATTAAGAAGCCACATGGAGAAGAAAAATTAATTGTGAACCTCTCCAAAAGACCTCTCGTGGGCGTGGAAACCACCGTACTCAAACGAGGCTTGGGTTTTGTGCCAACCCCCAAAATCGATAATTTTCGCACCAACTGCGAACTACATAATTTCTTCAGGAAAATACGCCTGAAATCTTTCTTTGGGAACCAACCAGAATCTTTACCAGTTGATACTGGCCTACGTAATCCTTCCACCTTTGCCCTGAATTCCAGCATGGTACCCCCAGAGGTCCTCACATTTGAAAGAGCTGTCCTGAAATAAATTGCAGAAAAACAAATCAACGCAGGATTCTCTAACACATCCAAATTGGAATCAGAGGCCATTAATACATTGGTCAATGACCCTTCCAATACCATCAAAGAAGCAGACAAGGGAGGAGCGATCATGATTATGTCCACCACTGACTACAGGACTGAATGTCTGCGCCAGCTCCAGGACCTTAGATACTACACTCCTCTCATAGAGGACCCCACACCACGCCTCATAACCCGTATTAACTCACTGGCGACATCAGCACTCAACCAAGGATGGATCACCAAAAATGAGGCTGATTTTCTCACCAATGACAACCCAAGACTGCCCTATTTTTACACTCTGCCTAAAATTCACAAGGGGGTTAACCCACCCCCCCCCTAAGAGACCTATTGTCTCGGGCATAGGGTCAGCCTTGGAACCCCTCTCAAAGTTTTGTGACCACTTTTTCCAACCCCTGGTCTGGACAACACCTACATTCCTCCAGGACACCAGAGATGTCCTCAACCTGATTGAGGCAACCAATCTAGAGGGCACTCAACCTGATGTTTTACTAACCCTTGATGTTGAGGCCCTTTGCACAAACATCCCTCAACAGACTACACTTGAGGTGGTAGAGGAAATCCTGCATAACACTATATGGACATCACCAACCCCCATAAGCTTTATTATGGAATGTGCCCATATTGCACTTACAGAGAATGTCTTCCAATTTGAGGACCAGCTTTACCACCGGACCCAGGGGACTTCGATGGGCAGTACTTTTGCCCCTAGTCTGGCATGTCTTTACATGTCAGACTTTGAGGCAAAGTATGTGCTCATCGACACCAACCCCTTCATGGACAATGTCTCCCTGTGGCGTTGCTACATAGTCGACATCCTGGTGTTTTGGAAGGGAGATGCCAACAACATCCCCGCCTTCCTGACTTGGGTAAACAGCTTGAATCCCTATCTCAAGTTCACAGCTAACAGCTCGGAGTGAGAATTACTCTTCCTTCACCTTATGATTATTCGGAAGCAAGACAGACTGGACACTATTACCTTCAAAAAACCCACTGACAGCCATTGTCCACTACTATACAGTAGCTTCCATCCTAAAGCCTTGAGGGAGAACCTTCCCTTCGGACAGTTTTTATGTATACGAAGAAACTGTAGTAACCTGGAGGATTTCAAAACACAAGCCTCTGAACTGAGTACCCACCTAGTTCAAAGACAATACCCCATTAGCAAAATAAAAAATGCTCAGAAAAGAGCCCGTAACACCAATAGAGCGGCTCTGCTCGAGACACACCCCAAACCCAATACTGACCTAATCACATGTGTCACCACCTACACACCAGAATCCAACATGATTAAACGGGTCATTAACAAGCACTGGAATATTCTCCATGTAGGAGAGCAGGCCTTCAGTAAGCCTAGATTCGCCTTCAAACCCACAGCAAACCTAAAGGATTTGCTCATTAACACCAGACCCAAAAAGAGAACACTACCACCACCGAACACCCTATGGAACCTACCTCCAGTAACGGGTCACTACCCCTGTGGACAATGTGTAGTTTGCCCCTTAACTAAGGCCACCAAAACCGTCACACTTACAAATACCTTGACATGGCGGCAAAATAGACACACCAATTGTAATACACGTAATTGGGTTTATCTTTTTGGTTGAATCCTGCTCGAAAAAACTCCAGAAAGATCTTAGTTTATATCCATTCCTACACTCTTAAGGAGCAACTACTGGGGGCGGCCCTTAAACTTAAGACAATACAGGTCCAAGATGCCACCTTTAGAATCCGGTCCGATATCTCTCGGGTTACGGAAGATAGGAGATGGGAACTGGGTAAGCGGATGGACGCATTAAGAGACCAGGGAGCTCAAGTTCAGCTGCGATTTCCTGCCTTCTTGAAAGTTGTAAGGGCAAATAAAATGTATAATTTCAGGTTTCCGGAGGAAGTAGATAGCTTTTTGGCACAAAGTAATTCTAGTGTGTAGTTTATACTTTATGATTTAAGGGTATTCAGCATCTATTGTTATTTTGATTTTGTTATTTACATAGGAGGCTAGGGGTCTTCGGCTCAAAAGGCAATACACATTGCCAATGGGTAGTCTGGGAGGGTTCCCATGGGTTGGGGGGGGAGGTTGGCGGAGTTGGGGGGTAGTAGGGGTTTTCACGTTTGTTGGTGGGGAGCATTGGGAGAAAAAAAAAGTATTAATAAATTCATGTGACATAACAACCTCCAATAGCTACAGCAGAGGGTGGAGTCAGGATTATGGTGGGGGATAGGCCCGTTCAGGGAGGGAATCGATATCTTGAATTGTTAAGTTGGAATGTTAACGGCCTAAGAGTTAAAGGAAGACAGAGTCTGATATTCCAATACTTAAAAAATAGTCCAGCCAGGATCCTTATGATTCAGGAGACCCATCTTTTACTAGCAGAATGTAAGGTACTATTTAGAAAACAAAGATGGGTCGATAAGATTATAGCTTCAGACCAGCAATGTTGTTCAAAAGGGTTTGCCATAATACTAAAACTGAATTCAGGAGTAGAGCTCACTAAGTCACAGGTAGACGATAGAGGACGTTGGGCTATTGCGGAAATCAAATGCAAGGAGGTTAAATACACTTTAGTTAGTTAATATGGGCCCAATGAAGACAATATCACACCTCTGAATAACCTTTGTCTTGCCTTGGCTGACTTTGAGGCCCCTCTGATTATGGGAGGAGATTTTAACGTGCTCTTAAATAATAAGCTAGATAGGTCCTCTCCTCGAACACAGATAGCAGCTCCGCGTGTTAAAGCACACCTCTTGAATATCCTAAAATTTTTTAACCTTTGTGATGTATGGAGGAAAAAATGGGAGAGAGTAGGGAGTATTCCTTTTATAGTAAAAGGACTTCTCATTACTCCAGAATAGATTACATATTTATGGAGCATTCAGATCTTGATAAAGTCAGCCTAATTAAATACTTGCCTATACAATTATCTGATCATGGAGCCATAGCTCTTAACCTGGAACTCCCTCCAGAGCTTACTCCAAGGAGATGGACACTAAATAGGAGATTTCTCCTGCAATCTTCTACCCCTGGCTTTTTGAGGCTGGAAACTGAGACTTTCTTTCAAAACAATGTAGGGTCTGCCCCACTACACATTGTTTGGGATACCTTTAAGGCCTGGCTGAGAGGGACATTAAAAGGGGCTGTTGTGGGCTGGGCAAGGGCCGAGAGGAAAGAATTGGCCGATTTAGAACTACAGATAGCGGGGGCAGAAGCTGACCTAAAGACGAGTTGTCCTGTTGAAACAGAGAATGATAATTTGATAAAGAGAGTTGAGGAGCTTCAGTTGAAGTTCAGACTTAAGTCTGAAGAGATCTTATCCCAAAAATGGGAGACAAGCAAAATGAGGGAGTTTGACCAAGGGGAGAACTGTCGTAAGCTCCTCGCTATGAAGACCAGGGTTGATAGAGCTAAAAATTATATTAGTAAGATCAAAGTGGGTACACAAATTACAGAGGAGAAAGAGAAAATAGAACAGGCTTTCACACAGTTCTTTCAGGAGCTATATCAAGAAGAGCTTCAGGGAGTAGAGGAACATAGTGACAGGTGGCTTAAAGAGAAACAGCTTCCAAAAATAACTGAGGCTAGTCAAGAATTCCTCTTACTAGAAATAACAGGGAGCGAGATATTATCTGAGTTAGATTTAGCTAAAAAAGGGAAAGCGGCAGACCCGGACGCAATCCCGATTGAGGTTTATTCCATGTTGAGGGAGGAAATCACCCCGGTCTGGCTGAAACTGTTTAATGGAATACTAAATGGTACATCCCCACTGCCTGATTCCTGGAGTGATGCAGTTATCACTTTGATCTTGAAGCCTGGTAAGGATTCTTCTCAGTGTCATTCATATGGACCAATTTCTTTATTAAATGTTGACTATAAGGTCTTTGCAGGGATTTTAAATAAGCGGCTTTGTAAGATCATAGGTCCAATAATTCACGAGGATCAGAAGGGCTTTCTCCCAGGCAGGCAGATGTCGGATTTGGTATATACTTTGGTCGGGGCGGTGGATATGGCATCATCACAGGGTCTCCCTCTGTCAATTACTACGGTCAACGCAGCCAAAGCCTTCGATCTTGTGAATTGGCACTTTTTAGATAGGACCTTGAATATCTTTGGCTTCACCAACGGTTTCAGAGAAGTTATTAAAAAGATTTATAGATCACCACGAGCTCGGATCCTGGTCAATGGTAGCCTCTCTCCTGTCATCAATATAGGACGTGGCACCAGGCAGGGCTGCCCATTGTCCCCGATTCTATTTGACATTTATATTGAACCCTTGGCCCAGAGCTTAAGATTAAACAAGAAGATTGCTCCTTTCGAAGTAAATGGGTTTGTGAGGAAAATAGCACTTTATGCGGATGATCTAATTTTATTCTCCTCCAATGTCGACACTACACTCCCAGAGCTTCTTGCTGAAGCTCAAACTTTTGGAAAGTTTTCTGGCTATGAAATAAATAAAGATAAAACGGAGATTATGGCATGGAACATTGTCGATCAGGAGGGGAATTTTGCTAGGGAGCTTAGATATCTCGGAGTAACAATAACCCAGGACACGAGAGAAATTCCAAAAGCTAACCTAGATAGAGTATCGAAGGAGGTTGAGGCCTTATTAAAAAAATGGCAGAACATACCACTCTCCCATTATGGTCGGGTTAACCTGATTAAAATGTGTGTTCTTCCGAAGTACACCTATCTTTTTAACAATATTCCAATAGAATTTGCAAAAGCTGAAATTCTTAAAATTCAGGGCAAGATTTCCTCTTTTATTTGGGCAGGCAAAGGGATCAGGCTGTCCTGGAAAAAACTCAGACGCAAATTAACACAAGGGGGCATGGGTTTACCGGATCTCCAACTCTATTGTTGGGCTTACCAATTAAAAAACGCCAGGATGTTATTGCTTACTCCAGATGACTCGCTGATTGGCAGTATGTTTAAAGCCATGTTAGACGGGATAGTGGAGTCTGGCTTCATGTATAAATTTGGCTCTCCTAAGTTTTAAAAAAAAATTTGCCTAAAGACGTTGCGTATGGCCAAATTGTGGTCCTATTGTCGAGACTGTGTGGGGCTTACTTACTATAGTGATTGGGCACCGGTGTGGGACTCTCCTGGAACTCCGGAGTGCCTTTTGGACGCTCTAACTCAGCCACTAAAAGAGGCAGGAGTCTCACATTGGAAGGATGTCGTAGTGGGTAATAAATGTCTTCCTTGGGAATTTTGGAGCCATATTACAAGTGGAGCTCTGTCCAGATTTAAGTTTTATCAGCTTACATCTTGGTGTAAGAGTCAACGCTGGTCCCTATTGGAAGACAAGCCTATGGAAAACGAACTACAAAACCTGGCCCCGAGGAAGAAAGAAGTTGCTCAATGGTATAACCATCTGCTGGCTGCTGTAGAAAGAAAGATGGAAAAGCCATACCGGGTCTGGGAGAATTACGTGCCGAGCGAAGAGCGGAAAGAGTTATGGCAAGTATCTATAGACATGCTTTACCCTTTGATTAAATCTGCCGCACTCAGAAGAAATCACTTTTTCACACTCCACAGGATATATTGGTCCCCCCTTAAAATATCCAGAATGAAGGGTGGTGGAGAAGCTAGTTGTTGGAGATGTGGTTTCCAGAATGCAGATGACGTCCATGTATTCGCCTCCTGCTCTAAGATACAAGAATTTTGGAGTGATGTGGGTAAGACTATCTCTAGGGTCATGGGTGCTGTTGTGGTGGTAAGCCCATCTCTCATTTTATTTGGCATTGTATCTATGTTGGGTGGGGTGTGAGACCTGATTGGGCTGCAACACAAATTGGTGTTCTATTTGATTTTGTTGGCCAGGAGAGAGATTTGTAAATTGTGGCGTCAGGAGGTTCCTCCTACTTGGAATGCCTGGTGGAATTCTGTAAGATATTTTAGAGCTTTAGATCAGAGGGTAAATGTATATAGTGAGAGGCCAGACTTTGGGTTGTTTTGGAACTTGTTGGATGATCCACCCAGCGATTAGATTAGATCACATTAAGGTACAGGATAAGTTCCAATGATTAAAACCTCTGGGTCAGCTCAAGTGGTGTACAAATGGGCGCTCCCCGGAACAAAAACACCAGCTGAGACTAAGAACCACCAAATTATATGTGCCAGAGGTGGACCAGGTTGAGAGGCGGCTGTAGCTACAGAGGTCATATGAGGAAGAAAAAAAAATTGTGTTTATCTTATCACCTGCCCATGTCAGTTGCAGTATATAGGCATGACCACCCGCCCAGCGAAAATAAGGATAACAGAGCATAGAAGCAACATTAGGTGTAGAAAAACCAACACGAAGATGTGTGCCCACTATGTTGAACACAACCACACGACTAATGACCTCAACTGGACCATCTTGGAGGCCTTCCCACACATCTCCAAGGAGGCACTGTTTAGGAAGGAACAGAACTGGGTGTTCAAACTTTCCTCCCACACACGGGGTCTGAATGACGATATCCCCTGGGCGGAATTGAACCACCACTGATTATGCACCCAACCACGTGACTCGATGCAATTACACACTCCCCAAGTGGGCCCTATTTGATAACATTTTAATCACTTGGAACTTTTCCACACTTTGTTCCACTGACGGCCGTCTACTCTAGTGGCCCCCATCCCCCGATAGTCATATGTATTATCTACGCTTGCGCCCCAAGTTTTTGCTCCGCCACACCTATAAATAGGCTTTTCCATATGGAACATGGTAACCACCATCCACCATTGAAGCACGCTTTGCCATATGAACACCTTATTTTACCATCTTATGGCTATGTGGCCCTCATTCAATTGGGGTAGTATTCTCTACACACCCCTGGCGCATACGTAATTGAGGCAGGTAATCCTTAATACATCTGAACCTCCCTTTCACTCCATTAGACCAGTTCACTTAACATTTGAACTTTTACTTCACTAGAATAATGTATTGAATGTTACTCCGCACTCGCGTGCACACAGACACGTTTTGTCAATAAAGTTTTTCAAACATGCCCCCCTCCCAAAATGGCTGCCCAGGTTGTCAGTCTAGTCTTTTGACACTTCTAAACGTGCATCCAACCTCCTCATAAGCCTTAGACCCGGAAGCATTCAGCATGGGGCCCGGAGCAAGGGTAGGACAGACGATTGTCGTTCAGCCACCCTGCGTGAGTATGATAGCTTTTCTGACCAGTAATCCATGCCGCCTTGACACCGGTAAGTTCCTCATATGCCATTTTTACATGTTGGTCGGATACTTTACTCTCTTTCAGCTTCAGAGCAACGACGTGCTCTGCCTTTCCCGTCAGTCACAGACTCTATCACTACGGGTGAGTTTTTAAATAATGCTGCAATCTCCCTTCAGCACAGTCCTATCCGGCCATGCACAACTTTAGTATGAGCGACCAAGCTCTCTTGGAAACTCCGGCAGCAATTAAATGCCACTCACGGTAATCGATAATATTGGCGGACATTTACCGGCACATTTGGCAAGCGCTAGCCACGTTTCAAATGGGATATGAATGCATGTGTGTGTGTGTTGCTGCCCCTTGGGACGGCTCCAGTCACACTCCAATATGCACGAAATCATAAGGAGTTACAACGCTACCTTGGCACTTATGGCAGCAATTTAGTGCCAGCCACGGTACACGAAAACTAGTAGGCAGGTCTCGGTACATTTCTGCAGCCGTGAATGACATCCGCAACTGAATTTGAGTGAGTATGGTTGTGTAAATGTCCTTGATTACCTACTGAAGCACCTTTTCCCATTTGGATTCCAACCTTGGGGACCCGTTGACTCCTATATGTACATGCCAGTGACATGTTGTTGACAAGAACTTACCAAGCCCATTTTACCGACTACTCCTCATGTTGGTGGATGTCTGCAACACCAGCTCCTGGCAGGACATTATTCACTTTTAAACTTGAGCTTTGCCACCTAAGTTTTCAACCAAGCGAGTTGAGAATGAATGCTTTTGCACCTTTGCCTCACCTTGCTTTGCCACTTTTTCTATTATTAGTCTCATTAACCACCTGTAAGCCTGTTACAAAGTGCACTAACTGACAGGTTCCTATTGTTTGCTATAACTATCCATTGGTTGTCTCCCTTTATCTCTCCCCTTAGGTCTTCTGCCCCGGTACAATCCTACCAGGGGTCACTCTACTGCGCCTGGTCATCAGACACGAATTCGAGAACCAGACTAGCGGTAGTGCACCACTCACTGTTTTCACTTCATATTCGGTCCTGATGAAGTGCCACCAGACCCGTTAGGGGCTAAGCAGGCACGAAACATGTTGACCCACTACACCACTTAGCCCTGTAGGAACATTACACCCTTGTAGGGGCTCTCTCATATTTTAATTAGGCTAGAGCTACCACAGGAATAAAACACATTACAGTAGGACAGCTCTAGACTTATTTTATCTCACTAGCCCAGTGCACTACCCATCCCTCACACCCGCACACACCCTACGGCTTCTTCAAAAGATCTCTGCCAAAGAGACCCGTTTACGGGTGCCCGTCTGGCTTTGCAGCGCCGGCCCGACGAGGAGCATGGCCCAATGATAAAGCATGACATCCTTCGGGGCGTGCGAGGGCATCACGAAGAAAGACCTCCCTTTCCCTTCCCCTTTCACTAGGAACTGCACACCCTTTTGAGACACTTAATTCTTACTTTCCCAGCTTTTACACTCCTGCTTTTTACCTCACATCGCTGGAAATCAGAGCAGTCTATGCCAGTACCTACACCCTGACAGCCTGCCTGCAGGGGAGGAGGAGAACTCTTCCTGCCACCCCCCGCAGCAGACCTCTCTTTCCTGGAAACCTGTTTCCTCCCTCTTGTGGCAGACCTTAGAGATCCCAATTGAACGCCCCCTGCCCTTTGTCTCCCTTTACTCCCTTTACTGGGAATCTGTTGTCTAATTTCACCTGTTCTGGTGAGCTCGCCTGTATCCAGGTGGAGGAGGAAATCCTTGGGCAAGCACCAGAGCTGAGTGCCTATGCCTTCATCTCCTCGACAATGCTGCCCTTCCCCGCAACCGAAGCAGCGCGGCAGGTGCTGTCACTGCCCGCGCTGAACCGGAAGAGACCGCGAGCCGCTGCTCTGCAGCCCCTCCTGAGCTCCAGGGCGGCCGCCTCCCACCGAGTGGAAACGGTGGAGGCGGCCGGAAAACGTGTTGTAGCAGACGCCGATGTCCCGATACACATCCCGAGCGCTGGAAAGTGAAGGCAACAAAAAATAAATGAAGAATTAGTGCCCCCAAAGCGCAACGGTCAAAAATGTAAGGCGGGATTCAGCTGCGCCCTCTAATTCATAATGCGGGACACGAGTGCCTCCGGGGAGCAAGCTGCAGCTCACGCAGCGGCCGCCATGCTCTCCTCCTCTGTCTTGAGTTTCCAGCAAAATGAGAGCAGGTCTGTTTCAGATTGCAGAGCTACTGGCAAGGTATTCCAGACCCAGAGATTAGCAATCGAAAATGCACTGCTACTGAAGATCAAGCTTAGATTTTAGGAATCACAGTTTCCACATGTTTGCCGAGTGAGAAGATTTCCATGATCAATGCCATTTCGCTTTATTGGTAATAAACTCTGGAAGGCCTTGATGGTGACATTATGTATGATGATCATTTCATTGAAAATAACTCTCTGCTTTACCGGTTGCCAATGCAATATCCGAATTGTGGGCTTTATGTGGTCACACCTTCAAAGGCCACAAATCAGCTTTGCTGCTACATTCTGGAGAAATGTAGACAATAGTACATTTTTAGAGGTGTTCTAAGGCAGTCTCAAGATTCTACAAGGAAGGTCTGAGGCTTGGAAGAAATAGCTTGCAAAGATAAGGCTGCAGAATATCAAGATCATGAGGGCAACTCTTCCAGTGCACATAAGAAGTGCTAGTACTTGAGCAATGTTACTGTGCATCTTGGTTGTATGCTTCCTACTGGTGTTAGTTCATTCAACCATTGCTTCTCACATCTTTGTTGTTTTCCCTTTCTGCTCTCTCTTGCACTTTCCTTCCCTTATCCCCATCACACACTCTACCCTCATCTGTGTTTTCCTAATGATATATCTTAGCAGAATTACTTGACTTCTTACTTCTGACAGTTACTGGACTTTGACCTCCTGGTGCTCCAGAGTCCAGGTAGTTTACCCGGCACCTCCTGGGATTATTATGGACTATTCTCACTGAAGCATTGGGTAAAGCTTACTCATGTGGAAAGAGATTGAGGTGTATGAATGACCAATGCCCATATTCACAGTCTTTGGCCTTGTGTGTTTCCCATAGACAAACCCTCATGTGAATCTATATTACTGAGGGAGGTAGTCTATTTCCACTTCTTAAAGGAACTTTGTTGCTTTTTTGAAGAAAAGTGTTAAAAAAAATTTGAGTCCCAACGCAAAAGAGACTTTGTCACTTTTTGAGAAAATAAAATCCTTCCTGAGCTGGCTGCCATTGAAATTGTAGCTGGAGTTATGGAACCGAAGGTCCGATGCTTGAAGCAGGTTGGTCCCGTAGATGCTTTGGAGAATTCTTGCTGGAAATTTTCTAAGTCCCAATGCAGGATGGGACTTAGTCATTTGTTTGGAGGATCGAAGTGCACTGAGGGATGGAGCAGAAATTATTGTTCACGCGATCCCGCTGGAGATCTGGAGTTCTGAAGAAAAAGTTTTCAAAAGTTTCCAAACTTTCCTCTGATGCTCAAACAACAACAGGAGTACTCTCCAGGGCCCCAAGGACCTCAGGGGAAGGCACTTACAGAAACTCAGGGTGTCAGGCAGAGGCCATCAGCATAGTTCTATTCATGTCCAGTTGCCACTGACCAGCTGGACACTTCAGGAAAAAGGCCTCTTGCAGCTTGTTGTGTTCCTGTAGCCATACAGTAGCCGCACAGGAGATCAGCCAACTGACCCTTTTAGTCCACTTCTTTGGGAAAGGAAATACTTCCCCATACCCACACATTGTTTCAGCTCTGGGAGCAGTTTTCATACCTCTTTGTCAGCTCATTCAGTCAAAGCACAGGCTGAAGAGCTAATGCATTGTAGCTTCTAGTAGCTTCAGGCAGGTTAAAGGTAACTTTCTATTTCAAATGTATGTAATAAAAATCCCACTTCATCATTAGATTGGATTTTTATTAAATATAAAAATACATTTTTGAATGGAGTCTGTAGCTGGTACAGGTCAAAAGTTTTAGACTAAAGTGTATATAATTCATGCATGTGCCAGCACTCAATACAGGACTGACACTCACCAATGGCCTGCATCTGTGGGTTTCAAATGAAACACGACTCAGTAGCATTCCAAGAGCATTCTGGTCTATGTGGTCCATCTTTTGCAAAGTTAAGTTCATCTAATGAAGCAAAGCTTAATAATTCATTTCTTCCATTATTTCAATTCTTCCATTATTTCAATTTCTTAGCATCACTATTAATGTCTTCAAATCTCTCAATTTTGTAGCCACACACTCATGTGTTTTGCTCTTCGTGAGCTCATTTATGGAGCGCAGCAGGTACTGAGTGCCAATTTTTTTTTGCAGCTTTAGAGACCAGTACCTTCTTAACTGTTCATCAAATACCATGTTACTGCAAGAGTCATTTCTAGGCCTGGGCAGAATTTCGATTATGCTGGCGCAATAGGAGTAATTTCGGGAATTCTGTGTCAGTATTTGATGCGGCATTACCAATAATTACATGACTATTCCTCCTTGCGTAATTAAGAGTAATGTGGGGGAAAGAATCCTACTGTGAGAGACCATATAATGGGTGACCACTTTCGCTTGTAATTTGTGTTCTACTGCATTTAGCGCTTTTTCTTAGTGCAGAATGCATTCTCGTGTGCATTTGGGATGCAAGGCTGCATTTTGAGCGAAAAAAATAGCACTAAATGCCATTAGTTAGTTGGAGAAAATTCTACCCAAAGAGCACATTTAGCTAGCACGAGTAGCTGTTCATGCTCGCTATAATTGTTTAGTTGCATTTAGCTCTGTTTCTTAGCGCAAAATGCATTCTCGCGTCCATTTTGGATGAAACAAAATCCCAAAGCAGGATTTTGTTCTTGAAAATAAAAAAAACAAATGATCCTCGCACAGAAGAGTTGTCTCCCATGGTGCGGGGGTCATTTTTCAGGTTTCACTGCTCCTTATCATCAGGTTTTACCTGGCAGTGACAGACAGTGAAAACTGGGCATTTCACCTTACTCTTTAAATTGGGCAGATGGTGAAATGGCCAAACTTCCGACGGCCAGATGGAGTAAGGTATATGTCAGTGGCATAGACTCAGTAGTCTCCGTCGCTGACATACCAAAGTTCTGCCTGACCCTAAATGAGATGGGCGGAAAATTGAGTTTGGTGGAGTTGGTACTCTGTCACTGTTGCAATTAAGTACCCTCTCCACCCAACTCTAAATTAGGGCTTTAATTTGAAGGTTAAGGGTTTAAGTTATGTTGCTGTGGTCTGCATCCTCTCTACAGGTCCGTTCAATTACTCAGGGCCCGATTCACAAAGGTAAAGTTAGACCAAAAGTTCACAATAAAATGTCTGCATATAACAAATCTTTAAGATCCTTTCTAATCACATTCAAACAAAATACTTTTGTCACCTTGAACCGTAATCAGAATTGGGGGGTGGGGAGTGGCACGAAAAAGCTTTGCTGTATTTGCTGTGTTTCACAATTTTAACAAATCACACTTCTTTGGTCAAACTTGGATTACGCAGTTCTGTGTGCATCTGCAAAGCTTGAAGGGGATATAAAAAATTTAAACAATGCCTGTGGCAGAATGTTTGGCGTCAAAAGGCAAATCTCCTGTGTCTGGGCTTGAGAAAAGAAAGAACTGACGCAGTTTGAAGTGCAACTCTCCAACGGAGGATGGGAGGTAAAACCAGATGTTTTTTCATCCAGCCTTAGAGTCTTCCATCCTATTCAACGCTTATGACTCAATACAAAAATACGCATGTATATCTTCAACAATATCTGACTTCTCAAGCCCGCACCATGAGCCAGCCATCAATCAATAACGCCCTGAGCCCGGCAGCCAGTACAACTTCAAAGCTATTGATGAAATGCATTCCCCTTGTTTCGTGAGGTTAGTTTTGTGCTTTGGGTCTAAGCTCATACCACTTTTATACTCGGGGGCCTTATTTTCAAGCCCCTTGCGCCACCCGTACGTCACTTTTCCCATGTTAAAAATGACGCGAAAGTGGTGCAAGCGGCTTGTAAATAAGCCCTGAGGTGTGCAAAATTCACGTAATTTGCTTTTGTGCAATTATGCAAAATTTGGGCCAAATTCAGTGTAATTACGCAAAATACAAACCCATTACCCAGTGCTATATTTTAGTGTGAATTACGTCCTTGTGTCAGTTTTTCATACGAGTCCATCACATTTAATGATAAAAAATAATGTGAAAAACATAATTCCAATGAACAACAGCTGCTCGTGTTCTGATTTTGTTGTTCTTGCGCTATAATTTGGTCGCGAACAGCAGTGTAGCTACGTGATGTGGTAAACTTTTAATCAACGGAGAGCTCTCTGAAAAAAAGCAGTGCTGCATTGTGCGAATGATAGAAAACTAAGAGGCATTAGAATTAAAGAGTCACTTGATGATGTCATCTGCAACATGTGTGCAGAAACAGGCAGTTTAGTGTGCATTGTGACATAACGCAAAGGAAAAGCATCAGTGTCCTGCCTAGGATTACTACCCAAGGGCCACCCTCCAGTTTAGTTTTCTATGCAGTACAAGTCCAAGATCGTTAGATGAGTGCTTTTATATAAGGCACATATGTAAGTGTAGGCATTGTATGCTAATGATCACCTTGTTTCACTTGGTGTTAGGTTTTGATGCAAAGCAAGTCAGGCAATGACAATTCATCAATCTTTGAATCAATCCCTATGAAAGTTTGTGCGACTTTGACCCAGGCATGCTCAATTTCAACAATTAGCAGAGGGTCAACTTATTATGGTGCGAAGCACTTTGACTGTGCACAAGGGTAAGCCACCAGCAACACAAAAACTGTAGAACCTAAAAGCTTAACTTTGTTTTGTATAAGTGCCAAGAGAAACACATAGGGGTCGATTCCGATGTCGGCCGGAAGCGCACCTAACAGTATTCGTCCGGAAAAAATACCAGCTGAACGCGTGTTTTCCGACCGACTTGAACACTCTACCGAACGATAAAGTACGATGCGCATAACAGCCCAGATTCCGAGCGAGCCGTACTTACCCATTCTAGCTCCTGTTCCCCGCCCGAGCCGGATCCGTAAACGCCGAATCGAGTCACACGGAACCAAATACACTGCACCTTCCGGCCGGACTAGTACAATGCGTCTTCCGTACGCGCCGAATTCGTCGCTACGTCCGGCACGTGTGAGCATCCGGGAGAGCTGCACATAAGCTCCGATTCGCGCCACAAGACGATCCACGGCGACGAGACGAACAAGCCAGCGACGAGTACGAGTCGAAGCCACGAGAAACCCGAACGAGACGACCCAACAATGAATCCCATCGCGCAGGTCCTACCAATACTCTACATCTATTACCGGGACCGGCACGGACGCGTACGGAGCAGACGGTAAGTCAAACACCCACAACACAAACAAACGACACGTACCCGAAATATGTCACACAAACATAGGGAGGCACATATGACGTACACAAGCAACAGCAGAACCATAGGGGTGGGATGGCCAACACCAATGCCATACACACCCATAGGGGGATGGATGCCTGCCACTACTACCATCCCCACCCATAGGGGGCTGGATGCCTACCACTAACACCACTCCTACTCAGGGTGGGCTGGATGCCTGCCACTACTGCCATCCCCACTCATGGGGGCTGGATGCCTACCACTACTACCATCCCCACTCATGGGGGGCTGGATGCCTACCACCACTACCATCCCCACTCATGGGGGGCTGGATGCCCTACCACTACTACCATCCCCACTCATGGGGGCTGGATGCGATGCCTACCACTACTACCATCCCCACCCATAGGGGGATGGATGCCTACCACTAACACCACCCCTACTCAGGGTGGGCTGGATGGCTGTCACTACTACCATCCCCACTCATGGGGGGCAGGATGCCTACCACTACTACCATCCCCACTCATGGGGGGCAGGATGCCTGCCACTACTGCCATCCCCACTCATGGGGGCTGGATGCCTACCACTACTACCATCCCCACTCATGGGGGCTGGATGCCTGCCACTACTGCCATCCCCACTCATGGGGGGCTGGATGCCTACCACTACTACCATCCCCACTCATGGGGGGCTGAATGCCTACCACCACTACCATCCCCACTCATGGGGGGCTGGATGCCTACCACTACTACCATCACCACCCATAGGGGGATGGATGCCTACCACTAACACCACCCCTACTCAGGGTGGGCTGGATGGCTGTCACTACTACCATCCCCACTCATGGGGGGCAGGATGCCTACCACTACTACCATTCCCACTCATGGGGGGCTGGATGCCTGCCACTACTGCCATCCCCACTCATGGGGGCTGGATGCCTACCACTACTACCATCCCCACTCATGGGGGCTGGATGCCTACCACCACTACCATCCCCACTCATGGGGGCTGGATGCCTACCACTACTACCATCCCCACCCATAAGGGGATGGATGCCTACCACTAACACCACCCCTACTCAGGGTGGGCTGGATGGCTGTCACTACTACCATCCCCACTCATGGGGGCAGGATGCCTACCACTACTACCATCCCCACTCATGGGGGGCTGGATGCCTGCCACTACTGCCATCCCCACTCATGGGGGCTGGATGCCTACCACTACTACCATCCCCACTCATGGGGGGCTGGATGCCTACCCCCACTACCATCCCCACTCATGGGGGGCTGGATGCCTACCACTACTACCATCCCCACTCATGGGGGGCTGGATGCCTACCCCCACTACCATCCCCACTCATGGGGGGCTGGATGCCTACCCCCACTACCATCCCCACTCATGGGGGGATGGATGCCTACCACTAACACCACCCCTACTCATGGGGGGCTGGATGCCTACCACTACTACCATTCCCACCCATAGGGGGATGGATGCCTACCACTAACACCACCCCTACTCAGGGTGGGCTGGATGCCTGCCACTACTGCCATCCCCACCCATAGGGGGATGGATGCCTACCACTACTACCATCCCCACTCATGGGGGGCTGGATGCCTAAAACCACTACCATCCCCACTCATGGGGGCTGGATGCCTACCACTACTACCATCCCCACTCATGGGGGGCTGGATGCCTACCACTACTACCATCCCCACTCATGGGGGGCTGGATGCCTACCACCACTACCATCTCCACTCATGGGGGCTGGATGCCTACCACTACTACCATCCCCACCCATAGGGGGATGGATGCCTACCACTAACACCACCCCTACTCATGGGGGGCTGGATGCCTACCACTACTACCATCCCCACCCATAGGGGGATGGATGCCTACCACTAACACCACCCCTACTCAGGGTGGGCTGGATGCCTGCCACTACTGCCATCCCCACCCATAGGGGGATGGATGCCTACCACTACTACCATCCCCACTCATGGGGGCTGGATGCCTACCACCACTACCATCCCCACTCATGGGGGCTGGATGCCTACCACTACTACCATCGCCACTCATGGGGGGTGGATGCCTACCACTACTACCATCCCCACCCATAGGGGGATGGATGTCTACCACTAACACCACCCCTACTCAGGGTGGGCTAGATGGCTGGCACTACTACCATCCCCACTCATGGGGGCTGGATGCCTACCACTACTACCATCCCCACCCATAGGGGGATGGATGCCTACCACTAACACCACCCCTACTCAGGGTGGGCTGGATGCCTGCCACTACTGCCATCCCCACCCATAGGGGGATGGATGCCTACCACTACTACCATCCCCACTCATGGGGGGCTGGATGCCTACCACTACTACCATCCCCACCCATAGGGGGATGGATGCCTACCACTAACACCACCCCTACTCATGGGGGAGTTTGACCAAGGGGAGAACTGTCGTAAGCTCCTCGCTATGAAGACCAGGGTTGATAGAGCTAAAAATTATATTAGTAAGATCAAAGTGGGTACACAACTTACAGAGGAGAAAGAGAAAATAGAGCAGGCTTTCACACAGTTCTTTCAGGAGCTATATCAAGAAGAGCTTCAGGGAGTAGAGGAACATACTGACAGGTGGCTTAAAGAGAAACAGCTCCAAAAATAACTGAGGCTAGTCAAGAATTCCTCTTACTAGAAATAACAGGGAGCGAGATATTATCTGAGTTAGATTTAGCTAAAAAATGGAAAGCTGCAGACCCGGACGCAATCCCGATTGAGGTTTATTCCATGTTGAGGGAGGAAATCATCACGGTCTGGCTGAAACTGTTTAATGGAATACTAAATGGTACATCCCCACTGCCTGATTCCTGGAGTGACGCAGTTATCACTTTGATCTTGAAGCCTGGTAAGGATTCTTCTCAGTGTCATTCATATGGACCAATTTCTTTATTAAATGTTGACTATAAGGTCTTTGCAGGGATTTTAAATAAGCGGCTTTGTAAGATCATAGGTCCAATAATTCACGAGGATCAGAAGGGCTTTCTCCCAGGCAGGCAGATGTCGGATTTGGTATATACTTTGGTCGGGCGGTGGATATGGCGTCATCAAAGGGTCTCCCTCTGTCAATTACTACGGTCGACGCAGCCAAAGCCTTCGATCGTGTGAATTGGCACTTTTTAGATAGGACCTTGAATATCTTTGGCTTCACCAACGGTTTCAGAGAAGTTATTAAAAAGATTTATAGATCACCACGAGCTCGGATCCTGGTCAATGGTAGCCTCTCTCCTGTCGTCAATATAGGACGTGGCACCAGGCAGGGCTGCCCATTGTCCCCGATTCTATTTGACATTTATATTGAACCCTTGGCCCAGAGCTTAAGATTAAACAAGAAGATTGCTCCTTTCGAAGTAAATGGGTTTGTGAGGAAAATAGCACTCTATGCGGATGATCTAATTTTATTCTCCTCCAATGTCGACACTACACTCCCGGAGCTTCTTGCTGAAGCTCAAACTTTTGGAAAGTTTTCTGGCTATGAAATAAATAAAGATAAAACGGAGTTTATGGCATGGAACATTGTCGATCAGGAGGGGAATTTTGCTAGGGAGCTTAGATATCTCGGAGTTACAATAACCCAGGACCCGAGAGAAATTCCAAAAGCTAACCTAGATAGAGTATCGAAGGAGGTTGAGGCCTTATTAAAAAAATGGCAGAACATACCACTCTCCCATTATGGTCGGGTTAACCTGATTAAAATGTGTGTTCTTCCGAAGTACACCTATTTTTTTAATAATATTCCAATAGAATTTGCAAAAGCTGAAATTCTTAAAATTCAGGGCAAGATTTCCTCTTTTATTTGGGCAGGCAAAGGGATCAGGCTGTCCTGGAAAAAACTCAGGCGCAAATTAACACAAGGGGGCATGGGTTTACCGGCTCTCCAGCTCTATTGTTGGGCTTACCAATTAAAAAACGCCAGGATGTTATTGCTTACTCCAGATGACTCGCTGATTGGCAGTATGTTTAAAGCCATGTTAGACGGGGTAGTGGAGTCTGGCTTCATGTATAAATTTGGCTCTCCTAAGTTTTAAAAAAAAATTCGCCTAAAGACGTTGCGTATGGCTAAATTGTGGTCGGATTGTCCAGACCGTGTGGGCTTACTTACTATAGTGATTGGGCACCGGTGTGGGACTCTCCTGGAACTCCGGAGTGCCTTTTGGACGCTCTAACTCAGCCACTAAAAGAGGCAGGAGTCTCACATTGGAAGGATGTCGTAGTGGGTAATAAATGTCTTCCTTGGGAATTTTGGAGCCATATTACAAGTGGAGCTCTGTCCAGATTTAAGTTTTATCAGCTTACATCTTGGTGTAAGAGTCAACGCTGGTCCCTATTGGAAGACAAGCCTATGGAAAACGAACTACAAAACCTGGCCCCGAGGAAGAAAGAAGTTGCTCAATGGTATAACCATCTGCTGGCTGCTGTAGAAAGAAAGATGGAAAAGCCATACCGGGTCTGGGAGAATTACGTGCTGAGCGAAGAGCGGAAAGAGTTATGGCAAGTATCTATAGACATGCTTTACCCTTTGATTAAATCTGCCGCACTCAGAAGAAAATCACTTTTTCACACTCCACAGGATATATTGGTCCCCCCTTAAAATATCCAGAATGAAGGGTGGTGGAGAAGCTAGTTGTTGGAGATGTGGTTTCCAGAATGCAGATGACGTCCATGTATTCGCCTCCTGCTCTAAGATACAAGAATTTTGGAGTGATGTGGGTAAGACTATCTCTAGGGTCATGGGTGCTGTTGTGGTGGTAAGCCCATCTCTCATTTTATTTGGCATTGTATCTATGTTGGGTGGGGTGCGAGACCTGATTGGGCCGCAACACAAATTGGTGTTCTATTTGATTTTGTTGGCCAGGAGAGAGATTTGTAAATTGTGGCGTCAGGAGGTTCCTCCTACTTGGAATGCCTGGTGGAATTCCGTAAGATATTTTAGAGCTTTAGATCAGAGGGTAAATGTATATAGTGAGAGGCCAGACATTGGGTTGTTTTGGAACTTGTTGGATGATCCACCCAGCGATTAGATTAGATCAGATTAAGGTACAGGATAAGTTCCAATGATTAAAACCTCTGGGTCAGCTCAAGTGGTGTACAAATGGGCGCTCCCCGGAACAAAAACACCAGCTGAGACTAAGAACCACCAAGTTATATGTGCCAGAGGTGGACCAGGTTGAGAGGCGGCTGTAGCTACAGAGGTCATATGAGGAAGAAAAAAAAATTGTGTTTATCTTATCACCTGCCCATGTCAGTTGCAGTATATAGGCATGACCACCCGCCCAGCAAAAATAAGGATAACAGAGCATAGAAGCAACATTAGGTGTAGAAAAACCAACACGAAGATGTGTGCCCACTATGTTGAACACAACCACACGACTAATGACCTCAACTGGACCATCTTGGAGGCCTTCCCACACATCTCCAAGGAGGCACTGTTTAGGAAGGAACAGAACTGGGTGTTCAAACTTTCCTCCCACACACGGGGTCTGAATGACGATATCCCCTGGGCGGAATTGAACCACCACTGATTATGCACCCAACCACGTGACTCGATGCAATTACACGCTCCCCAAGTGGGCCCTATTTGATAACATTTTAATCACTTGGAACTTTTCCACACTTTGTTCCACTGACGGCCGTCTACTCTAGTGGCCCCCCATCCCCCCGATAGTCATATGCATTATCTACGCTTGCGCCCCAAGTTTTTGCACCGCCACACCTATAAATAGGCTTTTCCATATGGAACATGGTAACCACCATCCACCATTGAAGCACGCTTTGCCATATGAACACCTTATTTTACCATCTTATGGCCATGTGGCCCTCATTCAATTGGGGTAGTATTCTCTACACACCGCTGGCGCATACGTAATTGAGGCAGGTAATCCTTAATACATCTGAACCTCTCTTTCACTCCATTAGACCAGTTCACTTAACATTTGAACTTTTACTTCACTAGAATAATGTATTGAATGTTACTCCGCACTCGCGTGCACACAGACACGTTTTGTCAATAAAGTTTTTCAAACATGCTCCCCTCCCAAAATGTCTGCCCAGGTTGTCAGTCTAGTCTTTTGACACTTCTAAACGTGCATCCAACCTCCTCATAAGCCTTAGACCCGGAAGCATTCAGCACGGGGCCCGGAGCAAGGGTAGGACAGACGATTGTCGTTCAGCCACCCTGCGTGAGTATGATAGCTTTTCTGACCGGTAATCCATGCCGCCTTGACACCGGTAAGTTCCTCATATGCCATTTTTACATGTTGGTCGGAATCTTTACTCTCTTTCAGCTTCAGAGCAACGACGTGCTCTGCCTTCCCCGTCAGTCACAGACTCTATCACTACGTGTGAGTTTTTAAATAATGCTGCAATCTCCCTTCAGCATGGTCCTAGCCACATCCGGCCATGCACAACTTTAGTATGAGCGACCAAGCTCTCTTGGAAACTCCGGCAGCAATTAAATGCCACTCACGGTAATCGATAATATTGGCGGACATTTACCGGCACATTTGGCAAGCGCTAGCCACGTTTCAAATGGGATATGAATGCATGTGTGTGTGTGTTGCTGCCCCTTGGGACGGCTCCAGTCACACTCCAATGTGCACGAAATCATAAGGAGTTACAACGCTACCTTGGCACTTATGGCAGCAATTTAGTGCCAGCCACGGTACACGAAAACTAGTAGGCAGGTCTCGGTACATTTCTGCAGCCATGAATGACATCCGCAACTGAATTTGAGTGAGTATGGTTGTGTAAATGTCCTTGATTACCTACTGAAGCACCTTTTCCCATTTGGATTCCAACCTTGGGGACCCGTTGACTCCTATATGTACATGCCAGTGACATGTTGTTGCCAAGAACTTACCAAGCCCATTTTACCGACTACTCCTCATGTTGGTGGATGTCTGCAACACCAGCTCCTGGCAGGACATTATTCACTTTTAAACTTGAGCTTTGCCACCTAAGTTTTCAACCAAGCGAGTTGAGAATGAATGCTTTTGCAACTTTGCTTCACCTTGCTTTGCCACTTTTTCTATTATTAGTCTCATTAACCACCTGTAAGCCTGTTACAAAGTGCACTAACTGACAGGTTCCTATTGTTTGCTATAACTATCCATTGGTTGTCTCCCTTTTATCTCTCCCCTTAGGTCTTCTGCCCCGGTACAATCCTACCAGGGGTCACTCTACTGCGCCTGGTCATCAGACACGAATTCGAGAACCAGACTAGCGGTAGTGCACCACTCACTGTTTTCACTTCATATTCGGTCCTGATGAAGTGCCACCAGACCCGTTAGGGGCTAAGCAGGCACGAAACATGTTGACCCACTACACCACTTAGCCCTGTAGGAACATTACACCCTTGTAGGGGCTCTCTCATATTTTAATTAGGCTAGAGCTACCACAGGAATAAAACACATTACAGTAGGACAGCTCTAGACTTATTTTATCTCACTAGCCCAGTGCACTACCCAGCCCTCACACCCGCACACACCCTACGGCTTCTTCAAAAGATCTCTGCCAAAGAGACCCGTTTACGGGTGCCCGTCTGGCTTTGCAGCGCCGGCCCGACGAGGAGCATGGCCCAATGATGAAGCATGACATCCTTCGGGGTGTGCGAGGGCATCACGAAGAAAGACCTCCCTTTCCCTTCCCCTTTCACTAGGAACTGCACACCCTTTTGAGACACTTAATTCTTACTTTCCCAGCTTTTACACTCCTGCTTTTTACCTCACACCGCTGGAAATCAGAGCAGTCTATGCCAGTACCTACACCCTGACAGCCTGCCTGCAGGGGAGGAGGAGAACTCTTCCTGCCACCCCCCGCAGCAGACCTCTCTTTCCTGGAATCCTGTTTCCTCCCTCTTGTGGCAGACCTTAGAGATCCCAATTGAACGCCCCCTGCCCTTTGGCTCCCTTCGCTCCCTTTACTGGGAGTCCGTTGTCTAATTTCACCTGTTCTGGTGAGCTCGCCTGTATCCAGGTGGAGGAGGAAATCCTTGGGCAAGCACCAGAGCTGAGTGCCTGTGCCTCCATCTCCTCGACAATGCTGCCCTTCCCTGCAACCGAAGCAGCTCGGCAGGTGCTGTCACTGCCCGCGCTGAACCGGAAGAGACCGCGAGCCGCTGCTCTGCAGCCCCTCCTGAGCTCCAGGGCGGCCGCCTCCCACCGAGTGGAAACGGTGGAGGCGGCCGGCAAACGTGTTGCAGCAGACGCCGATGTCCCGATACACATCCCGAGCGCTGGAAAGTGAAGGCAACAAAAAATAAATGAAGAATTAGTGCCCCCAAAGCGCAACGGTCAAAAATGTAAGGCGGGATTCAGCTGCGCCCTCTAATTCATAATGCGGGACACGAGTGCCTCCGGGGAGCAAGCTGCAGCTCACGCAGCGGCCGCCATGCTCTCCT
Source organism: Calotriton arnoldi (assembly GCA_963921515.1). NCBI lineage: Eukaryota > Metazoa > Chordata > Amphibia > Caudata > Salamandridae > Calotriton > Calotriton arnoldi. The sequence continues at coordinate 37,981 of CAWUFW010016305.1, forward strand.
CCTCTGTCTTGAGTTTCCAGCAAAATGAGAGCAGGTCTGTTTCAGATTGCAGAGCTACTGGCAAGGTATTCCAGACCCAGAGATTAGCAATCGAAAATGCACTGCTACTGAAGATCAAGCTTAGATTTTAGGAATCACAGTTTCCACATGTTTGCCGAGTGAGAAGATTTCCATGATCAATGCCATTTCGCTTTATTGGTAATAAACTCTGGAAGGCCTTGATGGTGACATTATGTATGATGATCATTTCATTGAAAATAACTCTCTGCTTTACCGGTTGCCAATGCAATATCCGAATTGTGGGCTTTATGTGGTCACACCTTCAAAGGCCACAAATCAGCTTTGCTGCTACATTCTGGAGAAATGTAGACAATAGTACATTTTTAGAGGTGTTCTAAGGCAGTCTCAAGATTCTACAAGGAAGGTCTGAGGCTTGGAAGAAATAGCTTGCAAAGATAAGGCTGCAGAATATCAAGATCATGAGGGCAACTCTTCCAGTGCACATAAGAAGTGCTAGTACTTGAGCAATGTTACTGTGCATCTTGGTTGTATGCTTCCTACTGGTGTTAGTTCATTCAACCATTGCTTCTCACATCTTTGTTGTTTTCCCTTTCTGCTCTCTCTTGCACTTTCCTTCCCTTATCCCCATCACACACTCTACCCTCATCTGTGTTTTCCTAATGATATATCTTAGCAGAATTACTTGACTTCTTACTTCTGACAGTTACTGGACTTTGACCTCCTGGTGCTCCAGAGTCCAGGTAGTTTACCCGGCACCTCCTGGGATTATTATGGACTATTCTCACTGAAGCATTGGGTAAAGCTTACTCATGTGGAAAGAGATTGAGGTGTATGAATGACCAATGCCCATATTCACAGTGTTTGGCCTTGTGTGTTTCCCATAGACAAACCCTCATGTGAATCTATATTACTGAGGGAGGTAGTCTATTTCCACTTCTTAAAGGAACTTTGTTGCTTTTTTGAAGAAAAGTGTTAAAAAAAAATTTGAGTCCCAACGCAAAAAGAGACTTTGTCACTTTTTGAGAAAATAAAATCCTTCCTGAGCTGGCTGCCATTGAAATTGTAGCTGGAGTTATGGAACCGAAGGTCCGATGCTTGAAGCAGGTTGGTCCCGTAGATGCTTTGGAGAATTCTTGCTGGAAATTTTCTAAGTCCCAATGCAGGATGGGACTTAGTCATTTGTTTGGAGGATCGAAGTGCACTGAGGGATGGAGCAGAAATTATTGTTCACGCGATCCCGCTGGAGATCTGGAGTTCTGAAGAAAAAGTTTTCAAAAGTTTCCAAACTTTCCTCTGATGCTCAAACAACAACAGGAGTACTCTCCAGGGCCCCAAGGACCTCAGGGGAAGGCACTTACAGAAACTCAGGGTGTCAGGCAGAGGCCATCAGCATAGTTCTATTCATGTCCAGTTGCCACTGACCAGCTGGACACTTCAGGAAAAAGGCCTCTTGCAGCTTGTTGTGTTCCTGTAGCCATACAGTAGCCGCACAGGAGATCAGCCAACTGACCCTTTTAGTCCACTTCTTTGGGAAAGGAAATACTTCCCCATACCCACACATTGTTTCAGCTCTGGGAGCAGTTTTCATACCTCTTTGTCAGCTCATTCAGTCAAAGCACAGGCTGAAGAGCTAATGCATTGTAGCTTCTAGTAGCTTCAGGCAGGTTAAAGGTAACTTTCTATTTCAAATGTATGTAATAAAAATCCCACTTCATCATTAGATTGGATTTTTATTAAATATAAAAATACATTTTTGAATGGAGTCTGTAGCTGGTACAGGTCAAAAGTTTTAGACTAAAGTGTATATAATTCATGCATGTGCCAGCACTCAATACAGGACTGACACTCACCAATGGCCTGCATCTGTGGGTTTCAAATGAAACACGACTCAGTAGCATTCCAAGAGCATTCTGGTCTATGTGGTCCATCTTTTGCAAAGTTAAGTTCATCTAATGAAGCAAAGCTTAATAATTCCTTTCTTCCATTATTTCAATTCTTCCATTATTTCAATTTCTTAGCATCACTATTAATGTCTTCAAATCTCTCAATTTTGTAGCCACACACTCATGTGTTTTGCTCTTCGTGAGCTCATTTATGGAGCGCAGCAGGTATTGAGTGGCAATTTTTTTTTGCAGCTTTAGAGACCAGTACCTTCTTAACTGTTCATCTAATACCATGTTACTGCAAGAGTCATTTCTAGGCCTGGGCAGAATTTCGATTATGCTGGCGCAATAGGAGTAATTTCGGTAATTCTGTGTCAGTATTTGATGCGGCATTACCAATAATTACATGACTATTCCTCCTTGCGTAATTAAGAGTAATGTGGGGGAAAGAATCCTACTGTGAGAGACCATATAATGGGTGACCACTTTCGCTTGTAATTTGTGTTCTACTGCATTTAGCGCTTTTTCTTAGTGCACGATGCATTCTCGTGTGCATTTGGGATGCAAGGCTGCATTTTGAGCGAAAAAAATAGCACTAAATGCCATTAGTTAGTTGGAGAAAATTCTACCCAAAGAGCACATTTAGCTAGCACGAGTAGCTGTTCATGCTCGCTATAATTGTTTAGTTGCATTTAGCTCTGTTTCTTAGCGCAAAATGCATTCTCGCGTCCATTTTGGATGAAACAAAATCCCAAAGCAGGATTTTGTTCTTGAAAATAAAAAAAACAAATGATCCTCGCACAGAAGAGTTGTCTCCCATGGTACGGGGGTCATTTTTCAGGTTTCACTGCTCCTTATCATCAGGTTTTACCTGGCAGTGACAGACAGTGAAAACTGGGCATTTCACCTTACTCTTTAAATTGGGCAGATGGTGAAATGGCCAAACTTCCGACGGCCAGATGGAGTAAGGTATATGTCAGTGGCATAGACTCAGTAGTCTCCGTCGCTGACATACCGAAGTTCTGCCTGACCCTAAATGAGATGGGCGGAAAATTGAGTTTGGTGGAGTTGGTACTCTGTCACTGTTGCAATTAAGTACCCTCTCCACCCAACTCTAAATTAGGGCCTTAATTTGAAGGTTAAGGGTTTAAGTTATGTTGCTGTGGTCTGCATCATCTCTACAGGTCCGTTCAATTACTCAGGGCCCGATTCACAAAGGTAAAGTTAGACCAAAAGTTCACGATAAAATGTCTGCATATAACAAATCTTTAAGATCCTTTCTAATCACATTCAAACAAAATACTTTTGTCACCATGAACCGTAATCAGAATTGAGGGGGTGGGGGGAGTGGCACGAAAAAGCTTTGCTGTATTTGCTGTGTTTCACAATTTTAACAAAACACACTTCTTTGGTCAAACTTGGATTACGCAGTTCTGTGTGCATCTGCAAAGCTTGAAGGGGATATAAAAAATGTAAACAATGCCTGTGGCAGAATGTTTGGTGTCAAAAGGCAAATCTCCTGTGTCTGGGCTTGAGAAAAGAAAGAACTGACGCAGTTTGAAGTGCAACTCTCCAACGGAGGATGGGAGGTAAAACCAGATGTTTTTTCATCCAGCCTTAGAGTCTTCCATCCTATTCAACGCTTATGACTCAATACAAAAATACGCATGTATATCTTCAACAATATCTGACTTCTCAAGCCCGCACCATGAGCCAGCCAGCCAGCCATCAATCAATAACGCCCTGAGCCCGGCAGCCAGTACAACTTCAAAGCTATTGATGAAATGCATTCCCCTTGTTTCGTGAGGTTAGTTTTGTGCTTTGGGTCTAAGCTCATACCACTTTTATACTCGGGGGCCTTATTTTCAAGCCCCTTGCGCCACCCATACGTTACTTTTCCCATGTTAAAAATGACGCAAAAGTGGTGCAAGCGGCTTGTAAATAAGCCCTGAGGTGTGCAAAATTCACGTAATTTGCTTTTGTGCAATTATGCAAAATTTGGGCAAAATTCAGTCTATTACGCAAAATACAAACCCATTACCCAGTGCTATATTTTAGTGTGAATTACGTCCTTGTGTCAGTTTTTCATACGAGTCCATCACATTTAATGATAAAAAATAATGTGAAAAACATAATTCCAATGAACAACAGCTGCTCGTGTTCTGATTTTGTTGTTCTTGCGCTATAATTTGGTCGCGAACAGCAGTGTAGCTACGTGATGTGGTAAACTTTTAATCAACGGAGAGCTCTCTGAAAAAAAGCAGTGCTGCATTGTGCGAATGATAGAAAACTAAGAGGCATTAGAATTAAAGAGTCACTTGATGATGTCATCTGCAACATGTGTGCAGAAACAGGCAGTTTAGTGTGCATTGTGACATAACGCAAAGGAAAAGCATCAGTGTCCTGCCTAGGATTACTACCAAAGGGCCACCCTCCAGTTTAGTTTTCTATGCAGTACAAGTCCAAGATCGTTAGATGAGTGCTTTTATATAAGGCACATATGTAAGTGTAGGCATTGTATGCTAATGATCACCTTGTTTCACTTGGTGTTAGGTTTTGATGCAAAGCACATCAGGCAATGACAATTCATCAATCTTTGAATCAATCCCTATGAAAGTTTGTGCGACTTTGACCCAGGCATGCTCAATTTCAACAATTAGCAGAGGGTCAACTTGTTATTGGTGCGAAGCACTTTGACTGTGCACAAGGGTAAGCCACCAGCAACACAAAAACTGTAGAACCTAAAAGCTTAACTTTGTTTTGTATAAGTGCCAACAGAAACACATAGGGGTCGATTCCGATGTCGGCCGGAAGCGCACCTAACAGTATTCGTCCGGAAAAAATACCAGCTGAACGCGTGTTTTCCGACCGACTTGAACACTCTACCGAACGATAAAGTACGATGCGCATAACAGCCCAGATTCCGAGCGAGCCGTACTTACCCATTCTAGCTCCTGTTCCCCGCCCGAGCCGGATCCGTAAACGCCGAATCGAGTCACATGGAACCAAATACACTGCACCTTCCGGCCGGACTAGTACAATGCGTCTTCCGTACGCGCCGAACTCGTCGCTACGTCCGGCATGTGTGAGCATCCGGGAGAGCTGCACATAAGCTCCGATTCGCGCCACAAGACGATCCACGGCGGCGAGACGAACAAGCCAGCGGCGAGTACGAGTCGAAGCCACGAGAAACCCGAACGAGAGGACCCAACAATGAATCCCATCGCGCAGGTCCTACCAATACTCTACATCTATTACCGGGACCGGCACGGACGCGTACAGCGCAGACGGTAAGTCAAACACCCACAACACAAACAAACTACACGTACCCGAAATATGTCACACAAACAGAGGGATGCACAAATGATGTACACAAGCAACAGCAGAACCATAGGGGTGGGATGGCCAACACCAATGCCATACACACCCATAGGGGGATGGATGCCTGCCACTACTATCATCCCCACCCATAGGGGGCTGGATGCCTACCACTAACACCACTCCTACTCAGGGTGGGCTGGATGCCTGCCACTACTGCCATCCCCACACATGGGGGCTGGATGCCTACCACTACTACCATCCCCACTCATGGGGGGCTGGATGCCTACCACCACTACCATCCCCACTCATGGGGGGCTGGATGCCTACCACTACTACCATCCCCACTCATGGGGGGCTGGATGCCTACCACTACTACCATCCCCACCCATAGGGGGATGGATGCCTACCACTAACACCACCCCTACTCAGGGTGGGCTGGATGGCTGTCACTACTACCATCCCCACTCATGGGGGGCAGGATGCCTACCACTACTACCATCCCCACTCATGGGGGGCAGGATGCCTGCCACTACTGCCATCCCCACTCATGGGGGTCTGGATGCCTACCACTACTACCATCCCCACTCATGGGGGGCTGGATGCCTGCCACTACTGCCATCCCCACTCATGGGGGCTGGATGCCTACCACTACTACCATCCCCACTCATGGGGGGCTGGATGCCTACCACCACTACCATCCCCACTCATGGGGGCTGGATGCCTACCACTACTACCATCACCACCCATAGGGGGATGGATGCCTACCACTAACACCACCCCTACTCAGGGTGGGCTGGATGGCTGTCACTACTACCATCCCCACTCATGGGGGGCAGGATGCCTACCACTACTACCATTCCCACTCATGGGGGGCTGGATGCCTGCCACTACTGCCATCCCCACTCATAGGGGGATGGATGCCTACCACTAACACCACCCCTACTCATGGGGGGCTGGATGCCTACCACTACTACCTTCCCCACCCATAGGGGGATGGATGCCTACCACTAACACCACCTCTACTCAGGGTGGGCTGGATGCCTACCCCCACTACCAGCCCCACTCATGGGGGGCTGGATGCCTACCACCACTACCATCCCCACTTATGGGGGGCTGGATGCCTACCACTACTACCATCCCCACTCATGGGGGGGTGGATGCCTACCACTACTACCATCCCCACCCATAGGGGGATGGATGTCTACCACTAACACCACCCCTACTCAGGGTGGGCTGGATGGCTGGCACTACTACCATCCCCACTCATGGGGGGCTGGATGCCTACCACTACTACCATCCCCACCCATAGGGGGATGGATGCCTACCACTAACACCACCCCTACTCATGGGGGGCTGGATGCCTGCCACTACTACCTTCCCCACCCATAGGGGGCTGGATGCCTACCACTACTACCATCCCCACTCATGGGGGGCTGGATGCCTACCCCCACTACCAGCCCCACTCATGGGGGCTGGATGCCTACCACTACTACCATCCCCACCCATAGGGGGATGGATGCCTACCACTAACACCACCCCTACTCATGGGGGCTGGATGCCTACCACTACTACCATTCCCACCCATAGGGGGATGGATGCCTACCACTAACACCACCCCTACTCAGGGTGGGCTGGATGCCTGCCACTACTGCCATCCCCACCCATAGGGGGATGGATGCCTACCACTACTACCATCCCCACTCATGGGGGGCTGGATGCCTAAAACCACTACCATCCCCACTCATGGGGGGCTGGATGCCTACCACTACTACCATCCCCACTAATGGGGGGCTGGATGCCTACCACTACTACCATCCCCACTCATGGGGGGCTGGATGCCTACCACCACTACCATCCCCACTCATGGGGGGCTGGATGCCTACCACTACTACCATCCCCACCCATAAGGGGATGGATGCCTACCACTAACACCACCCCTACTCATGGGGGCTGGATGCCTACCACTACTACCATCCCCACCCATAGGGGGATGGATGCCTACCACTAACACCACCCCTACTCAGGGTGGGCTGGATGCCTGCCACTACTGCCATCCCCACCCATAGGGGGATGGATGCCTACCACTACTACCATCCCCACTCATGGGGGCTGGATGCCTACCACCACTACCATCCCCACTCATGGGGGCTGGATGCCTACCACTACTACCATCCCCACTCATGGGGGGGTGGATGCCTACCACTACTACCATCCCCACCCATAGGGGGATGGATGTCTACCACTAACACCACCCCTACTCAGGGTGGGCTGGATGGCTGGCACTACTACCAACCCCACTCATGGGGGGCTGGATGCCTACCACTACTACCATCCCCACCCATAGGGGGATGGATGCCTACCACTAACACCACCCCTACTCATGGGGGGCTGGATGCCTACCACTACTACCTTCCCCACCCATAGGGGGATGGATGCCTACCACTAACACCACCTCTACTCAGGGTGGGCTGGATGCCTGCCACTACTGCCATCCCCACCCATAGGGGGATGGATGCCTACCACTACTACCATCCCCACTCATGGGGGGCTGGATGCCTACCACCACTACCATCCCCACTCATGGGGGGCTGGATGCCTACCACTACTACCATCCCCACCCATAGGGGGATGGATGCCTACCACTAACACCACCCCTACTCATGGGGGAGTTTGACCAAGGGGAGAACTGTCGTAAGCTCCTCGCTATGAAGACCAGGGTTGATAGAGCTAAAAATTATATTAGTAAGATCAAAGTGGGTACACAAATTACAGAGGAGAAAGAGAAAATAGAACAGGCTTTCACACAGTTCTTTCAGGAGCTATATCAAGAAGAGCTTCAGGGAGTAGAGGAACATACTGACAGGTGGCTTAAAGAGAAACAGCTTCCAAAAATAACTGAGGCTAGTCAAGAATTCCTCTTACTAGAAATAACAGGGAGCGAGATATTATCTGAGTTAGATTTAGCTAAAAAGGAAAGCGGCAGACCCGGACGCAATCCCGATTGAGGTTTATTCCATGTTGAGGGAGGAAATCATCCCGGTCTGGCTGAAACTGTTTAATGGAATACTAAATGGTACATCCCCACTGCCTGATTCCTGGAGTGACGCAGTTATCACTTTGATCTTGAAGCCTGGTAAGGATTCTTCTCAGTGTCATTCATATGGACCAATTTCTTTATTAAATGTTGACTATAAGGTCTTTGCAGGGATTTTAAATAAGCGGCTTTGTAAGATCATAGGTCCAATAATTCACGAGGATCAGAAGGGCTTTCTCCCAGGCAGGCAGATGTCGGATTTGGTATATACTTTGGTCGGGCGGTGGATATGGCGTCATCACAGGGTCTCCCTCTGTCAATTACTACGGTCGACGCAGCCAAAGCCTTCGATCGTGTGAATTGGCACTTTTTAGATAGGACCTTGAATATCTTTGGCTTCACCAACGGTTTCAGAGAAGTTATTAAAAAGATTTATAGATCACCACGAGCTCAGATCCTGGTCAATGGTAGCCTCTCTCCTGTCGTCAATATAGGACGTGGCACCAGGCAGGGCTGCCCATTGTCCCCGATTCTATTTGACATTTATATTGAACCCTTGGCCCAGAGCTTAAGATTAAACAAGAAGATTGCTCCTTTCGAAGTAAATGGGTTTGTGAGGAAAATAGCACTCTATGCGGATGAACTAATTTTATTCTCCTCCAATGTCGACACTACACTCCCGGAGCTTCTTGCTGAAGCTCAAACTTTTGGAAAGTTTTCTGGCTATGAAATAAATAAAGATAAAACGGAGATTATGGCATGGAACATTGTCGATCAGGAGGGGAATTTTGCTAGGGAGCTTAGATATCTCGGAGTTACAATAACCCAGGACCCGAGAGAAATTCCAAAAGCTAACCTAGATAGAGCATCGAAGGAGGTTGAGGCCTTATTAAAAAAATGGCAGAACATACCACTCTCCCATTATGGTCGGGTTAACCTGATTAAAATGTGTGTTCTTCCGAAGTACACCTATCTTTTTAATAATATTCCAATAGAATTTGCAAAAGCTGAAATTCTTAAAATTCAGGGCAAGATTTCCTCTTTTATTTGGGCAGGCAAAGGGATCAGGCTGTCCTGGAAAAAACTCAGGCGCAAATTAACACAAGGGGGCATGGGTTTACCGGCTCTCCAGCTCTATTGTTGGGCTTACCAATTAAAAACGCCAGGATGTTATTGCTTACTCCAGATGACTCGCTGATTGGCAGTATGTTTAAAGCCATGTTAGACGGGGTAGTGGAGTCTGGCTTCATGTATAAATTTGGCTCTCCTAAGTTTTAAAAATTTTTTTGCCTAAAGACGTTGCGTATGGCCAAATTGTGGTCGGATTGTCGAGACTGTGTGGGCTTACTTACTATAGTGATTGGGCACCGGTGTGGGACTCTCCTGGAACTCCGGAGTGCCTTTTGGACGCTCTAACTCAGCCACTAAAAGAGGCAGGAGTCTCACATTGGAAGGATGTCGTAGTGGGTAATAAATGTCTTCCTTGGGAATTTTGGAGCCATATTACAAGTGGAGCTCTGTCCAGATTTAAGTTTTATCAGCTTACATCTTGGTGTAAGAGTCAACGCTGGTCCCTATTGGAAGACAAGCCTATGGAAAACGAACTACAAAACCTGGCCCCGAGGAAGAAAGAAGTAGCTCAATGGTATAACCATTTGCTGGCTGCTGTAGAAAGAAAGATGGAAAAGCCATACCGGGTCTGGGAGAATTACGTGCCGAGCGAAGAGCGGAAAGAGTTATGGCAAGTATCTATAGACATGCTTTACCCTTTGATTAAATCTGCCGCACTCAGAAGAAAATCACTTTTTCACACTCCACAGGATATATTGGTCCCCCTTAAAATATCCAGAATGAAGGGTGGTGGAGAAGCTAGTTGTTGGAGATGTGGCTTCCAGAATGCAGATGACGTCCATGTATTCGCCTCCTGCTCTAAGATACAAGAATTTTGGAGTGATGTGGGTAAGACTATCTCTAGGGTCATGGGTGCTGTTGTGGTGGTAAGCCCATCTCTCATTTTATTTGGCCTTGTATCTATGTTGGGTGGGGTGCGAGACCTGATTGGGCCGCAACACAAATTGGTGTTCTATTTGATTTTGTTGGCCAGGAGAGAGATTTGTAAATTGTGGCGTCAGGAGGTTCCTCCTACTTGGAATGCCTGGTGGAATTCCGTAAGATATTTTAGAGCTTTAGATCAGAGGGTAAATGTATATAGTGAGAGGCCAGACATTGGGTTGTTTTGGAACTTGTTGGATGATCCACCCAGCGATTAGATTAGATCAGATTAAGGTACAGGATAAGTTCCAATGATTAAAACCTCTGGGTCAGCTCAAGTGGTGTACAAATGGGCGCTCCCGGAACAAAAACACCAGCTGAGACTAAGAACCACCAAGTTATATGTGCCAGAGGTGGACCAGGTTGAGAGGCGGCTGTAGCTACAGAGGTCATATGAGGAAGAAAAAAAAATTGTGTTTATCTTATCACCTGCCCATGTCAGTTGCAGTATATAGGCATGACCACCCGCCCAGCGAAAATAAGGATAACAGAGCATAGAAGCAACATTAGGTGTAGAAAAACCAACACGAAGATGTGTGCCCACTATGTTGAACACAACCACACGACTAATGACCTCAACTGGACCATCTTGGAGGCCTTCCCACACATCTCCAAGGAGGCACTGTTTAGGAAGGAACAGAACTGGGTGTTCAAACTTTCCTCCCACACACGGAGTCTGAATGACGATATCCCCTGGGCGGAATTGTACCACCACTGATTATGCACCCAACCACGTGACTCGATGCAATTACACGCTCCCCAAGTGGGCCCTATTTGATAACATTTTAATCACTTGGAACTTTTCCACACTTTGTTCCACTGACGGCCATCTACTCTAGTGGCCCCCCATCCCCCTGATAGTCATATGCATTATCTACGCTTGCGCCCCAAGTTTTTGCACCGCCACACCTATAAATAGGCTTTTCCATATGGAACATGGTAACCACCATCCACCATTGAAGCACGCTTTGCCATATGAACACCTTATTTTACCATCTTATGGCCATGTGGCCCTCATTCAATTGGGGTAGTATTCTCTACACACCGCTGGCGCATACGTAATTGAGGCAGGTAATCCTTAATACATCTGAACCTCTCTTTCACTCCATTAGACCAGTTCACTTAACATTTGAACTTTTACTTCACTAGAATAATGTATTGAATGTTACTCCGCACTCGCGTGCACACAGACACGTTTTGTCAATAAAGTTTTTCAAACATGCTCCCCTCCCAAAATGGCTGCCCAGGTTGTCAGTCTAGTCTTTTGACACTTCTAAACGTGCATCCAACCTCCTCATAAGCCTTAGACCCGGAAGCATTCAGCACGGGGCCCTGAGCAAGGGTAGGACAGACGATTGTCGTTCAGCCACCCTGCGTGAGTATGATAGCTTTTCTGACCGGTAATCCATGCCGCCTTGACACCGGTAAGTTCCTCATATGCCATTTTTACATGTTGGTCGGATACTTTACTCTCTTTCAGCTTCAGAGCAACGACGTGCTCTGCCTTCCCCGTCAGTCACAGACTCTATCACTACGGGTGAGTTTTTAAATAATGCTGCAATCTCTCTTCAGCATGGTCTTAGCCACATCCGGCCATGCACAACTTTAGTATGAGCGACCAAGCTCTCTTGGAAACTCCGGCAGCAATTAAATGCCACTCACGGTAATCGATAATATTGGCGGACATTTACCGGCACATTTGGCAAGCGCTAGCCACGTTTCAAATGGGATATGAATGCATGTGTGTGTGTGTTGCTGCCCCTTGGGACGGCTCCAGTCACACTCCAATGTGCACGAAATCATAAGGAGTTACAACGCTACCTTGGCACTTATGGCAGCAATTTAGTGCCAGCCACGGTACACGAAAACTAGTAGGCAGGTCTCGGTACATTTCTGCAGCCATGAATGACATCCGCAACTGAATTTGAGTGAGTATGGTTGTGTAAATGTCCTTGATTACCTACTGAAGCACCTTTTCCCATTTGGATTCCAACCTTGGGGACCCGTTGACTCCTATATGTACATGCCAGTGACATGTTGTTGCCAAGAACTTACCAAGCCCATTTTACCGACTACTCCTCATGTTGGTGGATGTCTGCAACACCAGCTCCTGGCAGGACATTATTCACTTTTAAACTTGAGCTTTGCCACCTAAGTTTTCAACCAAGCAAGTTGAGAATGAATGCTTTTGCACCTTTGCCTCACCTTGCTTTGCCACTTTTTCTATTATTAGTCTCATTAACCACCTGTAAGCCTGTTACAAAGTGCACTAACTGACAGGTTCCTATTGTTTGCTATAACTATCCATTGGTTGTCTCCCTTTTATCTCTCCCCTTAGGTCTTCTGCCCCGGTACAATCCTACCAGGGGTCACTCTACTGCGCCTGGTCATCAGACACGAATTCGAGAACCAGACTAGCGGTAGTGCACCACTCACTGTTTTTACTTCATATTCGGTCCTGATGAAGTGCCACCAGACCCGTTAGGGTCTAAGCAGGCACGAAACATGTTGACCCACTACACCACTTAGCCCTGTAGGAACATTACACCCTTGTAGGGGCTCTCTCATATTTTAATTAGGCTAGAGCTACCACAGGAATAAAACACATTACAGTAGGACAGCTCTAGACTTATTTTATCTCACTAGCCCAGTGCACTACCCAGCCCTCACACCCGCACACACCCTACGGCTTCTTCAAAAGATCTCTGCCAAAGAGCCCCGTTTACGGGTGCCAGTCTGGCTTTGCAGCGCCGGCCCGACGAGGAGCATGGCCCAATGATGAAGCATGACATCCTTCGGGGTGTGCGAGGGCATCACGAAGAAAGACCTCCCTTTCCCTTCCCCTTTCACTAGGAACTGCACACCCTTTTGAGACACTTAATTCTTACTTTACCAGCTTTTACACTCCTGCTTTTTACCTCACACCGCTGGAAATCAGAGCAGTCTATGCCAGTACCTACACCCTGACAGCCTGACTGCAGGGGAGGAGGAGAACTCTTCCTGCCACCCCCGCAGCAGACCTCTCTTTCCTGGAAACCTGTTTCCTCCCTCTTGTGGCAAACCTTAGAGATCCCAATTGAATGCCCCCTGCCCTTTGGCTCCCTTCGCTCCCTTTACTGGGAGTCCGGTGTCTAATTTCACCTGTTCTGGTGAGCTCGCCTGTATCCAGGTGGAGGAGGAAATCCTTGGGCAAGCACCAGAGCTGAGTGCCTGTGCCTCCATCTCCTCGACAATGCTGCCCTTCCCCGCAACCGAAGCAGCGCGGCAGGTGCTGTCACTGCCCGCGCTGAACCGGAAGAGACCGCGAGCCGCTGCTCTGCAGCCCCTCCTGAGCTCCAGGGCGGCCGCCTCCCACCGAGTGGAAACGGTGGAGGCGGCCGGAAAACGTGTTGCAGCAGACGCCGATGTCCCGATACACATCCCGAGCGCTGGAAAGTGAAGGCAACAAAAAATAAATGAAGAATTAGTGCCCCCAAAGCGCAACGGTCAAAAATGTAAGGCGGGATTCAGCTGCGCCCTCTAATTCATAATGCGGGACACGAGTGCCTCCGGGGAGCAAGCTGCAGCTCACGCAGCGGCCGCCATGCTCTCCTCCTCTGTCTTGAGTTTCCAGCAAAATGAGAGCAGGTCTGTTTCAGATTGCAGAGCTACTGGCAAGGTATTCCAGACCCAGAGATTAGCAATCGAAAATGCACTGCTACTGAAGATCAAGCTTAGATTTTAGGAATCACAGTTTCCACATGTTTGCCGAGTGAGAAGATTTCCATGATCAATGCCATTTCGCTTTATTGGTAATAAACTCTGGAAGGCCTTGATGGTGACATTATGTATGATGATCATTTCATTGAAAATAACTCTCTGCTTTACCGGTTGCCAATGCAATATCCGAATTGTGGGCTTTATGTGGTCACACCTTCAAAGGCCACAAATCAGCTTTGCTGCTACATTCTGGAGAAATGTAGACAATAGTACATTTTTAGAGGTGTTCTAAGGCAGTCTCAAGACTCTACAAGGAAGGTCTGAGGCTTGGAAGAAATAGCTTGCAAAGATAAGGCTGCAGAATATCAAGATCATGAGGGCAACTCTTCCAGTGCACATAAGAAGTGCTAGTACTTGAGCAATGTTACTGTGCATCTTGGTTGTATGCTTCCTACTGGTGTTAGTTCATTCAACCATTGCTTCTCACATCTTTGTTGTTTTCCCTTTCTGCTCTCTCTTGCACTTTCCTTCCCTTATCCCCATCACACACTCTACCCTCATCTGTGTTTTCCTAATGATATATCTTAGCAGAATTACTTGACTTCTTACTTCTGACAGTTACTGGACTTTGACCTCCTGGTGCTCCAGAGTCCAGGTAGTTTACCCGGCACCTCCTGGGATTATTATGGACTATTCTCACTGAAGCATTGGGTAAAGCTTACTCATGTGGAAAGAGATTGAGGTGTATGAATGACCAATGCCCATATTCACAGTGTTTGGCCTTGTGTATTTCCCATAGGCAAACCCTCATGTGAATCTATATTACTGAGGGAGGTAGTCTATTTCCACTTCTTAAAGGGACTTTGTTGCTTTTTTGAAGAAAAGTGTTAAAATTTCTTTTGAGTCCCAACGCAAAAAGAGACTTTGTCACTTTTTGAGAAAATAAAATCCTTCCTGAGCTGGCTGCCATTGAAATTGTAGCTGGAGTTATGGAACCGAAGGTCCGATGCTTGAAGCAGGTTGGTCCCGTAGATGCTTTGGAGAATTCTTGCTGGAAATTTTCTAAGTCCCAATGCAGGATGGGACTTAGGGCCATATGTAGGTAGTTTTTATTTACCGATTCCTAAATACCGAATTTTACCGATTCGGTATTTAAGAATCGGTAAATCGTATGTAGGTAAACATTCGGTAAATATTACCGAATCGGTAATATTCGGTATTACCGATTCGGTATTTACGAATCGGTAATAAGGAATACCTTCCCATTCATTCCTATGGGCCTGGAGGCCCATAGGAATGATTGGGAAGCCATTCACTATTACCGATTCGGTAAATACCGAATCGGTAATAGAGGAAGCATATTCAAGGGTGGCAGGGTGTCAAATTGACACCCTGTTGCACCCTGAATCGTGCATGTGTGCACATGTGGCGCACATACATGCCCTAAGGGCATGGATGTGTGCCACATGGCACTTTAAACATTATTCAAAATTGAATTTTTAAAGGAATACGTTAATTACCACCAACTTGAAGTTGGTGGTAATTAACGAATTCTTAAACCACATAAGCACTCTTTTATGTGCTTCCTACATTGCATTTACCGATTCGGTAAATAGCGAATCGGTAGATACTGATTCGGTAAATACTGATTCGGTATTTACCGAATCATCACCTACATTAGGAATGGCTAAATACCGGTCGGTAACCCTGAAATTTACCGAATTTCAGGGTTACCGACCGTATTTAGGCCACCTACATATGGCCCTAAGTCATTTGTTTGGAGGATCGAAGTGCACTGAGGGATGGAGCAGAAATTATTGTTCACGCGATCCCGCTGGAGATCTGGAGTTCTGAAGAAAAAGTTTTCAAAAGTTTCCAAACTTTCCTCTGATGCTCAAACAACAACAGGAGTATTCTCCAGGGCCCCAAGGACCTCAGGGGAAGGCACTTACAGAAACTCAGGGTGTCAGGCAGAGGCCAACATCATAGTTCTATTCATGTCCAGTTGCCACTGACCAGCTGGACACTTCAGGAAAAAGGCCTCTTGCAGCTTGTTGTGTTCCTGTAGCCATACAGTAGCCGCACAGGAGATCAGCCAACTGACCCTTTTAGTCCACTTCTATGGGAAAGGAAATACTTCCCCATACCCACACATTGTTTCAGCTCTGGGAGCAGTTTTCATACCTCTTTCACAGCTCATTCAGTCAAAGCACAGGCTGAAGAGCTAATGCATTGTAGCTTCTAGTAGCTTCAGGCAGGTTAAAGGTAACTTTCTATTTCAAATGTATGTAATAAAAATCCCACTTCATCATTAGATTGGATTTTTATTAAATATAAAAATACATTTTTGAATGGAGTCTGTAGCTGGTACAGGTCAAAAGTTTTAGACTAAAGTGTATATAATTCATGCATGTGCCAGCACTCAATACAGGACTGACACTCACCAATGGCCTGCATCTGTGGGTTTCAAATGAAACACGACTCAGTAGCATTCCAAGAGCATTCTGGTCTATGTGGTCCATCTTTTGCAAAGTTAAGTTCATCTAATGAAGCAAAGCTTAATAATTCATTTCTTCCATTATTTCAATTCTTCCATTATTTCAATTTCTTAGCATCACTATTAATGTCTTCAAATCTCTCAATTTTGTAGCCACACACTCATGTGTTTTGCTCTTCGTGAGCTCATTTATGGAGCGCAGCAGGTACTGAGTGCCAATTTTTTTTTGCAGCTTTAGAGACCAGTACCTTCTTAACTGTTCATCAAATACCATGTTACTGCAAGAGTCATTTCTAGGCCTGGGCAGAATTTCGATTATGCTGGCGCAATAGGAGTAATTTCGGTAATTCTGTGTCAGTATTTGATGCGGCATTACCAATAATTACATGACTATTCCTCCTTGCGTAATTAGGAGTAATGTGGGGGAAAGAATCCTACTGTGAGAGACCATATCATGGGTGACCACTTTCGCTTGTAATTTGTGTTCTACTGCATTTAGCGCTTTTTCTTAGTGCAGAATGCATTCTCGTGTGCATTTTGGATGCAAGGCTGCATTTTGCGCGAACAAAATAGCACTAAATGCCATTAGTTAGTTGGAGAAAATTCTACCCAAAGAGCACATTTAGCTAGCACGAGTAGCTGTTCATGCTCGCTATAATTGTTTAGTTGCATTTAGCTCTGTTTCTTAGCGCAAAATGCATTCTCGCGTCCCTTTTGGATGAAACAAAATCCCAAAGCAGGATTTTGTTCTTGAAAATAAAAAAAACAAATGATCCTCGCACAGAAGAGTTGTCTCCCATGGTGCGGGGGTCATTTTTCAGGTTTCACTGCTCCTTATCATCAGGTTTTACCTGGCAGTGACAGACAGTGAAAACTGGACATTTCACCTTACTCTTTAAATTGGGCAGATGGTGAAATGGCCAAACTTCCGAAGGCCAGATGGAGTAAGGTATATGTCAGTGGCATAGACTCAGTAGTCTCCGTCGCTGACATACCGAAGTTCTGCCTGACCCTAAATGAGATGGGCGGAAAATTGAGTTTGGTGGAGTGGTACTCTGTCACTGTTGCAATTAAGTACCCTCTCCACCCAACTCTAAATTAGGGCCTTAATTTGAAGGTTAAGGGTTTAAGTTATGTTGCTGTGGTCTGCATCCTCTCTACAGGTCCGTTCAATTACTCAGGGCCCGATTCACAAAGGTAAAGTTAGACCAAAAGTTCACAATAAAATGTCTGCATATAACAAATCTTTAAGATCCTTTCTAATCACATTGAAACAAAATACTTTTGTCACCTTGAACCGTAATCAGAATTGGGGGGTGGGGGAGTGGCACAAAAAGCTTTGCTGTATTTGCTGTGTTTCACAATTTTAACAAAACACACTTCTTTGGTCAAACTTGGATTACGCAGTTCTGTGTGCATCTGCAAAGCTTGAAGGGGATATAAAAAATGTAAACAATGCCTGTGGCAGAATGTTTGGCGTCAAAGGCAAATCTCCTGTGTCTGGGCTTGAGAAAAGAAAGAACTGACGCAGTTTGAAGTGCAACTCTCCAACGGAGGATGGGAGGTAAAACCAGATGTTTTTCATCCAGCCTTAGAGTCTTCCATCCTATTCAACGCTTATGACTCAATACAAAAATACGCATGTATATCTTCAACAATATCTGATTTCTCAAGCCCACACCATGAGCCAGCCATCAATTAATAATGCCCTGAACCCGGCAGCCAGTACAACTTCAAAGCTATTGATGAAATGCATTCCCCTTGTTTCGTGAGGTTAGTTTTGTGCTTTGGGTCTAAGCTCATACCACTTTTATACTCGGGGGCCTTATTTTCAAGCCCTTTGCGCCACCCGTACGTCACTTTTCCCATGTTAAAAATGACGCAAAAGTGGTGCAAGCGGCTTGTAAATAAGCCCTAAAGTGTGCAAAATTCACGTAATTTGCTTTTGTGCAATTATGCAAAATTTGGGCAAAATTCCGTGTAATTACGCAAAATACAAACCCATCACCCAGTGCTATATTTTAGTGTGAATTACGTCCTTGTGTCAGTTTTTCATACGCGTCCATCACATTTAATGATAAAAAATAATGTGAAAAACATAATTCCAATGAACAACAGCTGCTCGTGTTCTGATTTTGTTGTTCTTGCGCTATAATTTGGTCGCGAACAGCAGTGTAGCTACGTGATGTGGTAAACTTTTAATCAACGGAGAGCTCTCTGAAAAAAGCAGTGCTGCATTGTGCGAATGATAGAAAACTAAGAGGCATTAGAATTAAAGAGTCACTTGATGATGTCATCTGCAACATGTGTGCAGAAACAGGCAGTTTAGTGTGCATTGTGACATAACGCAAAGGAAAAGCATCAGTGTCCTGCCTAGGATTACTACCCAAGGGCCACCCTCCAGTTTAGTTTTCTATGCAGTACAAGTCCAAGATCGTTAGATGAGTGCTTTTATATAAGGCACATATGTAAGTGTAGGCATTGTATGCTAATGATCACCTTGTTTCACTTGGTGTTAGGTTTTGATGCAAAGCACGTCAGGCAATGACAATTCATCAATCTTTGAATCAATCCCTATGAAAGTTTGTGCGACTTTGACCCAGGCATGCTCAATTTCAACAATTAGCAGAGGGTCAACTTGTTATGGTGCGAAGCACTTTGACTGTGCACAAGGGTAAGCCACCAGCAACACAAAAACTGTAGAACTTAAAAGCTTAACTTTGTTTTGTATAAGTGCCAAGAGAAACACATAGGGGTCGATTCCGATGTCGGCCGGAAGCGCACCTAACAGTATTCGTCCGGAAAAAATACCAGCCGAACGCGTGTTTTCCGACCGACTCGAACACTCTACCGAACAAACAAATACGATGCGCATAACAGCCCAGATTCCGAGCGAGCCGTACTTACCCATTCTAGCTCCTGTTCCCCGCCCGAGCCGGATCCGTAAACGCCGAATCGAGTCACACGGAACCAAATACACTGCACCTTCCGGCCGGACTAGTACGATGCGTCTTCCGTACGCGCCGAACTCGTCGCTACGTCCGGCACGTGTGAGCATCCGGGAGAGCTGCACATAAGCTCCAATTCGCGCCACAAGACGATCCACGGCGACGAGACGAACAAGCCAGCGACGAGTACGAGTCGAAGCCAAGAGAAACCCGAACGAGACGACCCAACAATTAATCCCATCGCGCAGCTCCTACCAATACTCTACATCTATTACCGGGACCGGCACGGACGCGTACGGCGCAGACGGTAAGTCAAACACCCACAACACAAACAAACGACACGTACCCGAAATATGTCACACAAACATAGGGATGCACAAATGACGTACACAAGCAACAGCAGAACCATAGGGGTGGGATGGCCAACACCAATGCCATACACACCCATAGGGGATGGATGCCTGCCACTACTACCATCCCCACTCATGGGGGGCTGGATGCCTACCACCACTACCATCCCCACTCATGGGGGCTGGATGCCTACCACTACTACCATCCCCACTCATGGGGGCTGGATGCCTACCACCACTACCATCCCCACTCATGGGGGCTGGATGCCTACCACTACTACCATCCCCACCCATAGGGGGATGGATGCCTACCACTAACACCACCCCTACTCATGGGGGCTGGATGAATACCACTACTACCATCCCCACCCATAGGGGATGGATGCCTACCACTAACACCACCCCTACTCAGGGTGGGCTGGATGCTCTGCCACTACTGCCATCCCCACCCATAGGGGGATGGATGCCTACCACTACTACCATCCCCACTCATGGGGGGCTGGATGCCTACCACCACTACCATCCCCACTCATGGGGGGCTGGATGCCTACCACTACTACCATCCCCACTCATGGGGGGCTGGATGCCTACCACTACTACCATCCCCACCCATAGGGGGATGGATGTCTAGCACTAACACCACCCCTACTCAGGGTGGGCTGGATGGCTGGCACTACTACCATCCCCACTCATGGGGGGCTGGATGCCTACCACTACTACCATCCCCACCCATAGGGGATGGATGCCTACCACTAACACCACCCCTACTCATGGGGGCTGGATGCCTACCACTACTGCCATCCCCACCCATAGGGGGATGGATGCCTACCACTAACACCACCCCTACTCAGGGTGGGCTGGATGCCTGCCACTACTGCCATCCCCACCCATAGGGGGATGGATGCCTACCACTACTACCATCCCCACTCATGGGGGCTGGATGCCTACCACCACTACCATCCCCACTCATGGGGGGCTGGATGCCTACCACTACTACCATCCCCACTCATAGGGGGCTGGATGCCTACCACTACTACCATCCCCACCCATAGGGGGATGGATGTCTACCACTAACACCACCACTACTCAGGGTGGGCTGGATGGCTGGCACTACTACCATCCCCACTCATGGGGGGCTGGATGCCTACCACTACTACCATCCCCACCCATAGGGGGATGGATGCTTACCACTAACACCACCCCTACTCATGGGGGGCTGGATGCCTACCACTACTACCATCCCCACCCATAGGGGGATGGATGCCTACCACTAACACCACCCCTACTCAGGGTGGGCTGGATGCCTGCCACTACTGCCATCCCCACCCATAGGGGGATGGATGCCTACCACTACTACCATCCCCACTCATGTGGGGCTGGATGCTTACCACCACTACCAACACCACTCATGGGGGGCTGGATGTCTACCACTACTACCATCCCCACTCATGGGGGGCTGGATGCCTACCACTACTACCATCCCCACTCATGGGGGGCTGGATGCCTACCACCACTACCATCCCCACTCATGGGGGGCTGGATGCCTACCACTACTACCATCCCCACCCATAGGGGGATGGATGCCTACCACTAACACCACCCCTACTCATGGGGGGCTGGATGCCTACCACTACTACCATCCCCACCCATAGGGGGATGGATGCCTACCACTAACACCACCCCTACTCAGGGTGGGCTGGATGCCTGCCACTACTGCCATCCCCACCCATAGGGGGATGGATGCCTACCACTACTACCATCCCCACTCATGGGGGCTGGATGCCTACCACCACTACCATCCCCACTCATGGGGGCTGGATGCCTACCACTACTACCATCCCCACTCATGGGGGCTGGATGCCTACCACTACTACCATCCCCACCCATAGGGGGATGGATGTCTACCACTAACACCACCCCTACTCAGGGTGGGCTGGATGGCTGGCACTACTACCATCCCCACTCATGGGGGGCTGGATGCCTACCACTACTACCATCACCACTCATGGGGGCTGGATGCCTACCACTACTACCATCCCCACCCATAGGGGATGGATGCCTACCACTAACACCACCCCTACTCAGGGTGGGCTGGATGCCTGCCACTACTGCCATCCCCACTCATGGTGGGCTGGATGCCTACCACTACTACCATCCCCACTCATGGGGGGCTGGATGCCTACCACTACTACCATCCCCACCCATAGGGGGATGGATGCCTACCACTAACACCACCCCTACTCAGGGTGGGCTGGATGCCTGCCACTACTGCCATCCCCACCCATAGGGGGATGGATGCCTACCACTACTACCATCCCCACTCATGGGGGGCTGGATGCCTACCACCACTACCATCCCCACTCATGGGTGGCTGGATGGATGCCTACCACTACTACTATCCCCACTCATGGGGGGCTGGATGCCTACCACTACTACCATCCCCACTCATGGGGGGCTGGATGCCTACCACCACTACCATCCCCACTCATGGGGGGCTGGATGCCTACCACTACTACCATCCCCACCCATAGGGGGATGGATGCCTACCACTAACACCACCCCTACTCATGGGGGGCTGGATGCCTACCACTACTACCATCCCCACCCATAGGGGGATGGATGTCTACCACTAACACCACCCCTACTCAGGGTGTGCTGGATGGCTGGCACTACTACCATCCCCACTCATGGGGGGCTGGATGCCTACCACTACTACCATCCCCACTCATGGGGGGCTGGATGCCTACCACTACTACCATCCCCACTCATGGGGGGCTGGATGCCTACCACCACTACATCCCCACTCATGGGGGCTGGATGCCTACCACTACTACCATCCCCACTCATGGGGGGCTGGATGCCTGCCACTACAACCACCCCTACTCATAGGACGGGTAATGCATGACACAACTAACATACTCCCACATAAGGACTGTCTGTAAATTACATCCCACCCCCAACACCATGACAAGCGTGTGTGGTCTGTGTCAAATGCATACAACACTGAACATGACATTGAACATACAATGTGACCCCCTAACACATGTGTCACACATAATTGTGTGTGTGGCCTACACAATGCAAGCAGACCATGACCACTGTGGCAATGTGGCCCAAAGCCCCATCACCACAGTGCCCAAAAGGTAAGTGTGTGCTCCATAGCTGAAGCACATATTGAACAGTGTGGCAATGGGGCCCAAAGCCCCATCACCACAGTGCCCAAAAGGTAAGTGTGTGCTCCATAGCTGAATCACATTTTGAACAGTGTGGCAATGGGGCCCAAAGCCCCATCACCACAGTGCCCAAAAGGTAAGTGTGTGCTCCATAGCTGAAGCACATTTTGAACAGTGTGGCAATGGGGCCCAAAGCCCCATCACCACAGTGCCCAAAAGGTAAGTGTGTGCTCCATAGCTGAGGCACATTTTGAACTGTGTGGCAATGGGGCCCAAAGCTCCATCACCACAGTGCCCAAAAGGTAAGTGTGTGCTCCATAGCTGAAGCACATTTTGAACAGTGTGGCAATGGGGCCCAAAGCCCCTTCACCACAGTGCCCAAAAGGTAAGTGTGTGCTCCATAGCTGAAGCACATATTGAACAGTGTGGCAATGGGGCCCAAAGCCCCATCACCACAGTGCCCAAAAGGTAAGTGTAGTCCTGGTAAAAGCTGCAAAAACAAAACTGCAGGGATTATTCCTGGCCACACAACACCAAACACTACAGTGGCATTGTAGTGCTTGTGTCCCATAGCAACATAGATTGTGTGAGGCAAGCAGTGCAGTGCCAATGACACATCATTCTGGCCATGTGCACACAAACATCAGCCATGGGGGCCCACATTGTCTACATTCACAAATGACACAATGACAGAAGTGAGCATCATAATGCAGACCCACATATCTGCACCAATGGACACACAAATGTAGATATCCTGTGGAGACTGTAGATGTCAGGTGAACAAATACCATACCATGGCAGCAATTGGACATACTAACCATGATCAAAGTGCTGACTGATGACCTAGCAGTCCCAGGGACAGCAGGGGAAAGCCAACAAACAACATACAGCCAATGGCAAACTAAAGATATGCCAATGCAGTGGTGCAAATGCACAAACACAAACAGGCAGACTCACACTGCATATCATACACAACAGGTGAGGGGGTTGTGTGCCAGTGTCCCCAGGCAAACACACAACACATGAGGATGCCAGATTCACTAATACACAGATGTCAACACAGTCACATACAGAAGTAACTCATGGATTGGATTCCCCTATGTGGGCAAACAGGCATTGTGAGATGAGAGGGAGCCCAAATTACACATGTCACACAAGCTTGTAGGAACAGCAACAAACACAGCAAGAGACAGAACCACCACAGCACTCCCCCAGGGACCCCACATTGTGGTGACACTAGCCTGCATGACAATCACACTGTGATGACAAAGGTAGATGTCATCCACACTGTGAACCACAGCCATGTGTCCTGAGCAACAAACTACCATCACACCTATACAAGCACAAAGCACTCAGCATGGCCTGCCAGCCAAGGACAATATGGAGGTAGTGCCCCAGCCGTGCAACAACTCACATTTGCACACACTCAACGCCACACACCTTGATCTCCACCAATGTGCAGCAGTGAAGCTCACATGGACTGCTGACATTGCACATGCACCCATGACAATCCCAGGGGTGGTGGGGGAAATAAGGTGTAGAAACCCATCACACATGGCCAGTCAACAAGACTTGTGAATGTCTGACACACTGCACAGTATGCCGTACATGGGCATGACGTGAAATCCACCCCAAACAATGGGACCCTGGCCATAGTCACACACCAATGAAGAAGCCAAGCTGACCCACAAAGGACACACATAGACAACTTCCAACATTGCAGCTCTGACCCTGAGGAGTGGCAGCAGTCACACACACAACGTGTCACAATCACTGAAAGCATACACAAACAGAAAATCACATTACTTGTGTAACCAACAAGTGCCAAGAGGAATCCTGACTGTGTCCCATCTGCGTTTGCCCACATCCCCAGCCCTGACAACAAAGACAACTAGGGATGACAACCTCATGAACATTAGTTTGCCATGCACCCACATCCCGGAGAAACCAGGTTCAAGATGCTGGATGAACACAGAACAACTCAGCAAGCATCACAAACAGGATCATCCGTAGGGACACAGCCTGTGTAGGAAAAGGAGAAGGGAACACGCACAGACATGCCTACACAATACACAACACGGGCACAGCCTATATCACGGAATCACGCACTGCCATGAGGGCACTCCATTCCTGTGGAAGGTCAGCTGTGCCAAACCTTGTCTGTGCACGACTCAAACATGTCAGCAGAACACTCGGTCAGTGAGTCAACAACTACAACACACTGAAGGCTCTGCTCATATCAGCCTGGGCACGGGAGTGTCACGTCAGTCATCTGCATACACCCAAGACACGTGTCAAGCAACTTGCACTGTGTACACAGATGAGTCCTCCAAATTTGATGTGCTAAACTGCATGTCCATTGGAGACGGGCACACAGTCAGGGTACTAGGAACATTGGACAGTGGTAAGCCCACCAGATGTGCATCAGTGTAGGACAAAGATGGTAATCTACAAATGCTAAACGTACATCCCTGTGTCAAATGCTGAACATTACACCCTCAGACTGCAGCAAAGGATGCTATAGATCCAGACTAGATTAGGACACATATCCCATGGACCACATGGAGCCCATCATAGCAAAACTTCATGTACCTGATCTGAACACTATTACAACACAAATGCATGATTCCACACATCTACATCATGTACCACCAAAGATTAACCACAAGTAAACAAAAAGAGGCTTTATTCAGCAAGTGTGCAACTCAAATCAAAAGTCCAAAATAAACTAAGGCCAATGGCCAGTCCAAATATAAAGTCCCAACAGGGTGATGTGTGACAACTTGTCAACAATTGCTTGCCTGCACAGGTACGGACAGGGGACATCCCCTTGGAGGGGGCATACGAGGGGCAGGCCAGGAACCGCAGGGACAGGATCAGGGGATGCCAGAAGGAGGCAGTGAAGGGGAGGTGGGTGCAGGAGTGTCACCGGCAACTGCAGTGGAGGTGTCTGACTCAGGGGGCTGGCACCACCGCAGGGCTCAAGTCAGATGGTGTTGGTGCTACAACCACTGCAGTGGGCTGGTCAGATGGAGTGGACTGGGTCCCCAATGCAGTGCCCGAGTCAGACGGGGTGGTTGTGGACTCCACCGCAGTGCATGACTCCAAGGTAGTGGAAGGGGGGCAGAAGAGCTGGGCAGGACAGAGGGGGGACACGGTCTCCACACCAGTGGCACAAACAGGCAGAGCATCTGGTTTTGGGGTGGAAGAGCAAGTGGCAGGGGGGGGAGGGCCTAAGCAGTTTGGGGATGCGGTATCGGTGTGTGGGGGAACCTGGGGCAGGGTGTGGCAGTGGAACCTGTGCAGTGGTGGCCTGGGGGATGGAGGTGAGAGACTGGGTGGTTGACTTGCAGGGCCGTGGCGGGGTCTTGCTCTTCTGGGACCGGGGGACTTGCGGGTGGGGGCTCACTCTGCCTGCGCCTGGGGGAGGGTGTCCGGGGACGAGGGGCACTCCCCTCTGTGTGGGTGGACTTCCTCTTCCCCCAGTATGCTGGCTCAGCAGGATTGGAGGGGAAGAGGCCGAGGTCACACAGGAAGATCTGCTGTGTAGGTGTGTTAGCAGGCGAGGCAAGGGAAGGGGTCTTGGAGGGAGAGGATTTGGAGGACTGCGGAGTTAATGTGGCTGCCTGTGTGTGTGTGTGTTCCCCGTCCCCTGTGTCTGTGGTATCAGTCCCCTGAGGATGCGTGTGTGCACGTCTTGCCTTTCTCTTGGGTGTGTCTGTGCTGCTCGTGTCTGTGTGTTTGGGTGACTGTGCAGGTGTGCATGTGCTTTGGACAGGTAGGGGGCAGGAAGTGTAGATGGGGCAGAGGTGGGAGGGGTGAGGGACTGTTGGAGGAGGGACACTGCTGCTGTCAGGGAGGAGTCCATGGACCTATTGCTCCTCTGTAGGGCAGACATACCCGTCGAGATGCCCTCCATGAACGACACCAGCTGTGTCAACAGAGTGGTGTGTGCATGGAGGACACTCAGCATTGCTGTCTGCCCTACATGGAGCTGCCAAAGGAGGTACACAGACTCCTCACTCAGGGCAGCAGGGACACAGGGGCAGGGGCTGCGGTGCCTGGCACGAAGGAGACACGATCCCGAGTACGGGAGCCTCCACGGACCTCAGGAATGGGAGCCAATGGGAGGGCGGTGGTGGTGGTGGTGGTGGCGGGGCCAGACAGACTAGCTGGCCTTTGGTGGCTGCTGAGACCCGCCTCCACAAGGGAGTCATCCTCCGAGCTGCTGTGGTCCTCAGCTGAGGTGAATGGTGCTGAGGACTCCTCGGTG
Source organism: Calotriton arnoldi (assembly GCA_963921515.1). Lineage (NCBI taxonomy): Eukaryota > Metazoa > Chordata > Amphibia > Caudata > Salamandridae > Calotriton > Calotriton arnoldi. The sequence goes on from CAWUFW010016305.1 coordinate 65,232, forward strand.
TGGCTCCCCTCGCCCTCCGTGCCACTGGGTCCCTCTGACCACTCGTCCGATGCTGACCCAGTCTGGCTCCGCTGCTCCTCCTGGTCCGTGGAGCTGTCCCCTCCTGTGGCCGTGGATGTATCTGCAAACAATTAGGAAACAGACAAACATCAGTCACCTGCACTGACCGCACACACCACAGTAAGTACAGCACATTACAGAGCAAGCCCTGGCATCCTTAGTTGAACATTGCCTAAAGTCCTCACACAGATTCGGGAAGCCAATTGTCAGTCTGATGGTCAACCATGGGACTCACACCCCTCCTGCCCTTGCACCCATCTGTCTGGTGCCTGTCTGATGGTAAGACCCCAGTGTGGACACATGCACCACCTACACAGTTGTTGGACATTGCAGGGAACACAGTGAAGTATGTGAACATGCACACAACACATCTCTTGCCACTGAGTCAGTGCAGGTGTCCGGATAAAGGGATGGCCAGAGTCTAAATAGAAATGCATGTGATGCATACCAGCACCAGCCACCATGATGCACCCATGTCCGGATAGTCAATGCCACAATGGGGTGCATGTTGCACATGTCACTCCCCTGCAGGATCAGTCTCAGGAAGTTTAATGCCATGACACAGGAATGCGTGCAAAGTCATACATTACTGTCTCAAGTCACATGGCCATGGCAGCCAGCCAACAACAGTCTGCACTGTGTCACAATCCGAGGGCATGGGGAATCCAAGTTATGTGACTGACAAGTGCACATGTCCATCCCCAAATACCACATCATCTGTACTACTATTTGTCCACGTCATACCAACTGGACATATGGGGGACATGAAACACAACTCTCTGAACATGAGCACCTCACAGTGTGCTGTGAATGACAATACAGCTGCCTGAAAGTCACTGTCGCAAACACCTGTGTGCACAGTCAAGTGATCAGACACCTATAAGTCACAGAAGTATCGTCTATCATGGTCACATCTCAGATGGCATGCTGAGCCCTAACAGATAAACATACCAGTAGTCCTGACAACGAAGACAACGAGACAGAGGCAGACACCTGAGGGTACATTACACTGATCACAACATGCCAGATGATACACGGGAGTGGGAGTACAGAGTGCATTGCATGCCCTGGAGTAGGCATTACTGTCCAGCTCTACCTGTAAGAGGGATGAGTCCTGGACAGTAGGCAGGTGGCTAAGCATGTGTGACACACTGGATACACATACTCCTGAGGCCCAAACATTGTTCCCACCAGCAGCATGGGTGTGTGCCAAATTCCCCAGGGACATGTGGTGAGTCAGAGCAGCAAGCGGACCACATATCAAAGTTACACCCAGATTACATGTCAGAACTTAGGCATTGTGTAAGCAATTGACCCACCCATGAATCGCACAACATAGTCACGGGAACAAATGCTGTCCCCCAGCTTGAGCAAAGCTAAATGCAATGACACAGTCCCCAAATGACACAATTTCCTGACTATAAGGGCCATACATATGCGTATCAGAGGAGAAGTGGGCATGTCACAAATGAGGGACATGGGTCCTGGACCACATGACTGATGTACTGTGGAAGTTTAACCAGGCCAGAGGAGGGCACATAGCATGTCAGACAAAGTGCACAGTGCAGTCATGGACTCACCCCCTCCTTGCTGCTGTCTGTCCTTCAGCTGCCCATCCAGGTCAGGGAAGACCACCGCCAGGATCCGGAGCATGTGGGGGTCAGGGTCCGGTGTCCGCCCCTCCTGCGAGGAGGTGACAGCTTCAGCTGGACCCTTGCGATCCTCCGGGTCCAGCCACGAAGGTCCTGCCACCTCTTCTGGCAGTTGCGGATCCTGCGCCTGTAGACCCCCATGGATCTTACTTTCCGGGCGATGGTCAGCCAGATTTCCTGCTTCTGGTGGGCATCAACCTGTGAGGATGACAAAGTGAAAAGGCCATTACTACACATGCAACATATACGTGCATCACACAGTTGGATATACATGTCTCAATCACAGGGGCATATGATGTACACAGGCAGTGCAACAATGGCTATGAACAGTTTGCCAGCAGTCACTACATGGTATCATTGCATGGGAAGTAAACCTAGTTGGAATGCACTGTTACTGCACTGTACCAGTTCAGTGCATGTAACTACACACTTTGGGGTGTGACAACTACTCAGTGGGCATGCTAGCCAGTGGTGTGCACACTGAAAGCCCTGCTAGTCAGAGAACATGCACAATTAGTGAGGCAGTGGACAGCACACTCACCTGCTCCCCTGGTTTCCCATACAGCTTGCTGTACTGTGGAAGGAGGCTGTCCAGCAGGGCCTGGTTCTCCTCAAGGCTGAAGGCTGGGGCTCTCTCCACAGTACGTGCCATTGCAGGAGCCAGAGGATGCATAAACAGCAGCAGTGTTGGTGGCAGATGTCGTCCTGGAGCATGTAGTGCAGGCAAGTGAGCTCTCAGGGGAACAGCCAGCATTATATGTGTGCTGCAGAGGCAGATACTGTCCCATGTGTCCAAAGTGATAGGTCCAAGTCGTTTGCATCTTCTGAATCTGACCAATCCATGGAATAGCAGCACTAATACACGCCCACAGCATCCTTCAAATCTTCAACTTCATGACACCCATGATTTTGCAACATTGTTGTGGCTGGCCAACTGAATTCACTGCATCAGACTCGTTGGAGCTTCGAAAACGCGTCCGTTGCCATGCCAAGCCCCAGCCAATGTGTGCGCACCGTTCGGTCCACTGCAGTACAACGCATATTTCGGGATACAACGCGTACCCGCTCACATACAATGCAATGGGCCGTGCGGGCACACCGATCGGTCCATTGCTGTTCAACGCATACCCGGGATACAACGCGTACCCGCTCACATACAATGCAATGGGCCGGCCGGGCACACCGATCGGTCCATTGCTGTTTAACGCGTACCCGGGATACAACGCGTACCCGCTCACATACAATGCAATGGGCCGGCCGGGCACACCGATCGGTCCATTGCTGTTCAACGCGTACCCGGGATACAACGCGTACCCGCTCACATACAATGCAATGGGCCGTGCGGGCACACCGATCAGTCCATTGCTGTTCAACGCATACCCGGGATACAACGCTTACCCGCTCCCATACAATGCAATGGGCCGGCCGGGCTCACCGATCGGTCCATTGCTGTTCAACGCGGACCCGGGATACAACGCGTACCCGCTCACATACAATGCAATGGGCTGGCCGGGCACACCGATCGGTCCATTGCTGTTCAACAGCGTACCGGGATACAACGCGTACCCGCTCACATACAATGCAATGGGCGGCCGGGCACCGATCGGTCCATTGCTGTTCAACAGCGTACCCGGGATACAACGCGTACCCGCTCACATACAATGCAATGGGCCGGCCGGGCACACCGATCGGTCCATTGCTGTTCAACGCGTACCCGGGATACAACGCGTACCCGCTCACATACAATGCCATGGGCCGTGCCGGGCTCACCGATCGGTCCATTGCTGTTCAACGCGGACCCGGGATACAACGCGTACCCGCTCACATACAATGCAATGGGCTGGCCGGGCACACCGATCGGTCCATTGCTGTTCAACGCGTACCCGGGATACAACGCGTACCCGCTCACATACAATGCAATGGGCCGGCCGGGCACACCAATCGGTCCATTGCTGTTCAACGCGTACCCGGGATACAACGCGTACCCGCTCACATACAATGCAATGGGCCGGCCGGGCACACCGATCGGTCCATTGCTGTTCAACGCGTACCCGGGATACAACGCGTACCCGCTCACATACAATGCAATGGGCCGGCCGGGCACACCGATCGGTCCATTGCTGTTCAACGCGGACCCGGGATACAACGCGTACCCGCTCACATACAATGCAATGGGCTGGCCGGGCACACCGATCGGTCCATTGCTGTTCAACGCGTACCCGGGATACAACGCGTACCCGCTCACATACAATGCAATGGGCCGGCCGGGCACACCGATCGGTCCATTGCTGTTCAACAGCGTACCCGGGATACAACGCGTACCCGCTCACATACAATGCAATGGGCCGTGCGGGCACACCGATCGGTCCATTGCTGTTCAACGCGTACCCGGGATACAACGCGTACCCGCTCACATACAATGCAATGGGCCGTGCGGGCACACCGATCGGTCCATTGCTGTTCAACGCGTACCCGGGATACAACGCGTACCCGCTCACATACAATGCAATGGGCCGGCCGGGCACACTGATCGGTCCATTGCTGTTCAACGCGTCCCTGGACAGGTCACATGCATATGTCACCATGCCGGCCACATATACTTTCCAGGGACTCAGGGGCACACCTACAACACCACACCCAGTCCACACTGTATCTAAGGCATGTGTGGCAGCATGACCTTATCTGTGTATGGGGGTGAACATGTGGTTTTTGGGGTGGCATTTGGGGGCAGACACACCCAGGCTGTGCACGTGTTCATGGGGACAGGGTCCTTTGTGTGTTGTGCACCTGACCACTGTGGTGTGCAACTTTTCATTTATGAGCATGTGTCATGGTCACATTTCCAGGTTGTGTATGTGTATGACATGTCACATACCCCCAGGCTCACATGTGGGAAGGCATGTACATCACAGGGTGGCCCATTGCCACAATAGTGATGTCCCTCCGCAGTCTGTGTGCATGTTGTGTTTCACATGTCTCTGACTCCATGTGCACAATGGGAGACAGTCTCCACATCCACGTGGTTTGTGCATGAACTTTGATGTTGTGTGTGTGTGTGTGTCACAGACGTCCATGTCTGTCCTGCAGAGGCTACAGGGGCCACTACCTGTGGGTGTCATGTTAGTTTTTCTGACGTGTACATGATACGCAATGTCATGCCAGTGTCCATGTGGCAAGACAGGGTCCCTGGGAATCTACCTGTCAATGAGCTGTGATGCCTGTGGAGCATCTGTCCAGACATGTCACTGTGGTATGTGTGTGGAACGTGAGAGCAGTAAATGGGTACTGTGACACAGCCTAATGGTTTCCCATAGCACACCCTGGAACCTGTTGTCAACACTTGTTGAACAGAGATGTTAGATGATGTCCTTGTAGGTGCCATATATGTCCAAACAGAACGACACACACATCAAGTACTTGTGTTTGTTAATGATGTATCATGTGAAATTGAGTATGGTGAACGGCACATAGTTGGGGTGACTGACAATCTTGCTTTCTTCACCTATGCACTGCAGGGCTCCTGCTGTCCATCGACCATTCCCAGACCTGGCAACGATGGTGGAACGTGACAGCATCCGACGGTACCGCTTCACCAGACAGCTGATTGAGGATTTGGCAGTGCGGTTGGACCCACATTTGCAGCCTGGCCGTCCGTATCCTACAGCGCTGACCCCCAAGGTGAAGGTGATGGCAGCCCTACACTTCTTTGCCACCGGTACCTTTCAACACACTGCGGCGACTGCCGGTGGGATGTCACAGACTATGTTCAGCCGTGTGCTACGCGATGTTTTGGGGGCAATGTTGATATACCTGAACCAGTACATCTATTTCCCAACACGTCAACGACTCACTGACGTCAAGAGTGACTTCTATGCCCTGGGGAGGATGCCACATGTAATTAGCTCCATTGATGGGACACATGTGACTTTGATATCACCACAGGCACATGAGCAGGCATACCGGAACCGTAAACATTACCATTCGATCAATGCTCTGGTGGTATGTCTTGCAGATATGACCATCACACATGTGTGTGCCCGTTTCCCCGGTTCGGCACACGATGCCTACGTGATGAGGAGTAGTCGCATCCCGAGGATGATGTCACAGATGCCGAACCAGCGTGCCTGGCTTGTTGGTGTGTACTGACTTTGTACCATTGTGTGTGTTCTGCTATGTTGTTTTCCGCACACATTTTCAAATCGGCTAATGTGCAATTGTCTGTCTGTAGGTGACTCGGGATACCCCAACATGCCGTGGTTGCTGACACCCCTCAGGAACCCTGTGACACCAGCCCAGATGCGCTACAATGAGGCACATGGTCGGACGAGGAGGGTGATTGAGCGGACCTTTGGTCTCCTGAAGAGCCGCTTCCGCTGCCTGGACAAGACAGGAGGGGCCCTCCCATATGCCCCAGCAAAGGTGTGCAAGATTGTCATCGTCTGCTGCATGCTACACAACCTGGCAGTGCGGAAGGAGTTGCCTCTCATCCTGGATGACGATGACCAACGTCCGCCACCTGTGGAAGATCCTGGCCTGGGTCACAATGCCAGTGAAGATGATGATGATGATGATGGTGATGTCCGCACACAGCTCATCACCAACTTCTTCAGCTGAATGTGAGTCTCCAGAGGGTTGTAATGTCAATGATTTGAGTTTGCATGATATGTGTGTGTGGTGCTCTGTTGCTGTTTAGTGTGGACATGTGCTACTTGACTGGATGCGTGCAGCGATGTGTCCTTGCAGGTGGTCTGTACTGCCCAACAGTGTTGACATGCTAACTTGGTTTTGTGTAGTTATCTCGTGACATGTATTAGACATGAGTATTGCCATTCTGTGCTGTTCTTCAGTGGTTTTGACTGTGTGTCATGTCTGTCCTTCACAGGGTGCTGCCGGAGTTGTTTGATCAACTTGGATCCCACGAATCCATGAATCAACTTCCAAGGTGGAATCAGTCGTTTCCCTACAGGTGATGTGCCCCACACCCCTGGACTTTCTATCTTCTGCACTTTTTGACTTTGTGGCCACAGCCAGGTTGGATTAGCTAGCATTTGTAGTGGAAACAACATGTTGCAAATGTGTAATAAACCTGTGCTTCACTTTGGGATGTGCGTTGTCTGTGGTCACACATCTGACTGACATTTGCTTACTGCACCTGTAGTCTAGTTGACAGACTGTGAATAGGTGGCGTGTCTGTGCATTCCACTGTATTTAGTTGCAACATCAGTATAGGTGATGAGTCTGATGGCCCTGGTGTGTATGTGTTGTGTGGCCCTAGTGGTGTGTCTCCCTCATATGTGTCACGTCGCCATGACTGACATGACGGTGTTGGACTTGCTGTAGCAGTTAGCATGCACAGTGTCATTTAGCAGATCACCATCTACATGACAAAAACCAAGTTGGAATCACAACAGAGGCAGATATGGTGTATTGGTGAGTTTATTTACATACAGGTGTGAGGATGGTGCACAGGATGGTGGGTGCTGTACATAGAAATTGGAATCCAAAGTTCCCATGTGTATTGGAAGTCTTGGTAGCTGAAATGTCCAGAGTAAAGTCCACAGTCATCTGATGAATTTGGCCAACTAGAGCTCCCCATGTCATGTGGGAGAGTTGGGTTGGCTTCGACAGGGCGTGCAGTTTGCACACAGAGGAAAAGTTCCAGAACAGGTGTTGGCTTCCTGGGGGATGTAGATGGCCATCGGCCTCTCAGTTTGGCCTCCTCGGACGGCCCCTCTTCTTGGGGGGGACCCTCAGGTGCAGGCTGCGGCGGTGCAGGGGACTCTCTGCCAGAGTCCTCCTCCCTCCCTGTGGCATTTGCAGCTGTTTCAGCAGCAGATGTTGTGGGCACACAGGGAGGTGAGGCCATGTTGGTGCTGATCTGGCGGAGGCATGTCAGTATGTCCCTATGCACCGCTGTCAGTTGTTCCAATGTGTTCCACTTGGACTCCATGCCAGACATGTGTGTCTCGACACGTGACATGTGTGTCTCGACACGGGACATGTGGGAGTCCAAGCGGGCATGATGGGCAGCCTGCTGCTGTTGTATGTCCTTGAGGATCCCCACTACCTGGCTGACCTCTCCGGTGCTAGTCTGGTACGCATCCGCGATGCGTGCCAGTTGTGGGTCATCATGCAGTCCAGACCCCTCTGCAAAGAGCGACCTATGTCTACCACCCCTCCCACCACCCCTGGCGACACGTGCAGGACCTGCGGTGGCACGCACAGGTGACCGTGGGCCCACTTGGGTGTTGTTCCTGGGCTCGTTGTCACCAGCTCCAGTTTGGGTCTGGGTCCCTGCGCTGTTGTCATCTGTGGTCCTTGGTCTGTCCGTGTTGGCAGGGGTGGCCTGTGTGTTGGCAGTTGTTGGAGGGATGGGTGCAGGGGGTGCAGATGTTGGTCCTGCTGGTGCTGCATGATGACTCACACCGGAGGGTCCAGCTGGTTCTTCGCCATCCGAGGAGTGCAGAGGCTGATCCACACCAGTGAGCTCAGTGTTCCCGGAGCCTGGGACAGGGACTCCTCCTCGTCTGCTGCTGTGTCCCCATCATCACCTGTTTTGGGGAGAGACACAGATTGTATGTTATGTTTCTACTGGCATCAATTGTTCAAACACCTGACAGTTGTGACTGTACCTCTGGATGTGGGCCTGGACATTGCATTCTCCTAAATTGTGACAGTCAGAGAGTGATATTGGTGTAGCACATTGTCCTGCCAACCTGTGGCATGTCAATGTGAATGTTGAGGTGTGTGCATGACCAGCATTGGTGGTATTTGCTTGCCATCCGGGCCTCCTTCTCCCCCAGCCCAGTTATCCCACCATGAAGCGTGCTTCCATTGCAGGGAGTGCAAGTTGTCTTTCAGGATGTCAGTCAGTGGTGTTCTGCTGTTGGTTGTTGCACAGTTCCCAGAAGGGCCTTGTGCTCCCCCAGCAGTACCCAGTGTCAGCCATCTTGTGAGTCCTTTTCCACTCCCTGTGATGTGAGCATGGTTCAGGGTGGTGTTGATGGGCCAATTGTGAGGCTGACCAACATCTGTGACTACCACTCCCATCATGCTGTTGCCTCCACCCCCTTTCCAGCATGCCCATCCTTCCTTCCTTTTGACTCTGCTTCCCTGTGGGGTGGGGTGCCTGTGCTGACAGGATGGCTGGGAGTGTTGTCCTGGCAGTTGTTTGGCTACAAGTCCCAAGAGTGTCCCTGTGCTTCACACAGCATAACCCAGGGTGGTGGTTCTTTGTGGGATCTTCAGTTAGGATGTGAGGCATTGCATTCTCCCAGGTGGGTTATGTGGAGTTAGTGTTGAGGGGGTGTGTGAGTGGAGGTGCTTGTAACTATGGTCAGTGCTGTGAGTCCTCCTTCCCACCCAGCCAGATATCCCACCATGGAACGTGCTTCCATTGCAGGGAGTGCAAGTTGTCTTTCAGGATGTCAGTCAGTGGTGTCCTGCTGTTGGTTGTTGCACAGTTCCCAGCAGGGCCTTGTGCTCCCCCAGCAGTACCCAGTGTCAGCCATCTTGTGAGTCCTTTTCCACTCCCTGTGATGTGAGCATGGTTCAGGGTGGTGTTGATGGGCCAATTGTGAGGCTGACCAACATCTGTGACTACCACTCCCATCATGCTGTTGCCTCCACCCCCCTTCCCAGCATGCCCATCCTTCCTTCCTTTTGAGTGGACTTCACTGTGTGTGAGTGTGACAGCAATGGCAAGATGGCTGGCAGTGTGGTCCTGTTGTTTGTTGGTGCCCAGTTCCCAGCAGGGCCTTGTACTCCCCACAGCTGTGGCCCGTGTCAGACATCTTTGAAGTGGCTTTTGACTCCCTGTGAGGTGTGCATGCTTCAGTGCTAACTTGCTGGGCCATGTGGGTGTGAGATGTTGATCTGTGACTACCACTCCCATCATGCTATTGCCTCCACCCCCCTTCCCAGCATGCCCATCCTTCCTTCCTTTTGACTCAGCTTCCCTGTGGGGTGGGGTGCCTGTGCTGACAGGATGGCTGGGAGTGTTGTCCTGGCAGTTGTTTGGCTACAAATCCCAAGAGTGTCCCTGTGCTTCACACAGCATAACCCAGGGTGGTGGTTCTTTTTGGGATCTTCAGTTATGATGTGAGGCATTGCATTCTCCTAGGTGGGTTATGTGGAGTTAGTGTTGAGGGGGTGTGTGAGTGGAGGTGCTTGTAACTATGGTCAGTGCTGTGAGTCCTCCTTCCCACCCAGCCAGATATCCCACCATGGAACGTGCTTCCATTGCAGGGAGTGCAAGTTGTCTTTCAGGATGTCAGTCAGTGGTGTCCTGCTGTTGGTTGTTGCACAGTTCCCAGCAGGGCCTTGTGCTCCCCCAGCAGTACCCAGTGTCAGCCATCTTGTGAGTCCTTTTCCACTCCCTGTGATGTGAGCATGGTTCAGGGTGGTGTTGATGGGCCAATTGTGAGGCTGACCAATATCTGTGACTACCACTCCCATCATGCTATTGCCTACACCCCCCTTCCTAGCATGCCCATACTTCCTTCCTTTTGAGTGGACTTCACTGTGTGTGAGTGTGACAGCAATGGCAAGATGGCTGGCAGTGTGGTCCTGTTGTTTGTTGGTGCCCAGTTCCCAGCAGGGCCTTGTGCTCCCAACAGCTGTGGCCCGTGTCAGACATCTTTGAAGTGGCTTTTGACTCCCTGTGAGGTGTGCATACTTCAGTGCTAACTTGCTGGGCCATGTGGGTGTGAGATGTTGATCTGTGACTACCACTCCCATCATGCTATTGCCTCCACCCCCCTTCCCAGCATGCCCATCCTTCCTTCCTTTTGACTCAGCTTCCCTGTGGGGTGGGGTGCCTGTGCTGACAGGATGGCTGGGAGTGTTGTCCTGGCAGTTGTTTGGCTACAAATCCCAAGAGTGTCCCTGTGCTTCACACAGCATAACCCAGGGTGGTGGTTCTTTTTGGGATCTTCAGTTAGGATGTGAGGCATTGCATTCTCCTAGGTGGGTTATGTGGAGTTAGTGTTGAGGGGGTGTGTGAGTGGAGGTGCTTGTAACTATGGTCAGTGCTGTGAGTCCTCCTTCCCACCCAGCCAGATATCCCACCATGGAACGTGCTTCCATTGCAGGGAGTGCAAGTTGTCTTTCAGGATGTCAGTCAGTGGTGTCCTGCTCTTGGTTGTTGCACAGTTCCCAGCAGGGCCTTGTGCTCCCCCAGCAGTACCCAGTGTCAGCCATCTTGTGAGTCCTTTTCCACTCCCTGTGATGTGAGCATGGTTCAGGGTGGTGTTGATGGGCCAATTGTGAGGCTGACCAATATCTGTGACTACCACTCCCATCATGCTATTGCCTACACCCCCTTCCTAGCATGCCCATACTTCCTTCCTTTTGAGTGGACTTCACTGTGTGTGAGTGTGACAGCAATGGCAAGATGGCTGACAGTGTGGTCCTGTTGTTAGTTGGTGCCCAGTTCCCATCAGGGCCTTGTGCTCCCCCAGCAGTACCCAGTGTCAGCCATCTTGTGAGTCCTTTTCCACTCCCTGTGATGTGAGCATGGTTCAGGGTGGTGTTGATGGGCCAATTGTGAGGCTGACCAATATCTGTGACTACCACTCCCATCATGCTATTGCCTACACCCCCCTTCCCAGCATGCCCATACTTCCTTCCTTTTGAGTGGACTTCACTGTGTGTGAGTGTGACAGCAATGGCAAGATGGCTGACAGTGTGGTCCTGTTGTTTGTTGGTGCCCAGTTCCCATCAGGGCCTTGTGCTCCCCACAGCAGTACCCAGTGTCAGCCATCTTGTCAGTTGTTTACCACTCCCTGTGATGTGAGCATGGTTCAGAGTGGTGTTGATGGGCCAATTGTGGGTGTGACCAATATCTGTGACTACCACTCCCATCATGCTATTGGCTACACTGACTTGACCAGCATACACAGAATTCCTTCCTTTCAGAGAGCTTCCCTGTGAGGTGGTGTTCTAGCGGTGTTTAAATATCTGGGAGTGTTTGTTGGTTCTATTTGTGCCACTGCCTTGATGTATTTGTTGTTAGGTTTGTACATGTCATGACACAGTTACATATCACTATGAGATGGGAGGTATTGTGTTTGTCTGACTAGCATTCACATCTTGGGATGAATATCTTTTGGTTGCTGTGTATTTGCTAAGGGTGCATGGTTTGCCTATCCCCTTGACTGTGATGTGTGTGTGTTGTCACACCATATTGTGTATATTAGTTGTGTACTCACCAGGCTCTGGGATGTCTGTTATTCCGTATACGCTCACTGGTGGTAGGATGGCCCGCACCTTCTCCTCCCAGGGCCTGAGGTATACTGGTTTTGCAGGAGGGCCACTGCCGGTGTGCTGGCTGAGGAGGTAGTCCTTTTTGAGTAGGTCCCGGACCCTCCTGCGCACATCATACCACCTGTTCTGGATGTCTTCCTTTGTGCGCAAACATGGTGATTGTGCGTTCACCCTGTCGACAATCCTCGCCCACATCTTGGTTTTCTGCGACATGGGGGTCTGTTGTACCAATGTACCAAACAACTGTGGCTCTACCCTCAGGATCTCGTCTACCAGGACTTCCAATTCACTATCTAGGAACTTATGGTTCTTCTTTGGGGGCATGGTGATGGGTGGTGGTGGTGATTGATGTGTGTGTGGGCAAGTGGGGGGGTGTGAGTGTAGGTTTAGCTGGGTGTGTGTGAGGGTGCTATTTGTAGGTGTGGTAATGGTGTGTGGCTTGTGTGATGTATGAGCTGTGAGTGTGTCTGTGGTTGCTGTGTGATGGTGTTGTGTGCTGGCAAGTCAGTGGAATTTGCAAAGGATCATGGTAGGGATTTGTGGCCTTTATGTAGGTGGAGTTGGAGGTGTGTCCTTGTTCCATTTTTTTTTCCTCCCTGTATTTATTGGCTTTGTGGTTGCTTGTTTGGCCCTTTTTTTTCTGATTTTTCCTTGGTGTTTTTGGTGCATGTAGGAGTCGTTCTTGTGTCCGAGTAGGACGCTGCAGTTGTCTGGTGCGATCTTGTCCGACTCGTTCCCGCTGTGTGTCAGCTAGGTTTCATATGCGGCGTACGAGTCGGTCGCGTAGTATTGGTTTGCTTCGGCTGGGTTTTGTATGCGTGTCGGTCGTACGGCTTGTGCTCCGGGCGAGTCGGTCGTGTTTTGCACGCACAGCATCGTACTACGCGGGTCGGAAGATCGTGGGTACGTTTCGTTCGGGTTCAATCCGGGTGCGTGTCGGTCGGTTCGTTTCGCGTGATTTCCCGGCCGGATGGCTTGTTTCCGTCCGGCTCGGTCGGTCGTTTTGTATTCCGTCCGAGTCGGTCGGATTTCACATGCATTTCATCGTACTACCAGGGTCGTACGGCGCCGGTCCGAGTCGGTTGGACTAAATTCCCGTACCGAGTCGGTCGGTATGTTTTCCGGCCCGAATCGGAATCGGCCCCATAGTGTGTCTTGGGCTTTATTGTGTTTATGCTTGAGTGCACGTACCTATGGGCCTGAATTAGAGTTTGGCAAACACATCTGAATATATCCCATCCACATTATTCTCAGTGCGTTAAATCCTAATGCCTTGTAATAAGGTGGATGTTGTATCTGTCACGTTTGTGATTGATAACTTTGGGCCAAACTCTAAAACAGGCCCCATGTGGCCATATTAATGTTTGTGTGCAAGTGTGAGTTTGATTGTGTAACCGTGTGTATGTTTGTAGATTGTTTGGCAGGCAGGGAAAGATTCATTGTTCATAAACGAGTGCTGTTGTCATCGCTTATGTGTGTATATATGTGTTTCCTTGTTTAAAAGTTTGTTATGGGTGCATTTGTGTGTATAGGGGGAGGCGTTAAGGTGATGAAGCAGTTGTCAGTTCTCTTTCCTTGCAGGACGTAGAGGGTCAAAATATCAAATGGAATAACTAAGTGTCCCTATAGAAACTGATGGCTCTACCGAGCATCTCATGGCTTAAGGCCATGTTTAAATCTAGATGTAGAAGTAGGAACTTTTCGCATGTATCATCTCCATCAAGGGCATCATCCTAGAGTTTGATGAAGGCTGTTATGACATGCCCTATGCAAGAGCAAAATAATGATGGGGCAAAGTTCAATAAAAGCATTTTCACATTGGCCTTTGGATCATGGATGTGTTAGGAAAACCAGCGAGGGGCCAATATTTTGACTCTTCTATTATACCACAGAGAGTCCTTCATAACATTTATCTATTGATACCATTATACAAACATACCATTCAGACAGAGACTTCTAGCCGCATATTCCTCACCTTTTAAATATTTACCAGGTGTCAGACGGGATCTGTAAACTTTTCAGCAGTACTTCTGTGTACCGGTTGGTGGCGCAGTGCGGCTCCGCACCGATGCCGTTCCACTCTGGAATTGACATGTCGAGCCTATATAGGTGCCACTCATGCACGCCTACATCAGTTCCTTTCTTTCTGTGGCACCAGAGGTGGATTTGGAGCTAACGTTCTATTTGAGACCCTTCCTTCATTTTAAATATTGTTTCTCTGTGTAGAAGGGTCATGTCACCTCCCAAAATGAAAGTTTTTAAGCCCTTCAAGGACTGTCGCAAAAAAAAAATGTCTGTGACAGATCATCACCAAATTTGATTGTTGTGCCTGGGGTCAAGGCGTGACTCTTAGGCCTGCCATGACTGTGCATCGATTAACCCGAAGGCCATACAAGCCTGCAAGCTGAAATTCTAGATTATCAAGCACCAGAAAAGTCCAGTAGTCTAGGGGGTGAGTCTTCCTCTCAATCCAAATCCTCGGGTAAGTAAAAAAAAAAAAACAGAGGAAATCTAAGGAGGATTATTCTCCTTCTTGCCACTCACTCTCTCCTGAGAAGGTGCAGTGGCAGCAGCATACGTCTAGATTTAACTGCCATAGTCATTCAACTTCGGGGCTGATCATGCAACTCATTCTGGTACAACATGAGTTTTTGTGGTTGTCCACTACTCATAAGTGGTCAAATAGTTACGCACAGTAATGCTCTGGCTCTTTGCATCCTTGCTGACTCCATATGGTGCGCGGGTGGGCCCCACAGACCCGAGACGTTCTCCACATGCGTTACCCCTGGTGGGTTCACCTTCGGTGCCAGCTGGACCCTCCAAAGTCATTATGGGCCACCTCTGGCTCTACGTTTGGCTCCACCTCGGGTGCCAATGTCCACACTGTTGCGGGGGCATTGAGGCCAATGCTGACTCAGTTGACTCCGGAAGGTAAGGCCCCAACTGTCCTCTATGCCTTCGAGTCGATGTCAATTTGACCTCAACCAATGTCATACCTGGCCATTTTTGAGGCTCCAATGCTCCACTTGATCTGCCTCCATGACGACAGCACACATTGCAGTCCCTGTTTGGCCAACCTTATCTCAAGGAGAATTAGTATGATTGCCTGTAGGAGGCTAGTGGCCTTGATACTTCCTCTGAGTCCGGACTCTTTTCACACCCAGGCCGTACCACTGAGGAGAGTGTTTCCCGTGCCATGGTTATTTGTAGGGCAGCTGAAGTCCTTCACCTCCAGCTCCTTACCACGGTGGTCATGACCAATGTCCTTACAGAGGTTCTTCAGCAAGGGAAGACATCTGCTAGGCTCTTCTTACGATTTACCAAAGCTCTTACGTACACCATGTTGGGGGCATGGGCCACACCCTGTTCTGGCCCCCCAGTCAACTGCCAAATTGCACAACACCACTGCTCTGCCCCGAGCAACCCTGCATATTTATCTCTGCACCCCTCCGCACCTAAAAGCTTTGTAGTGCAGATGCCTGGAAGCAAAATCACTCCAAATACCCTTCTGACTAATCTCCCCAATAGGGAGTTGAAATGAATTGAGATGTTTGGGTAGAGAGCCTTTTCATCCACCAACCTGGCACTCAGGTCCATGAATGCCAGCTGCCTGCTGGGGCACTATTCTTATGCCCTTCGAGACTCTGTGGCTTAAGTCCTCCCAAGCTTCCCTGATTATAATATAAGATCTGTCCTTACCCAGGCCCATCAGGATGGTCATGACACGGCCAAGTTCAGGATTTGTTTTAGCTTGGAAACCACTGATTCCATAGGGTGGGCCATTGGCACCAGTGTTGCCATTCTCCATCCTGCATGGCTGTGCTCCACCAGTTTTTTAGGTGATAGCCAGTCGTCTCTCATGAAGATGTAGGTTGACAGGACTTGTCTGTTTAAGCAAATGCAAGACTCTGCTCTCGAGCGGTTCCAGAAGAGCAGGGTTATGGCCCGCTGTTGGAAAACGAGGCAGTATCTGTGAGGCCTGCACAAATAACATGACTACATTTGTCCTTCACTGGGAACCAAACACCCAATTGTAGCGCCTGACTCTCAGAGGGTAGCGTTGCAGAGCAGTCTGAGGCTTTACTCAAGGGAGGTGGTGTGGGCTAGTAATCGCCATTTGCAGGTGCGCAGAAATAACACTCAATAATTGATTGTCCAGTCTGTACTTTGCTTTATAAAAGTAAGAGTACATTTATTAAACACACACACTACTCAATACTATGCACCAATTTACAAATATACATAAGCTGTTGGAATTACTTTGTGACATTGCGTAACATCTCCACCCCTCCCAAAAGGGGGGTGGGGTCTAGTACCACCACTCCCATGTATGCACATCATCTTGCCCCCTAATGCAGTGTGTTGAGCCTAACCTGGAGCGAGGGCCCTGCGCACTGGCACCATCCCAGTGGCGACCCACCCCATTACCTCAACGCGCATTAAAAATGGGTACACCTGCCTTGGTGACACATAACCCTGACTGAGGATTTCCTACTGACCATAAAGTATGCACCTCTATATCTTAAGGGCTAGCAGTCTGGGTCTTCACCTAAGTGCAGCAGCAAGAATACATGTTTACGCACACCTTAGAATGACAGTACTCATCACCTTTGTTGGACATTAGAATGCATTGCAATTACAGCCCCTAAGGGCATCAGAGATGAAATCACAGGATTACGTCTATACAGCCAGACACCCTAGCAGGAATGTCTGGCAACATAACCCACTTTGCTTATGACATCACCTTACACAGGTACTTCACATTACATATGTGACCTCCAGTCCCTCTAAAAGGAATAACCGTGAGTAAATGCAGTTCTGGTGCAATGACACCTCTTCACCTCCAGGGGATGCCCTTCTCCCGACATCCCCACCTCAGCCCTTCACTCCATGAAGCACTTCGCAATACACCCTCAGCTGTAGAACAAAAGTTCCAGCCCAGAAGGTGTAATAAAGCCGGCTGAGCCCTTGAGGGGTTATCCTTTTCAAAGCCCTAGGAAACGTAGGGTGGGACTTTTCACTCTTCGTGCTGGGGAGGCTGCGCTCTCCTGCAGCTCCCCCTGCACCTCAGCACACAGGTGGTGGTGACCCCGTTCTCCTGGGGCCACCACAAGCAAAGAACACGATGTTTGCCCTTGCAGGCCGGTCCTGGCCTGCAAGGCATTATGGGCGTTGTTGAATTTTAGAGCAGCGGCTCCCCCGCTGCTTCGGAGGGAGCCGCGATCTCCACCTCGATGTCGGTGGCTTCACCGCCTCTCCACTGGCTCTGTTGGGGGCCCGGTCCCACCCGGACCCCCAGGTAAGTGTAGTCGGCGTGGGGAGCCCACCCCCGGCCACTCCTCCTCTTTTCGGGGCCCGGTCCCACCCGGGCCCCTTGCACCGCTTGTGGTCTTCCTCGGGGGCCCCTGCCCCACCCGGGACCCCCACATGGCCATGCGTTGGAGGGCAGCCCGGGGAGCCCACCCCCGGCTGCCCCCGTCGGCTCCCCGCCCGGCCAGCACCCACGCGTGCTGCCGCGGGAGCCGGCAACTCCATTCTGGTCTGCCCGCTCTGCGGGCAGGCGGCCAGTCTTCTCCGGGCTTCGGGGAGTGCTACGGCACTCTCCCACCACACGCCAGGGCCCGGAGATGGGGTCCCGGGCCCCCTGAGTCTTCTTCCCGTGGGGGCGCGACGGCGCTCCCCACTGCCTCTTCGCCGCACGGGGCTCGGAGTTGGGCTCCCGGGCCCCTTCCCCTGCTTCATGCTTCGGCGGGGGCCAGGGTGGGCTCCTGGCGCCCCGCTGGGGAACATTTTCACGGGGAGCGCGACGGCGCTCCCGACTTGCTTCGGGGCCCGGGGATGGGGTCCCGGGCCCCTGGGCCTCATTTTCGCGGGGGGCGCGGCGGCGCTCCTCCTCCTTCCTCATTACCGGGGGCCAGGGTGGGCTCCTGGCACCCTGGAGGGCACAATCTTCACGGGGAGCGCGACGGCGCTCCCGGCTTGCTTCGGGGCCCGGGGATGGGCTCCCGGGCCCCGACCTCCTCTTCGTGGGGGTCAAAGGTCGCTCACCTTCTGGGGGCCATATCTCAGCCCCTGGGGGTCCGATCTGCCCCATTTTCGCGTCCTCTTGCTCCTTGCGGTGGCCCCCAGCCAATGGGAGCACTCTCCTTCACCCTCCGGGTCTCCAAGAGGGGGCATTCTGCAGGGAGCGGTCTTCACTGGCTCCCTGCGCCAGACTTTCGCCTGGCTCTCCTCCTGGGCCTCTCTTCTTCCTGCGCAGAGGCCCCTGCATCTGCGCACTGGTCCTGGTCTCTTCTTCTGGTGCTGTTAGGGGCCTGGGGGGCAGTCAGGGGATACCTCCTTCCAACTGCCCATTGCCAGGCTCCAGCACCTTCCGCCTCCGCGGACCACACCCCAGAGAGAGCTTCTCTTCCTGTGCAAGCACTTTTTAAAAGTTGAGTAGGGGGCTGGCAGGAAGTCTCTGTTGGTCCTATCCAACAGCGCCACATCACTTCCCTGCCCCTGCTCCCTCCTTCTTGTCCAGCCTCTGGGCTGGTTCAAAATGGCGTCGTCCAGGGTCTCTGGCCACATGGTCTCTGAAACCAGAGCCCTTCCCTCCTAGGTGCAGCCTGGTGCCTGGCACCCAGTGATAGCTGCTGATGGATGAGCCTGTAGCTCCGCCTATCTTCCCTTCGTGGAAAGGAGGTCTTCGCTCTGGGAGGGAAAGGTCATCAATCCAGCCTGCTGAGGTCAACCCCCAGCCAGGCCCTGGTTATGATCTGACTCAGAGAGATGTAACATTTCTGGATGACCCTAAAGCAGTACAAATATGACTCTGGACTCTGCAGAATACTTCTTTTCACATCCGCTACAGTGGACTTTAGTGCGTGTCTGGAATCTGTAGGCCTTATGGAAGTTAATCTAGCACATGGGCTCCACATCCCCATAGGGGAATAATGAAGTGAAAAACACAGTAAAGCACACTGACTTTCCCTGGCATGTTCCTTCCTAGTGTATAAGGCCTATTCCGTGTCACCACCCAATTCTGCATAAGTCCTGCCACACCATTCACTTTGTAGCTGCTCCTGGACTGCGCACGCCAAGAATCTCCCCTGCGCAGCCCCTACACGTGTGCACACGCATGTACACAGGTGTCTGCATGTAACCAGCCCGGTGCCCCTTACTCCAGCTGCTGCGCAGCGGCCTAGTCAAGCTAGGGGGACACCAGTAAAATCCACATGCAGTCTCTTTCATCTTGAGTTCACTGTGGATGAGTCCCAATTTATGAGGCTCTCCCACAGTAAAACCTCAACACCTAGGTGCTCAAAAAGCGAAAAATCCGGGCGGCCCATAGTGTCAGAACCACCTTCTAACACCCGGTCTCTGGGCTTATATGCCCCACCTCACCAGCCGCATCAGCCCTGCAGTTCTGTGGCTTCAACAGAGGCACCCATACCATCAGCCAATCAAACCCCAGCATGGTGCCTAGCAGTTTTGCAGTGCAGTATCTGATGATTCTTGCTGATGTGACACAACATCCGATAGGGAGTCCTGCAAATTGTTCCGAAGGGCTATACCCTTCCCTTCTTTTCTACGCGCTGTTTTGCGGCAGGAAGTGCAAGCTCATTTGGCTGAAGGGGCTATTGAGGGGGTGGCTATGCCATGAGTAGGATGTGGTTGATATTCCTGTTACTTTCTGGTGCCTAAGAAGGACAGATCCCCTGACCTATTTAAGACCTGTGCCTGCTCAATGTCTTCCTCTGTAAGGAAAAAATCAAAAGGCTAACACTGGCCCGGGTATTGTCTGCCCTTGACACTGGAGACTGGATGGTGGCATTGAACCTACACGATGCCTATTTCCATATGCACATCCTGCAGGCTCATCGGTGCCGCCTGCAGTTCGTGGTGAGACAGGAGCATTTTCTGTTTGCTGCATTCCCCTTTGATATCACCAGTTACCCTTGGGTGTTAACAAAAGTGACGGCGGTGGTGGCAGCACTTCTTTGTAGGACAGTGGTGCCAGTCTTCCCTTACCTCAATGACTAGCTGTTGAAAAAGCAGGCACATCCCAGGCAGTCATCAACCAACTCGAGACTACGGAAAACCTCCTACCATCTTTGAGGTTCATTATCAACGTGCCTAAAGTCACACCTGACTCCTTTTCAGATGGTACCATTCATCTGACCCATTCTTGACATGGTTCATTTATATGCCTTTCCCCAGGACATTCATGCTATGATCCCAATCTTTCAGCTTTGGTCCTGGACTCTGAGGCTTCTGGGACTGATGGTGTCCTATATTCTATTGGCTGAGCATGCCAGGTTGTATATGCAGGCTCTGCAGTGGGATCTGAAGTTTTAGTGGGTCCAACATTAAAGGGACTCTTCAGCCACGTTCAGAATGCAGAGGAGACTGCAAAAGACCTGTAGTGGTGATTAATGGACCGCAATCGGGTGAGTGGAAAATCCCCCCCATCCCCCGGTACCCACCCAGAGTTGACAGTGGTGACTGATGCATTACTGCTGGGTTGGGGCGGACATCTGGGAGAGGTGGAGATCAGAGGCCTCTGGTCTCTGGAGAAGTCCCAGCTCCATATCAACATTCTAGAGAGGAGGACCATCCGCCTGGTGTTGAAAGCCTTGCTTCCATCCATAAGGGGGAGGCTGGTACAGGTGCTCACGGATAACACTACCTCCATGTGGTACTGCAACTAACGGAGTGGGTTGGGGTCACAGATCCTATGTGGGGTGGTCTTGCGCCTCTAGAAATGGCTGGACTACCAAGTAACCTTCCTGGTGGTGAACCACCTGGCAGGACTGTTGAATGCCAGGGCGGACAAGTTCAGATACCGATGCCTGGCAGATCACGACTGGCAGTTACACCTGGAGGGGATGCGAGGTCTCTTCCATGGATGGGGTACATTTTGGCTTGATCTGTTCGCCACCACTGAGAATGCGCAATGTCAGAACTTCTGCGCATTGGAGTTTCCAAGGCATCTCTCTCGCTCAGAGACACGTTCAGCCTCAAGCATAACTCATGACTCCTGTATGCCTTTCTGATGATACCAATCCTGCCCCGGGTTCTCAAAAATATTAGGACAACTGGACCCAAGCCATCCTAGTGGCCTTGGGTTGGGCACAGACAGTATGGCATCCAGAACTACAGGGCGTGAACATCTGTTCTCCGATCAGGCTGACCCTCTGGGAAGATCTGCTGTTGCAGCAGCAAGGCAGAGGTCTGCACCCGGGCCTTCACAATTTCTATCTTTATGGTTGGAGATTGAGTGTTGATAGCTGAACACTTTCAAACTTCCTCCGGTGATGGTTGATATCATCTTTGAGGTCAGGCGGCCCTTGATAAAAACTGTATATGCCTTACATTGAGACAAATTTGTGACTTGGTATGGTACTCGGAAAATAGACCCCCATTAGGCCAAAATATCCAATGTTTTGTTGTTTGTTTTGTCCCTAGCCTGGCAGTGATTTACTCTGGGCACAGTTAAAGGGTACTTTTCGGACCTTTCAGCCTTTTTGCAGTTTCTGGATCAGTCATCTTTGTTTAAGTTCCCAGTTGTTATGAGATTTTTGAAAGGGTGATATTTGTTTCCCCCTCCTTTTGTTATGCCACAGTGGGACCTTAACTTGGTCTGCACTTTTCTGATATGCACCCTATTTCAGTTCACAGCTGTTCCTTGTGACTTTTCACCCTGAAGACAGTGTTCCTTGTTGCCATAACATTGGTGCAGTGTGTGAGTGAGCTTCAAGCTCTCTGTGTCAATGAGCTGCACACCACCTTTTCCCAGACATCAGGTGCACAATCATTGTGCTGTTTGCTGAAGCAAAAAAAAGGCAAGGCTGTGCAGAGGAGAACCACCTTCATTTGGATTGTGCTCTGCTTTAAGATCTGCTACTCATTGAATAAAAAAGCTGCCTCCTGAATGATTGCATCCTCATTCTACAAGGGCCAAAGGTGCTACCACTGCATCAGCACACAGAGTCCCTGTCCAAGACATTTGTTAGGCGGTTACGTGGGCGTCCCTCTTTAAGTTCACAAACCACTACTGTCAGTTGAGTTATTTTCGCCAAGGTGTGCATTTTGCCAGCTCAGTCCTGCAAGACTTTCTGGTCTGAGTCCATTCACAGACCCACTACCTCACCTGACAGGTACTGCTTTGGTATCCATTCGAAAGGTGAGGAATCTGCAGCTTGAAGTCTCAATCAGAAGAACAAGTTACTTACCTTTGGTAATGCTCTTTCTGGGAGAAACTATTTTTCGCAGGTTCCTCACCAACCCTTCCATCCTCCTTGTTCTCTGGTTCAATCAATAAATCAATAAATCAGGGTTTATAAAGTGCAGCTAGTCATCCATGAGGGTCTCAAGGCCCTGAGTGGGGGTCTGCTGGTCTGTCTGGGTGCAGGGTTTCAGTCGAAGAGATAGGTCTTGAGATCCTTCCTGAATTGGATCAGCGTCTGGGATTGCCTGAGGTGGAGAGGCAGGGTGTTCCAGGTCTTGGCGGCGAGGTAGGAGAAGGATCTTCCTCCAGTTCTGGTCTTTCGGATCCGTGGGACGGTGGCCAGGGCCAGTTGGGTGGAGCCAATGTGTCTGGCGGATACGTGGAATGCGAGGCGGTGGCTCAGGTATGCTGGTCCAGCGTCGTGGGGGGCTTTGTAGGCATGTGTGAAGAGCTTGAAGGTGATTCTTTTGTTGACTGGGAGCCAGTGGAGTCCTCAAAGGTGTTCAGTGATGTGGCTGCGGCAGGGGATGTTGAGGACCAGTCTGGCTGTGGCGTTTTGAATGTTCTGTAGTTTCTGGGTAACGCCGGAGTAGAGTGCGTTACCTTAGTCGAGTCTGCTGGTGATGACTGCGTGGGTGACTGTCTTTCTGGATTCAGTGGGGATCCATCTGAATGTCTTTCAAAGCAGGCGGAGCGTGTGGAAACATGATGAGGATACGGCGTTGATCTGGTGGTTCATTGTGAGCGAGGAGTCCACCTTCATTTGGATTGTGCTCTGCTTTAAGATCTGCTACTCATTGAATAAAAAAGCTGCCTCCTGAATGATTGCATCCTCATTCTACAAGGGCCAAAGGTGCTACCACTGCATCAGCACACAGAGTCCCTGTCCAAGACATTTGTTAGGCGGTTACGTGGGCGTCCCTCTTTAAGTTCACAAACCACTACTGTCAGTTGAGTTATTTTCGCCAAGGTGTGCATTTTGCCAGCTCAGTCCTGCAAGACTTTCTGGTCTGAGTCCATTCACAGACCCACTACCTCACCTGACAGGTACTGCTTTGGTATCCATTCGAAAGGTGAGGAATCTGCAGCTTGAAGTCTCAATCAGAAGAACAAGTTACTTACCTTTGGTAATGCTCTTTCTGGGAGAAACTATTTTTCGCAGGTTCCTCACCAACCCTCCCATCTTCCTTGTTCTCTGGTTCAATCAATAAATCAATAAATCAGGGTTTATAAAGTGCAGCTAGTCACCCATGAGGGTCTCAAGGCCCTGAGTGGGGGTCTGCTGGTCTGTCTGGGTGCAGGGGTTCAGTCGAAGAGATAGGTCTTGAGATCCTTCCTGAATTGGATCAGCGTCTGGGATTGCCTGAGGTGGAGAGGCAGGGTGTTCCAGGTCTTGGCGGCGAGGTAGGAGAAGGATCTTCCTCCAGTTCTGGTCTTTTGGATCCGTGGGACGGTGGCCAGGGCCAGTTGGGTGGAGCCAATGTGTCTGGCGGATACGTGGAATGCGAGGCGGTGGCTCAGGTATGCTGGTCCAGCGTTGTGGGGGGCTTTGTAGGCATGTGTGAAGAGCTTGAAGGTGATTCTTTTGTTGACTGGGAGCCAGTGGAGTCCTCAAAGGTGTTCAGTGATGTGGCTGCGGCAGGGGATGTTGAGGACCAGTCTGGCTGTGGCGTTTTGAATGTTCTGTAGTTTCTGGGTGACGCCGGAGTAGAGTGCGTTACCTTAGTCGAGTCTGCTGGTGATGACTGCGTGGGTGACTGTCTTTCTGGATTCAGTGGGGATCCATCTGAATGTCTTTCAAAGCAGGCGGAGCGTGTGGAAACATGATGAGGATACAGCGTTGATCTGGTGGTTCATTGTGAGCGAGGAGTCCAGTATGATGCCGAGGTTATGTGCGTGGTCCGTTGTGGTGGGGGGTCCAAATGCGGTGGGCCACCAGGAGCTGCCCCAGGCTGAGGGGGTGGGTCCCAAGATGAATACTTTGGTCTTGACTGAGTTGATTCTGAGGCAGCTGTCTTTCATCCAGGTGACAATGGCCTTCATTCCGCTGTGGAAGTTCTGTCTGGCGGTTGTGGGTTTATTGGTGAGGGAGAGGATCAGCTGGGTGTAGTCGGTGTAGGAGACAATGTTGAGTCCATGGTTCCTGACAATGGCAGCAAAGTGGGCGATGTAGATGTTGAAGAGGGTAGGGCTCAGGGGGGGAGCCCTGGGGCACTCCGCAGCTGATCTTTGTGGGTTCTGACAGAAACAGAGGTAGTCTGACTCGCTGTGTTCGGCTGGTGAGGAAGGAGAGGATCCAGTCCAGGGCTTTGTAGCGGATGCTGGCATAGTGAAGTCTATTGTTTAGGGTGCGGGGGAGACTGTGTCGAAGGCGGCCGAGAGGTCCAGTAGGATGAGGGCTGCAGTTTCACCCCTGTCAAGGAGGGAGCGGATGTTGTCAGTGACGGTGAGGAGTGAGGTCTCGTTGCTGTGGTTGCTTCGAAAGCCAGATTGGGAGATGTCCAGGATGTGGTTCACTTCGATGAACTTGTAGAGTTGGGCATTGATGGTCTTGGCTAGGAAGGGGAGCAGGGAGGTGGGTCTGAAGTTCTTGAGGTTTGTCGGTTGGTGGACGGCTTCTTCAGCAGGGGGTTGATCTCAACATGTTTCCAGTCGTCAGGGAAGGTGGCAGTCTCGATTAGCAGTTGATGGCATGGCGAAGCTCGGGAGCGAAGGAGGTGGCTACTCTGTGGAAGATGTTGTGCGGGCAAGGGTCCGAGTGGGCTCCGGAGTGGATGCTCTTCATAGTGTTGAGTGTGTCATCTATGGTGAGGGGGTCCAGTTGAGCAGGATCTGTTGGGGTGTGCTGTGGTAGGGTGCGGTGGTGTCGGGCGTAGTCAGAGGTTCTTGGGTGTGGAAACTGTCATAGATCTGCCTGATCTTGTGGTGGAAGAAGGTGCTGAGTATGTTGCAGAGGTATTGGAAGGATGGGATGTCTGTGGTCTCGATGTTGGGCCTGGCGAACTCCTTGACAATGGCGAAGAGTTCTTTGCTATTGTGTGCGTTGGAGTTGATTCTGTCTTGGAGGGCCATTTTCTTTGTGGTTTTGAGGAGGAGGTGGTGTGCGGTAACGGCGGTTTTGAAGTTTGCGTGTGTTTCCGTTTTTTTTTTGTTCCTCCATATCTTCTCGAGTGGTCTACAGGTGAGTCTGGACTCGTGGAGGGCGGGGCTGAACCAGCCAGCTTTCTTGATTTGTTGCTTCCCAGGTGCCTTCATGAGGGGATCCAGAGTGCCGGCGCAGATGGAGATTCATTGTTGGAGATTGCGTGCTGCGGTGTTGGTGTCTGCGGATGTCGGCGGTGTGATAGTGCTGAGAAAGGCAGTGAGATGTTCTTCAGTGACCTTGTTCCAGCTATGACAGCGGGGGCAGTGAGTGCGGGGGTGTATGGTGGGTGTGGTGAAGGCGAAGTACATGCAGTGGTGTTCAGTCCAGAGGAGTTTGGTTGTGGGTGATGTTTCTGCTGGCAGAGAAGGCAGGGTCGAGCATGTGTCCTGCTGCGTGGGTCGGAGCGGTGACTAGCTGCTTGAGTCTGATGTTGGTAGGTTCTCCAGAAGGGATGCAGTGTTCTAGTCACTGGGGTTGTCCAGGTGAAAGTTGAGGTCGCCGAGTAGGATGTAATCAGTGGATGCGAGAGCCTGGGATGCAATGAAGCCGACAATAGTCTCGGTGAAGGGCGGGTTGGGGCCAGGAGGCCTGTAGTTGAGGGTGCCGTGGAGGGTGGTGTTGGGGTTGGTCTGGATCTGGAAGTGGAGGTGGAGGTGGAGGTGTTCCATGGTTGTCATTGGGTCGTCCAAGTGGGTGGTCAAGCGGAGGGTGTTCTGGTGGACGATGGCAATGTCTCCTCCTGGTCGGTGGGTGCAGTCCTTGATGGTGATTTTGTAGCCGTCGGGGATGGCAGTGGCAATGTCCTGTTCAGAGTTGGGGTTAGTCCAGGTTTCCGTGAGGAAGGCGATATCGGGAGAGACGGAGTCAAGGAGGTCCCCGATTTCTGTGGCATATTTGTGGAGGGAGTACGTGCTGAGGAGGATGCAGCTGAGTCAGTCAGGGGTGCTGTTGGTCAGTAGGCGGCGAGGGGAGCTGGAGTGTGGAGGTTGGCAAGGGTGTAACTGCAGTTTCGACAAGAGAAGGGTCCTTGGGTGTCCTTCAGTAATGCAAGGTGGCAGGCGGCATCGCATCCTGTGTTGAGGGTGAGGAGGATGCTGGCTTTGTATCGTTTGAAGGACTGAGAACCAGGGTCCGTGGTGTTAGGCGCAGACCAGGCACGGACAAGCGCAGATGGGCTTGCCTTTAGAGCACCAGTGGTGCAGCCGCACAGCGGCCGCCATTAATGAGTGTGCGGGGGCTAGACAGCTGGGAGGCCGGAACATGGTGAGTGGGAAAGTGTCTCAGGAGAAGGGCGGACCACGGGGGATAGCAGCAGCAGGGGCAAGATAGGCAAAAGGAAAAAGAAAAGTGCAAAAAGGGACAGAAAAAGAGTCAGCAAAGGGAGTAAGACAAAATAAAAAAGGCAGAAAAAAAGCAGAAGAAAGCAGACAAAGAGAGACAGAGGGCAGCCCAGCAGCAGAGCAGTGACGCTCTACCACTAGACCACCAGGGATGAGGTGCAGGCAGGAGCCTGCGGGTAGAGGAGGGCCTCGAACTCCTGACCAGAGGGTCAGCGGCAGCAACGGGGGCAGCAGCTACCCGGCAGAGCTGTTCAAGGAAAGGAGAAGTCCACTAATAAGGTCAGTGGACTGCACCTTCACCAAGCAGCGGCCGCCATTAAGTAGTATGCAAGGGAACTCTATTCATTAATAAGACCCCAAGTCTAGGAATCTGCACACTGGTCACAATAATTTGCTTTTGGGCTCTGCATCTGGGGGCGCGGACCATCTCGAGAGTAACCGTCAGCGTGTAGGAGTGGTCCCTATGTAGGTTCCTCACTTCATTTCCAGAGCAGAACGGCATCAATGAGGAGCCGCAAAACAGCACCTACTGGCACTCAGAGGCAGTGTTGAAAAGTTTCCAGATCCAGGGAATATTCAAAAGGTGAAGAATCTGCTAAATATAGTCTCTACCAGAAAGAGCGTTACCAAAGGTAAGTAACTTGTTCATTAACCCCTTCGGTGCTTATGACGAGCTGGACTCGTCATGGCACACAGTGCTCGTGTGCTCATGACGAGTCCAGCTCGTCATAAGACCACCCACGGGGAAGCGCTGGCTTTAGGTTTTTGGGGGGAGGCAGGGGAAGGGCTTCCCCTGCCTCCCCCGCCCCCAGCCCTCCCCATCAATGACGTCAGCGCGCGGCGCGCTGACATCGTGAGGTTTCCCTTTCTTCCCCGACGCGCTGGAAGCCATTTGCTTTCAGCGCGTCGGGAAATCAGGTGAGGTTTGGCTCGGGGAGGGGGGTTTGTATCAAAAGAGGCATCGAGGGAAAGGAAAGGGTTTTCCTTTCCCCCGATGCCTCTTTTGTGCATTCCTGCTGCACGATCATGTGATCGTGCAGCAGGAATATCCCGCTAGGCACGAGGGAGGGAGGGAGGGAGGGAGAGGGAGAGAGAGAGAGAGAGACAATTTCAATTTATTTGCCAGGTAACGAGGGGAGGAGGTGTGTAAGGCTTTGTGTGTGATGCAGGCAGTTTTGTAAATCGATCTTGCCTCGATCGGAAGCCATCGAAGAGAGGATAGGAGTGACGTGGTCGCTTCGTTTAGACCCTGAAATGAGGCGAGCTGCTGAATGGAGGATGGATTTGAGAGGGGAGAGGTGGGATTTGGGTAGGCCCGTCAGAAGAGAATTGCAATAATCCAGTCTTGAGAGAACCAGAGATTGTACCAAGGATTTTAAGTCTTTCTCCGGGAAGAACCGACGGATCCCCGTAGAAGGCGCAACTGGTAACGTGCGTTCTTAGCAATAGAGTTGATGTGGGAGATTAGGTTGAGTCTTTTGTCAAGAATGACACCTAGGGATTTAGCGCTGTCAACAATGATGGGTTTGTTGTTGAGTAGGTTCAGCTGATCCATCCAAGATTGAACAGGAGGAGGTGAGAGAGAGGTAGAGAGGAGGAGGAATTCAGTTTTGGCGGGATTCAGAATGAGTTGGTGATCTAACATCCAGTTGTGAATAGAGTTGAGAGTAGAGTTGAGTAGTGAGAGATCATGTGCGGAAGATAAAGGTATCTTCCCACTAGTCCACCAGGCTTTTATTTGTGGAGAGTGACCCCTTGGGTGGCAGAATAGCAGTATGTTTTTAGGCCCATCTGCCCCCAAGGAGGGCAGAAGCCACTAGACACCAGGGTTTTTTTCATTTTTGTGTTGGGGAGTGGCCAAAAGGGCAAGGGTTGCTCCCCTTTTACGGGTGTGAATATTTTATTTATACTGTTAGGCCCACCTACCCCTTAGCTTGGCTGGTGGATTGTGTGTGGACTGGTGCATTAATTGCATATGTGATTGTAATGTTTTTTTCTCCTTTTTATTCTAGTGTAAAGCTTTTGATTCCTGTTTGCGGTTTCGGCAGTGGTGGTTCTGCAGTTTTGCGTAATTGCATTTATTTGGTAAGAAAAATATTTTTGTTGTGTGTACTCCAAATGAGTATTATTGTCATGCATGAATGAATTTTTTTGTAAGTGGTGCCATAATGGCAGCATATTTGTTAGTGTTCAGAGCATGAAATTCTTTGCGATGTTTTGCATTGTCTTATGTGTAATTTTTTTCTTCTTCTTTTTTAGTGGGATATTGTTGATCTTTACTGTGTCTGTGCAGAGTAGGTGGTGGTGAGTCTAGCTGCTTCTGTCACGTGAGTGGTATACGGTTGGAGTATATAGGTCTTTGTGATAAAGCTACATTTTGTTTATTTCTTTTTTTTACAAAGGGTTTGTTGTTGTTGACTTGTTTGACAAGTAACCTTTATTAGTAAGCATTATGGCTAGCCGTAGAATTACTGCTCAGCAGGTGGTTGGTTTGCTTCTTGAATCTTCCTCTGAGCAGGATTATGAGATTGACAGTGCGTCTGAGGGAGAGGAGGGAGGGAAGATTCAGGCAGTGAGTTTTCTCTCCACATGGAATCATCGGATGATGAAGGTACTCTCAGTGCAGATGAAGTGCCTGATTTAGAGGAGGATACTACTGTGCCGATGGTGCAAGAGGCATCTGGATTGCAGCCTGGGGCTGCTAGGCTTCCTACTGGAAGTGCTGGACTCTGGGTTGATCCAAACATGGTGCAGCCGGTGTTGCCTGCCTTTAGTGGTTATGCAGGGTGTAGAGTGGATTGTGAACATTATTTGCCTATACAGTATTTTCAGTTGTTTATGGATGATGTATTTTTGGGTGAGATTGTTGAGCAGACTAATTTGTATGCTGAACAGTTTTTGAGGACAACAGTGCCAGACTTAGGCCCCATTCTAGAGCTACCCGGTGGAGTCCCACAAATCTGGAAGAGATGAAGAAGTTTTTGGGTTTGACTTTTTTGATGGGTTTGATAAGGAAGCCGTCCATGGGTTCATATTGGTCTACCAGTCCCTTGATGGCAACGGCCATATTTCCTGCAGTTATGACTCGTGATCGGTATTTACTTTTGCTTCGGATGCTGCATTTTGTTGATAATGGTTTGGCGTTGCCACGAGATCACCCTGAATGTGACCGTCTTTTTAAGATTCGGCCTGTTCTTGATCACTTTGTAGATCGATTTTCAGAGATCTATACTCCAGGGAAAGAAATATCTATTGATGAGTCTTTGGTCCTGTTCAAGGGCCGTTTGGTTTTTAGGCAGTACATTCCTAGCAAGAGGGCACGCTATGGAATTAAGCTGTATATGTTGTCTGAGAGTAGGACAGGATATGTTTTTAATTTGCGTGTGTACACTGGTAGGGATTCCACTATTGACCCCCCTGGTTGTCCGTCCACTTTTGGAGTTTCAGAGAAAATTGTGTGGGATCTTGCTAGAGGACTGTTTAACAGAGGCCACCATTTGTACCTTGATAACTTCTACACTGCTGTGCAATTGTTTAAGGAATTGTTCAAAGTGGACACTTTTGCTTGTGGCACAATCCGCTCTAACCGTAAAGGTTATCCAAAGAGCTTGTTTGCAAAAAAACTTCAGAGGGGACAGTGCAGTGCCTTGCGTAGTGAGGAACTGCTAGCTGTGAAATTTGTGGACAGGAGGGATGTGTACATGCTGACTACCATCCATGATGAGAGTACTTCACCTGTGGCTGTTTGGGGTCAGATTGCTGAAGTGCGCAAACCTGTGTGCATTTTAGACTTCAATAAGCACATGGGTGGTGTTGATAGAGTAGATCAGAGGTTGGAACCTTACACTGCTATTCGTAAGTCTTACATTTGGTATAAGAAGTTGGCCATCCATCTCTTCAATTTAGCAACTTTCAATGCTTTTGTTGTGTTCAAGGAGTGTTCTCCTGCGTCAAAGTTGACTTTTGTTCAGTTTCAGGAGTCTGTCATAGGCAGCCTTGTTGTTGTGGAACAGGCAAGTGTTCCTAGAGTTGGAGTGGTGGAGGATGTGGCTCGATTGAAAGATCGCCACTTTTCTGATCACATTCCTCCTACACCCTCAAAAGACTTTCCCACTAGGAGATGTAGAGTCTGTTGGCGAAGAGGTACGCGGAAGGAGACTCGTATGTACTGCCCTGAGTGTCCTTCTAACCCTGGGCTGTGTGTGCCTGCTTGTTATAGAGCGTACCACAAGCAAAATAATTATTGGGAGCAACCATGAGTGGTAAAGTGAACTGCCTGGTCTGTAATGTTTAAGAATTATTGTTCTGTTTCAAGGTTGGCATTAGTGCAATGTATTTAGTTTCTGATTTTGTGTTAGTAGATTTGTATCTATTTGCAATTTGTTTGTGTTTTCTTTTTTGTATAAAAAAATCCTAAATGTGATGGTGGTGTGTGTAGGCTGGTGCTTGGCTGGCGGTGTGCGTGGAGTGGCGCTTGGCTGGCGGTGTGCGTGGAGTGGCGCTAGGCTGGCGGTGTGCGTGGAGTGGCGCTAGGCTGGCGGTGTGCGTGGAGTGGTGCTAGGCTGGGGGTGTGCGTGGAGTGGCGCTTGGCTGGCGGTGTGCGTGGAGTGGCGCTTGGCTGGCGGTGTGCGTGGAGTGGCGCTCGGCTGGCGGTGTGCGTGGACTGGCGCTCGGCTGGCAGTGTGTGAGTAGTGACTTGCTGAAGGTCACTACACACACTGCTAGCCGAGCGACACTCCACGCAATCCATCAGCTTGTGTAGTTGCTGTGTTAGGAATGTGGGCGTGTGAAAGTGATGGGCCCTTGAATGGCGCTGTCTGCTGGTGTGAGTGTTGTAATGTGATGGGCCCGCGGCTGGTGGTGTGAATGGTTTTGTATTTGTCACACGTATGAAAGGTGTATGAATGGCCTGTAAAGAGGTTGGTGCCTTGTCGTGGCTTTACAGCTCACGAGCTGTGAGTCAATGGTTCAGTTTCTCGTCCTTTCAATTATGAACAGTGCATTTCATTTTTGTGAAATCACTTGTTAATACAATTGTATATACTGAACCATCACTCACCCTCGTGCCAAATCCAACCAGTATGTGTGTGTGTGCTTGAGGATTAGATGGCTGTGCAGTAATATTTTTTTTTGTCTTTCTCAAGCAGGGTGTACCTTGTCCCTTTTTGTGAATGTTGTAATATGTTTGTTTCGTGCCTGGGGGTGTGAATGGTCTTGTGTGTATCACGTATGAAAGGTGTGTGAATGGCCTGTAAAGCGGTTGGGGCCTTGACGTGGCTTTACAGCTCACGAGCTGCGAGTCACTGGTTCCGTTTTTGTCCTTTCAATTATTGACAGTGCATTTCATTTTTGTGAAATCTCTTGTTAATAAAATTGTATATACTGAACCATCACTTGCCCTCATGCCAAATCCAACCAGTATGTGTGTGTGCTTGAGGAATAGATGGCTGTGCAGTAATCTTTGTCTTTTTAGTCTGTCTGCCAAGGTGTACATTCCGTCTAAGAATAACCTACCAACTGTAGATATTGTCGTAAACGAAACA
This sequence comes from Calotriton arnoldi, assembly GCA_963921515.1. Classification (NCBI taxonomy): domain Eukaryota; kingdom Metazoa; phylum Chordata; class Amphibia; order Caudata; family Salamandridae; genus Calotriton; species Calotriton arnoldi. The sequence goes on from CAWUFW010016305.1 coordinate 97,451, forward strand.
CCCATGGGAGTACATGGTGATATCTCTCTTGTGGATCCCAACAAGTTATGGTACCCACAATGTCCTGCAAACCTCAAAATGTCTGTCACATTTTCCTTGCAATATTGTGCCAAAATTTTCACGCTGCAGAAATAAACAACACATTATCTCAAAATGACCTGGTTTTGCAAGGGGGTCACCTGGGTTTTTGGCCCGGGGCTCGGCGGCCACATAGGGAAACCTACCAAACCCACACATTTCTGAAAAGTAGACATCCGGGGGCTTCCAGGGAGGTATGGCTTGCGTGGATCCCCCAACGTTTCCTTACCCAGAATCCCCTGCAAACCTCAATTTTAGCTGAAAAAATCACTTTTTTCACACATTTTTGTGTGGGAAAGTGTGGCATCACTGGCCTCACACAAATTTCCTACCACCCAGCGTTCCCCCAGGTCTCCCGATAAAAATGGTGCCTCACTTGTGTGGGAGGCCCAAGTACCCGCGACAGGCAAGGGCCCACAACGTATTGAGGCGACCTCAAAATGGCCTTTCACAAAACCACCTGGTTTTGCAAGGAAGTCACCTGGGTTTTTGGCCCCGTGCTCGGTGGCCATCTAGGAAACCTACCAAACCCACACATTTCTGAAAAGTAGACACCCGGGGGCTTCCAGGGAGGTATGGCTTGCGTGGATCCCCAAACGTTTCCTTACCCAGAATCCCCTGCAAACCTCAATTTTAGCTGAAAAAATCACTTTTTTCACACATTTTTGTGTGGGAAAGTGTGGCATCACTGGCCTCACACAAATTTCCTACCACCCAGAGTTCCCCCAGGTCTCCCGATAAAAATGGTGCCTCACTTGTGTGGGAGGCCCAAGTACCCGCGACAGGCAAGGGCCCACAACGTATTGAGGCGACCTCAAAATGACCTTTCACAAAACCACCTGGTTTTGCAAGGGGGGTCACCTGGGTTTTTGGCCCTGTGCTTGGCAGCCATCTAGGGAAACCTACCAAACCCACACATTTCTGAAAAGTAGACACCCGGGGGCTTCCAGGGAGGTATGGCTTGCGTGGATCCCCCAACGTTTCCTTACCCAGAATCCCCTGCAAACCTCAATTTTAGCTGAAAAAATCACTTTTTTCACACATTTTTGTGTGGGAAAGTGTGGCATCACTGGCCGCACACAAATTTCCTACCACCCAGCGTTCCCCCAGGTCTCCCGATAAAAATGGTGCCTCACTTGTGTGGGAGGCCCAAGTACCCGTGACAGGCAAGGGCCCACAACGTAGTGAGGCGACCTCAAAATTGCCTATCTCAAAACCACCTGGTTTTGCAAGGAGAGTCACCTGGGTTTTTAGCCCTGTGCTCGGCGGCCATCTAGGAAACCTACCAAACCCACACATTTCTGAAACGTAGACACCCGGGGGCTTCCAGGGAGGTATGGCTTGCGTGGATCCCCCAACGTTTCCTTACCCAGAATCCCCTGCAAACCTCAATTTTAGCTGAAAAAATCACTTTTTTCACACATTTTTGTGTGGGAAAGTGTGGCATCACTGGCCTCACACAAATTTCCTACCACCCAGCGTTCCCCCAGGTCTCCCGATAAAAATGGTGCCTCACTTGTGTGGGAGGCCCAAGTACCCGCGACAGGCAAGGGCCCACAACGTATTGAGGCGACCTCAAAATGGCCTATCTCAAAACCACCTGGTTTTGCAAGGGGGGTCACCTGGGTTTTTGGCCCCGTGCTCGGCGGCCATCTAGGGAAACCTACCAAACCCACACATTTCTGAAAAGTAGACACCCGGGGGCTTCCAGGGAGGTATGGCTTGCGTGGATCCCCCAACGTTTCCTTACCCAGAATCCCCTGCAAACCTCAATTTTAGCTGAAACAATCACTTTTTTCACACATTTTTGTGTGGGAAAGTGTGGCATCACTGGCCTCACACAAATTTCCTACCACCCAGCGTTCCCCCAGGTCTCCCGATAAAAATGGTGCCTCACTTGTGTGGGAGGCCCAAGTACCCGCGACAGGCAAGGGCCCAAAACATTTTTTGATAGGCAATGTTGATGTTGCCTCAAAGCGTTTTGTGTCCTTGCATGTCGCGAGTACTAGGCCTCCCACCAAGTGAGGCACCATTTTATCGGGAGACTGAAGCGTGGTAGGAAATTTGTGTGAGGCCAGTGATGCTGCACTTCCCACACAAAATGTGTGAAAAAGTGATTTTTCAGCTAAAATTGAGGTTTGCAGGATTCTGGGTAGAAGCGTTGGGAGATCCACGCAAGCTACCTCCCTGGAAGCCCAGTGTCTACTTTTCAGAAATGTGTGGGTTTGGTAGGTTTCCTAGATGGCCGCCGAGCACGAGCAAAGCCTGGTGACCCCTGCAAGACCAGGTGGTTTGAGATAGGCCATTTTGAGTCGCCTCAATACATTGTGGGCCCTTGCCTGTCAGCGTACTGGGACTCCCACACAAGTGAGGCACCATTTTATCGGGAGACCTGGAGACGCTGGATGGTAGGAGAGTTTGTGTGAGGCCAGTGATGCCACACTTCCCACACAAAATGTGTGAAAAAAGTGATTTTTCAGCTAAAATTGAGGTTTGCAGGGTTCTGGAGGAAACGTTGGGAGATCCGCAAGCCTACCTCCTGGAAGCCCAGTGTCTACTTTCAGAAATGTGTGGATTGGTAGGTTTCCCTAGATGGCCGCCGAGCTGAGCCAAAACCAGGTGACCTTGCAAAACCAGGTGGTTTTGTGAAGGCCATTTTGAGGTCGCCTCACTACGTTGTGAACCTGCCTGTCGCAGTACTTGGGCCTCCACATAAGTGAGGCACCATTTTATCGGGAGACCTGGAGGCGCTGGGTGTAGGAAATTTGTGTGAGGCCAGTGATGCCACACTTCCCACACAAAATGTGTGAAAAAGTGATTTTTCAGCTACAATTGAGGTTTGCAGGAGATTCTGGGTGGAAACGTTGGAGATCCACGCAAGCCATACTCCCTGGAAGCCCGGTATCTACTTTTCAGAAATGTGTGGGTTTGGTAGGTTTCCCTAGATGGCCGCCGAGCTACGGGCCAAAACCCAGGTGACCCCTGCAAAACCAGGTGGTTTGTGAAGGCCATTTGAGGTCGCCTCACTACGTTGTGGGCCCTTGCCTGTCGCAGTACTGGGCCTCCCACACAAGTGAGCACCATTTTATCGGAAGACCTGGGGGACGCTGGGTGGTAGGAAATTTGTGTGAGGCCAGTGATGCCACACTTCCCACACAAAAATGTGAAAAAAGTGATTTGTTCAGCTAAAATTGAGGTTTGCAGAGATTCTGGAGTAGAGAACGTTGGAGATCCATGCAAGCCATACCTCCTGGAAGCCCCAGTGTCTACTTTTCAGAAATGTGTGGGTTGGTAGGTTTCCCTAGATGGCCGCCGAGCACGGATCAAAACCCAGGTGACCCCTGCAAAACCAGGTGGTTTGTGAAGGCCATTTTGAGTCAGCCTCACTGCGTTGTGGGCTTGCCTGTCGCGGTACTAGGCCTCCCACACAAGTGAGGCACCATTTTATCGGGAGACCTGGAGGACGCTGGGTGGTAGGAAATTTGTGTGAGGCCAGTGATGCCACTTTCCCACACAAAAATGTGTGAAAAAAGTGGTTTTTCAGCTAAAATTGAGGTTTGCAGGGATTCTGGGTAAGAAACGTTGGGATACACGGAAGCCATACCTCCCTGGAAGCCCAGGTGTCTACTTTTCAGAAATGTGTGGGTTTGGTAGGTTTCCCTAGATGACCGCCGAGCACAGGCCAAAACAGGTGACTCTGCAAAACCAGGTGGTTTTGAGATAGGCAATTTTGATGTCGCCTCACTACGTTTTGGGCCCTTGCCTGTTGCGGGTACTTGGGCCTCCCACACAAGTGAGGCACCATTTTTATCGGGAGACCTGGGGGAACGCTGGGTGGTAGGAAATTTGTGTGAGGCCAGTGATGCCACACTTTCCCACACAAAAATGTGTGAAAAAGTGATTTTTCAGCTAAAATTGAGGTTTGCAGGGGATTCTGGGTAAGGAAACGTTGGGGGATCCACGCAAGCCATACCTCCCTGGAAGCCCCCAGGTGTCTACTTTTCAGAAATGTGTGGGTTTGGTAGGTTTCCCTAGATGGCCGCCGAGCACGGGGCCAAAACCCAGGTGACCCCCTTGCAAAACCAGGTGGTTTTGTGAAAGGCCATTTTGAGGTCGCCTCACTACGTTGTGGGCCCTTGCCTGTCGCGGGTACTTGGGCCTCCCACACAAGTGAGGCACCATTTTTATCGGGAGACCTGGGGGAACGCTGGGTGGTAGGAAATTTGTGTGAGGCCAGTGATGCCACACTTTCCCACACGAAAATGTGTGAAAAAAGTGATTTTTCAGCTAAAATTGAGGTTTGCAGGGGATTCTGGGTAAGGAAACGTTGGGGGATCCACGCAAGCCATACCTCCCTGGAAGCCCCCGGGTGTCTACTGTTCAGAAATGTGTGTGTTTGGTAGGTTTCCCTAGGTGCCGGCAGAGCTAGGGTTCACACACTACAGCTAGGCACTTTGCCAAAAAAGGGTCATTTTTCACTGCGAAATTGAGGTGTGACCACGTTGCGTTTTGCGCCGTTTCCTGTCGCAGGCACTAGGCCGACCCACACAAGTGAGGTACCATTTTTCTCGTAATACTTTGGGGAACGCGGGGTGGGTGGAAATTTGTGGATCCACGCAGATTCCAGAACTTTCCACCACAGAAATGTGGGGAAAATGTGGGTTTTTTGACAATTTTTTATGTTTGCAAGGGATTCTGGGTAACAGAACCTGGTGGGAGGCAGTCCAGTCACCCCATCCTGGATTCCCCTGGGTGTCTAGTTTTCAAAAATGTATAGGTTTGCTAGGTTTCCCTAGGTGCCGGCAGAGGTAGGGTTAAAAAACTACAGCTAGGCACTTTGCCAAAAAAGGGTCATTTTTCACTGCGAAATTGAGGTGTGACCACGTTGCGTTTTGCGCCGTTTCCTGTCGCAGGCACTAGGCCGACCCACACAAGTGAGGTACCATTTTTCTCGTAAGACATTGGGGAACGCGGGGTGGGTGGAAATTTGTGGATCCACGCAGATTCCAGAACTTTCCACCACAGAAATGTGGGGAAAATGTGGTTTTTTGACAATTTTTTAGGTTTGCAAGGGATTCTGGGTAACAGAACCTGGTGGGAGGCAGTCCAGTCACCCCATCCTGGATTCCCCTGGGTGTCTAGTTTTCAAAAATGTATAGGTTTGCTAGGTTTCCCTAGGTGCCGGCAGAGGTAGGGTTAAAAAACTACAGCTAGGCACTTTGCCAAAAAGGGTCATTTTTCACTGCGAAATTGAGGTGTGACCACGTTGCGTTTTGCACCGTTTCCTGTCGCAGGCACTAGGCCGACCCACACAAGTGAGGTACCATTTTTCTCGTAAGACTTTGGGGAACGCGGGGTGGGTGGAAATTTGTGGATCCACGCAGATTCCAGAACTTTCCACCACAGAAATGTGGGGAAAATGTGGGGTTTTTGACAATTTTTTATGTTTGCAAGGGATTTTGGGTAACAGAACCTGGTGGGAGGCAGTCAAGTCACCCCATCCTGGATTCCCCTGGGTGTCTAGTTTTCAAAAATGTATAGGTTTGCTAGGTTTCCCTAGGTGCCGGCAGAGGTAGGGTTAAAAAACTACAGCTAGGCACTTTGCCAAAAAAGGGTCATTTTTCACTGCGAAATTGAGGTGTGAACACGTTGCGTTTTGCACCGTTTCCTGTCGCAGGCACTAGGCCGACCCACACAAGTCAGGTACCATTTTTCTCGTAAGACTTTGGGGAACGCGGGGTGGGTTGAAATTTGTGGATCCACGCAGATTCCAGAACTTTCCACCACAGAAATGTGGGAAAAATGTGGTTTTTTTGACAATTTTTTATGTTTGCAAGGGATTCTGGGTAACAGAACCTGGTGGGAGGCAGTCCAGTCACCCCATCCTGGATTCCCCTGGGTGTCTAGTTTTCAAAAATGTATAGGTTTGCTAGGTTTCCCTAGGTGCCGGCAGAGGTAGGGTTCAAAAACTACAGCTAGGCACTTTGCCAAAAAAGGGTCATTTTTCACTGCGAAATTGAGGTGTGACCACGTTGCGTTTTGCGCCGTTTCCTGTCGCAGGCACTAGGCCGACCCACACAAGTGAGGTACCATTTTTCTCGTAAGACTTTGGGGAACGCGGGGTGGGGGGAAATTTGTGGATCCACACAGATTCCAGAACTTTCCACCACAGAAATGTGGGGAAAATGTGGTTTTTTTGACAATTGTTTATGTTTGCAAGGGATTCTGGGTAACAGAACCTGGTGGGAGGCAGTCCAGTCACCCCATCCTGGATTCCCCTGGGTGTCTAGTTTTCAAAAATGTATAGGTTTGCTAGGTTTCCCTAGGTGCCGGCAGAGGTAGGGTTCAAAAACTACAGCTAGGCACTTTGCCAAAAAAGGGTCATTTTTCACTGCGAAATTGAGGTGTGACCACGTTGCGTTTTGCGCCGTTTCCTGTGGCAGGCACTAGGCCGACCCACACAAGTGAGGTACCATTTTTCTCGTAAGACTTTGGGGAACGCGGGGTGGGTGGAAATTTGTGGATCCACGCAGATTCCAGAACTTTCCACCACAGAAATGTGGGGAAAATGTGGTTTTTTTGACAATTTTTAGGTTTGCAAGGGATTCTGGGTAACAGAACCTGGTGGGAGGCAGTCCAGTCACCCCATCCTGGATTCCCCTGGGTGTCTAGTTTTCAAAAATGTATAGGTTTGCTAGGTTTCCCTAGGTGCCGGCAGAGGTAGGGTTAAAAAACTACAGCTAGGCACTTTGCCAAAAAAGGGTCATTTTTCACTGCGAAATTGAGGTGTGACCACGTTGCGTTTTGCACCGTTTCCTGTCGCAGGCACTAGGCCAACCCACACAAGTGAGGTACCATTTTTCTCGTAAGACTTTGGGGAACGCGGGGTGGGTGGAAATTTGTGGATCCACGCAGATTCCAGAACTTTCCACCACAGAAATGTGGAGAAAATGTGGGTTTTTGGACAATTTTTTATGTTTGCAAGGGATTCTGGGTAACAGAACCTGGTGGGAGGCAGTCAAGTCACCCCATCCTGGATTCCCCTGGGTGTCTAGTTTATAAAAATGTATAGGTTTGCTAGGTTTCCCTAGGTGCCGGCAGAGGTAGGGTTCAAAAACTACAGCTAGGCACTTTGCAAAAAAAGGGTCATTTTTCACTGCGAAGTGAGGTGTGACCACGTTGCGTTTTGCGCCGTTTCCTGTCGCAGGCACTAGGCCGACCCACACAAGTGAGGTACCATTTTTCTCGTAAGACTTTGGGGAACGCGGGGTGGGTGGAAATTTGTGGATCCACGCATATTCCAGAACTTTCCACCACAGAAATGTGGGGAAAATGTGGTTTTTTGACAATTTTTTATGTTTGCAAGGGATTCTGGGTAACAGAACCTGGTGGGAGGCAGTCCAGTCACCCCATCCTGGATTCCCCTGGGTGTCTAGTTTTCAAAAATGTATAGGTTTGCTAGGTTTCCCTAGGTGCCGGCAGAGCTAGGGTTCAAAAACTACAGCTAGGCACTTTGCCAAAAAGGGTCATTTTTCACTGCGAAATTGAGGTGTGACCACGTTGCGTTTTGCGCCGTTTCCTGTCGCAGGCACTAGGCCGACCCACACAAGTGAGGTACCATTTTTCTCGTAAGACTTTGGGGAACGCGGGGTGGGTGGAAATTTGTGGATCCACGCAGATTCCAGAACTTTCCACCACAGAAATGTGGGGAAAATGTGGTTTTTTGACAATTTTTTATGTTTGCAAGGGATTCTGGGTAACAGAACCTGGTGGGAGGCAGTCCAGTCACCCCATCCTGGATTCCCCTGGGTGTCTAGTTTTCAAAAATGTATAGGTTTGCTAGGTTTCCCTAGGTGCCGGCAGAGGTAGGGTTCAAAAACTACAGCTAGGCACTTTGCCAAAAAGGGTCATTTTTCACTGCGAAATTGAGGTGTGACCACGTTGCGTTTTGCGCCGTTTCCTGTCGCAGGCACTAGGCCGAACCACACAAGTGAGGTACCATTTTTCTCGTAAGACTTTGGGGAACGCGGGGTGGGTGGAAATTTGTGGATCCACGCAGATTCCAGAACTTTCCACCACAGAAATGTGGGGAAATTGTGTTTTTTTGGACAATTCTTTATGTTTGCAAGGGATTCTGGGTAACAGAACCTGGTGGGAGGCAGTCAAGTCAACCCATCCTGGATTCCCCTGGTTGTCTAGTTTTCAAAAATGTATAGGTTTGCTAGGTTTCCCTAGGTGCCGGCAGAGGTAGGGTTCAAAAACTACAGCTAGGCACTTTGCCAAAAAAGGGTCATTTTTCACTGCGAAATTGAGGTGTGACCACGTTGCGTTTTGCACCGTTTCCTGTCGCAGGCACTAGGCCGACCCACACAAGTGAGGTACCATTTTTCTCGTAAGACTTTGGGGAACGCGGGGTGGGTGGAAATTTGTGGATCCACGCAGATTCCAGAACTTTCCACCACAGAAATGTGGGGAAAATGTGGTTTTTGGACAATTTTTTATGTTTGCAAGGGATTCTGGGTAACAGAACCTGGTGGGAGGCAGTCAAGTCACCCCATCCTGGATTCCCCTGGGTGTCTAGTTTTCAAAAATGTATAGGTTTGCTAGGTTTCCCTAGGTGCCGGCAGAGGTAGGGTTCAAAAACTACAGCTAGGCACTTTGCAAAAAAAGGGTCATTTTTCACTGCGAAATTGAGGTGTGACCACGTTGCGTTTTGCGCCGTTTCCTGTCGCAGGTACTAGGCCGACCCACACAAGTGAGGTACCATTTTTCTCGTAAGACTTTGGGGAACGCGGGGTGGGTGGAAATTTGTGGATCCACGCATATTCCAGAACTTTCCACCACAGAAATGTGGGGAAAATGTGGTTTTTTGACAATTTTTTATGTTTGCAAGGGATTCTGGGTAACAGAACCTGGTGGGAGGCAGTCCAGTCACCCCATCCTGGATTCCCCTGGGTGTCTAGTTTTCAAAAATGTATAGGTTTGCTAGGTTTCCCTAGGCGCCGGCAGAGCTAGGGTTCAAAAACTACAGCTAGGCACTTTGCCAAAAAAGGGTCATTTTTCACTGCGAAATTGAGGTGTGACCACGTTGCGTTTTGCGCCGTTTCCTGTCGCAGGCCCTAAGCCGACCCACACAAGTGAGGTACCATTTTTCTCGTAAGACTTTGGGGAACGTGGGGTGGGGGGAAATTTGTGGATCCACGCAGATTCCAGAACTTTCCACCACAGAAATGTGGGGAAAATGTGTTTTTTTTTACAATTTTTTATGTTTGCAAGGGATTCTGGGTAACAGAACCTGGTGGGAGGCAGTCCAGTCACCCCATCCTGGATTCCCCTGGCTGTCTAGTTTTCAAAAATGTATAGGTTTGCTAGGTTTCCCTAGGTGCCGGCAGAGGTAGGGTTCAAAAACTACAGCTAGGCACTTTGCCAAAAAAGGGTCATTTTTCACTGCGAAATTGAGGTGTGACCACGTTGCGTTTTGCGCCGTTTCCTGTCGCAGGCACTAGGCCGAACCACACAAGTGAGGTACCATTTTTCTCGTAAGACTTTGGGGAACGCGGGGTGGGTGGAAATTTGTGGATCCATGCAGATTCCAGAACTTTCCACCACAGAAATATGGGGAAAATGTGTTTTTGGACAATTTTTTATGTTTGCAAGGGATTCTGGGTAACAGAACCTGGTGGGAGGCAGTCAAGTCACCCCATCCTGGATTCCCCTGGTTGTCTAGTTTTCAAAAATGTATAGGTTTGCTAGGTTTCCCTAGGTGCCGGCAGAGGTAGGGTTCAAAAACTACAGCTAGGCACTTTGCAAAAAAGGGTCATTTTTCACTGCGAAATTGAGGTGTGACCACGTTGCGTTTTGCGCCGTTTCCTGTCGCGGGCACTAGGCCGACCCACACAAGTGAGGTACCATTTTTCTCAGAAGACTTTGGGGAACGCGGGGTGGGTGGAAATTTGTTGATCCACGCAGATTCCAGAACTTTCCACCACAGAAATGTGGGGAAAATGTGTTTTTTTGATAATTTTTAGGTTTGCAAGGGATTCTGGGTAACAGAACCTGGTGGGAGGCAGTCCAGTCACCCCATCCTGGATTCCCCTGGGTGTCTAGTTTTCAAAAATGTATAGGTTTGCTAGGTTTCCCTAGGTGCCGGCAGAGCTAGGGTTAAAAAACTACAGCTAGGCACTTTGCCAAAAAAAGGGTCATTTTTCACTGCGAAATTGAGGTGTGACCACGTTGCGTTTTGCGCAGTTTCCTGTCGCAGGCACTAGGCCGACCCACACAAGTGAGGTACCATTTTTCTCGTAAGACTTTGGGGGACGTGGGGTGGGTGGAAATTTGTGGATCCACGCAGATTCCAGAACTTTCCACCACAGAAATGTGGGGAAAATGTGGTTTCTTTGACAATTTGTTATGTTTGCAAGGGATTCTGGGTAACAGAACCTGGTGGGAGGCAGTGAAGTCACCCCATCCTGGATTCCCCTGGGTGTCTAGTTTTCAAAAATGTATAGGTTTGCTAGGTTTCCCTAGGTGCCGGCAGAGCTAGGGTTCAAAAACTACAGCTAGGCACTTTGCCAAAAAGGGTCATTTTTCACTGCGAAATTGAGGTGTGACCACGTTGCGTTTTGCGCCGTTTCCTGTCGCAGGCACTAGGCCGACCCACACAAGTGAGGTACCATTTTTCTCGTAAGACTTTGGGGAACGCGGGGTGGGTGGAAATTTGTGGATCCACGCAGATTCCAGAACTTTCCACCACAGAAATGTGGGGAAAATGTGGTTTTTTTGACAATTTTTTATGTTTGCAAGGGATTCTGGGTAACAGAACCTGGTGGGAGACAGTCAAGTCACCCCATCCTGGATTCCCCTGGGTGTCTAGTTTTCAAAAATGTATAGGTTTGCTAGGTTTCCTTAGGTGCCGGCAGAGCTAGGGTTCAAAAACTACAGCTAGGCACTTTGCCAAACAAGGGTCATTTTTCACTGCGAAATTGAGGTGTGACCACGTTGCGTTTTGCGCCGTTTCCTGTCGCAGTCACTATGCCGACCCACACAAGTGAGGTACCATTTTTCTCATAATACTTTGGGGAACGCGGGGTGGGTGGAAATTGGTGGATCCACGCAGATTCCAGAACTTTCCACCACAGAAATGTGGGGAAAATGTGTTTTTTTTTACAATGTTTTATGTTTGCAAGGGATTCTGGGTAACAGAACCTGGTGGGAGGCAGTCAAGTCACCCCATCCTGGATTCCCCTGGGTGTCTAGTTTTCAAAAATGTATAGGTTTGCTAGGTTTCCCTAGGTGCCGGCAGAGCTAGGGTTCAAAAACTACACCTAGGCACTTTGCAAAAAAAGGGTAATTTTCATTGTGAAAATGTGGTACGTCCACGTTGCATTTTGAGCCATTTCCTGTTGTGGGCACAAGGGCTACCCACACAAGTGAGGTACCATTTTTATCGGGAGACTTAGGGTAACACAGAATTGTAGAGCAACTGTTATTACCTATTGACTTTCGATGCATTTCTGCCTTCCAAATGAAAGACAATGTGTAAAAAATAAGTCATTTTGAAAAATGACCTATAATTCTCATGCTAGTATGGGTACTCCCAAATTCGGAAATGTGCAAATATCTACTGTTTCTAAAATCTACATTTTGTTCCCATTTCAGAAATACATAGGTGTCTTTCATAACAATTTTTCCATGTATACATTTTCCCAAAATAATTGCTATATACCCGGTACATAATAAAAAACCATTGCAAGATGCTGCTCAATTATTGGCTCTGGGTTCGTCGGGTTCTTGGTGAACCTACAAGTCCTATATATCCCCACAACCAGAAAGGTCCAGCGGATATAACGGTATATTGCCTTCAAATAGCTGTCATAATTAGAAGAAGTTACAGGTGAAAACGTTGACACAAATGGCTGTTTTTTCAACTAATTTTCAATTTTTCCTTTATTTAACTGTTAGTTTCTATAAGGAAAACTTTAAGGATCTACACAAATGACCCCTTGCTGAATTCAGAATTTTGTCTACTTTTCAGAAATGTATGGCTTTCCAGGATCCATTATTGGTTTCATACCCATTTCTACCATTAACTGGAAGGAGGTTGAAAGCACAAAAAATAGCAAAAATAGGCTATGTCCAGAAAAATGCCAAAACTGTGTAAAAAAGTTGGTTTTCTGACAAAAGTCTGCTTGTCCCTGAAAGCTGGGAAGATGGTGATTTCAGCACCACAACCCCTTTTTTGATGCCATTTGCAGGGAAAAATCAAGACGTTTTCATCTGTAGCCCTTTTTTCGCATTTTTCCCCAAAAAAACAAAATTTAGCTGTATTTTGACTAATTTCTGGGTCCCCTCCAGGGGAATCCACAAACCCTGGGTACCTTTACAATCCCCATGATGTTAGAAAAAAAGGACGCAAATTTGGCGTGGATACCTTATGTGGTCAAAAAGTTACAGGGGCCTAAGCGCGTACTACCCCAAATAGCCAAAAAAAGGCTTAGCACAGGAGGGGAAAAGGCCTAGCAGCGAAGGGGTTAACCAGATTGACATAAGTATAGAGCAATAATACAAAACGCATTGAAATATTCTATATTCATCATTCATTGTGCACTTATGAAGAGTGCATATTTGATGTGATCTCAGTCAGTCAGTCATAAGCTTTATTCGACAAATAGTCATGAAAGCTGAATCCAGTAAAAAATGTATGACCAAAGTATACTAAGTTTTTAAAAGGGAAATTTCCCACAAATATAAAAAAATCCATATAAATATATAGAAGCAACAATATAGATTCATATGCTCCTCTCAAGAATATGTACATGTATACAAAGAGGACTTTTTACATAAAAACATTAAAACATTAAAACATTAAAACGTGAGGAAAACTCAAACCCCAACCACATTTTAGCAGCCAAGGAGAAAAAAAAAAAGGAATGCGGCATACAATATACATTAGTTATAACGCCGCAATCGCTTTTGATCTTATAATCCATGCCCATCCTAGATATTTAGCTAGGGATATGACAAGTGGTAACCATGTTTCGGTACGGATTAATCTAAGTGCTACCTCACATTTTCGAGTACCCAAAACTCTACAGATTGGGGCCAACCATATACGCCGCAGAACTGTGTAAGCAGGACACACAAATAACAAATGGGCCAGAGACTCCAAGTTTGCATGGCAAATGGGGCAAGAAGTGTCATCTGCTGTGTCCCATCTTGCAGTGAAAGACTTGACAGGTAATGTGCCCACTCTCAGTTGAAAAAAGAGCTTTCTATCATGAGGCTTCGTAATGGTGTCCCAGTATGATTCTAACTTTTGTGTTGGTTTAGCAACTAGGAATTGGCCCGTTAATGTCGAGGGATCACTATTCCTAAAAAGGTTGGCATCCACCCATCCCCAGTATCTTTCCTTCAGTTGTGCTTTGGAGGGAAACGGAGTGTTTTCCGGATTCTCCCAAAGGGCAACCATGCCGATGTTTACTAGTATAGATCTAACATTCTGTAACCATTGGATTTTCTTGTAACGATCTGCTCTTATTAGATCTTTTAGGCCCTCAACATAAGGTGTCAATTCAGGAGTTGACCAAATTCTCCGCCAGTACAGCAGGGGAGTAATCTGGCACTGTCAGCCAAAGCCTTCCTACCTAAATCACAAAGTAATGGCCGTGCTGGTGTGCTTTGTGGTAGGTTAGTGATTTTCCGTAGGAAGCTATTTTCAGCTACAGTCAGTTTTGAAAGGTTTTTAAATCCCCAGAGCTCTGCCCCATATAATACTGCACTAACAACCTTCATATTATAAATGGTTGAGACAGGGCTAAATGGTTTTGTGAATGATGCATTAAACTCAGCCAGTAGGGTACCTGCCAACTGGCAATGTTTCAGTGTGGCCATGTCCAGTTGCTTACCCCACCTCATGTCACCCTGCATAATGACCCCAAGATATGTAAAATCTTTTACCTGCTCTAGTGGACGCTTATTCAGCACCATCGCTCCTCTAAAGGATCTATGGGGGTTTAATGTCATAAACTTTGTTTTGGATACATTTATCTCCAAACCCTGCAGATGGCAAAATTCCTCAAAGAGCGTTAGGGCTCGCTGTAAGCCGCTCGGTGTTTTAGCGATTAACAGCGTATCATCGGCGAACATGAGGATGGGAATTTTCACACCCGCCAGTATAGGAGCGTCCGTTGGATTCGCTTCCAAAAATTTTACAATCCAATTAATAAAAGTGGAAAACAACGTTGGGGCCATCACACAACCTTGTCTTACCCCCCTTTACACTCGGAAGGGGGGGGTGACCTGGCCCTGGCTACCCCAACTGATTTTTGCATGATTGTCCTCATGGAGTCTAGCTATAAGAGTTAATAATTCTTGTGGCATCTTCAGGTCTTGCATTACTCTCCACAGTCTATTACGGGAAGCATTACTCTCCACAGTCTATTACGGGGAGCGTTACCAAAGGTAAGTAACTTGTTCATTAACCAGATTGACATTAGTATAGAGCAATAATACAAAACGCATTGAAATATTCTATATTCATCATTGATTGTGCACTTATGAAGAGTGCATATATGATGTGATCTCAATTCTTATAGCTTGAGGCATGGCATTGCCGATATAAAGAACTTGTGAGAGGAATGAACATGATAGATTGGGGAAAGAAAGGACAGTCATATCAGCATGGAGAAGAATTAAAGTGAATAATGTGCTCTTTGGTCATGAGTAAAATGGAAAGTGTATAAAGAAGTAAGGGAGTGGGAACTAAGAAATCATTTCACTTGGTAAAAAGTTGTGAGCTTTCAGAAATACAATGTATGAGTGAAATTTGGGGTGGGATTTTAAAAAAAGTTGCACTTAATAGATTTGGTTTCCTTAATTTGCAGGTATAAAATTGTGTTTATAGCTGTAGGAAGATGGCTCTCTCTCAAGCGATATAGTTCACTAAAAAGAAGTACACTCTGCAGAGAGTCCAGTGAGCTGGAGACTGGTATACAGAGGCAAAAGTAGATAATAGTAACTCTCCATTTGTGGTGGTGTGGGTGAGCAGTTAGGCTTATCAGAGGGTAGTGCTTAGCAATTCTTGTTGTACTTACATAGGCAATAAATGAGACACACACTCAAAGAATAAATTGAGACCAATCAGAAAAAATAACTTGTATTTTTATGTACATTTTCAAACCAAGAACTTCGTCCACAGGTAAGTACTTAGGGCCTCATTTATGAGGGTTTGCCTTAGGCCAGCGCAGCAGGCCTGCCTGCGGCGCTGCCCTACAGCAAAAGAAAAGGGCAGAAATGTGCCGTATCTATCAGATATGGCGCATTCCTGTCCTTTTCCTCTGCGCCGGCGCACAATGGGCTGCTGTGTGCCAACGCAGGCACCTTTGCACCATGGCGCAAGGGTGCCTGCGTTGCGGGTATTATTATTTTTGTGCAGGAAGGGAAACCTTCCTGTACAAAAACAATCACAAGAGGATTTTTCCTCTTTCTATGTGTGCTGCAGAATGCAGCACACGTAGAAAAAAGAAAAACGAGGAGAAATGAAGATATTTCTCCTCGTTGTGTCTCCCTTACACCTCCTCTGGGAAGGTGTCAGTTTTTGGCACTGCCTCAGATTTACATTTCTCGTAAATCTGGGGCAGTGTCAAAAAGCCATGGGTGTTGCTAGGAATGCCCCCAGCAACACCCATTGCACGCCCCTTTAACGCAGAAAACTGCGTTAAAGGGAACAATATTTACGAGACAGCATTAAGCCAAAAAAAGTGGCTTAGTGCTGGCTCGTAAATATGGAGCAAGTTCCTGCGCCACCGGAGCCTCACAAAAGTGATCTTCCAGCTGTACAAGGGGCCTCATAAATGAGGCCCTGAATTTCTTATAATTTCTTAAAGTACGAAAAATAGTTCACAGAGCACAATGTATCTCTAAGGGAGAAAATAGCAAAAATGCATAGAAAATAGCACAGACTGTGATTTGAGTCTATCCTGAGTTCCTTAAAGGTATAGGTACCTAAATGAAAAGCGTCAAATAACTTTATAAAAAAAAAGAGTGAAAAGGCACAGTGCAATATCAAGTATCCCCGCACTTAACAGATCACTCACACTGACGCAGCTCACCTAGGAGAAACCATGTAAAAAACATAATGATGCTCTCAATTATCCCTTTAGATAAAACAAAAGCTCAAGCAGTGCAGTCAGAATTTATTAGTGAGCGTCAGGAGAAAAAAAACCAAAACAGGACAGAACCCTAAGGTCCGAGGGTTGTGCAGGAAAGTGAAACAACATACAGTGTATGTAAAAAAAATAATTGAAAGTGAGTACAAATCCAGATGTGCAATGAAATGATCACAAAGCATACAATCAATGTGAAACAAGACGAATGATAGCAAGATGTGCAATGAAATGATCACAAAGCATACAATCAATGTGAAACAAGACGAATGATAGTGGGTGCAAGTTCAGATGTACAATGCGAGAATAACACAGATGCAAAGTAACCATACCTGTTAATATAAATAAGCAGTACATGAGTTAATTACAAAAAGCACAACATTTCATAATGATCATTTAACCCCTTCGGAATGACGTAATCTAAGAATTTTAACCAAAAGGTTTCTCTTTGAGCTAACTGTGTATTAATGTCAATGCCTGATCTGTGCCTGATGTTTTCTAAAACAGTGAATCTAAGTTGTGGAATCGTGTGCGACATGTCTATCCAATGTGCTGCCAAAGAGGAGTGCCTGTTCTTATTGCGTATCATACTTTTGTGTTCAATAATACGTGTTTTGATTTTTCGAGATGTTCTCCCCACATAAATGAGACCGCATGGACACCGAACGGCATATATGACTCCTTCCGAATTGCAATCTGAAGTATGTTTTAATTTGATTGTCTTCCCCGATAAGGGATGATGAAATGTGTTACCAAGAATAACATTTCCACATTGTCCACAATTAAAACATTTTCTAATGCCCTTGAATGCTGTAAAAGGCTGTGCTGGTCTGGGTTTTAGAAGATCTCTCAAATTCTTAGAACGAGTGTGCGCAAAAAGGGGTTTATCCAGAAATACTTCCTTGAAGTCAGGCTCTTGTTCCACAATCTCCCATCTCTTCCGTACAATCTTCTTGATTGTTGTGGCTTCTCGAGAGTGTTTCAAAACAAATGCTTCCCGTTTGTTTGTGGTTTTTGGTCTATTGAAAAGAAGATCCTAACTTTTTTTCTTATCCACTATTGACCTAGCGTTTTCCAGTATCTCCAAGGGATATCCCCGTTTCAAATATCTTTCTGCTTGTGCTTGGATAAGTCTTTCTGATGCTGCTGCATCAGAAAAGATTCGTTTGATTCTGATGAATTGTGAAACTGGAAGATGTTTTTTTAATGCAATCGGATGAAAACTGGAGAAGTATAAAGCATTGTTTTTGTCGGTCAGTTGCGATACACTGTAGTCTCTAAACCCTTTGCAGTTTTGCGTATTTCAATATCCAGGAATTGAATTTTTTGTGCTTGAATGTTGTGCGTAAATCTTATACGTGGATTACATTGATTGAGCAGTGTAATATTATGCAACAATTGTGCTTGATTCCCTTGCCATATAATCAAGATGTCATCAATGTATCGCATGTACATGACTAAATGTCGCTGCCAATCCTCATTGTTCAAAATGTGTAGGTTTTCAAACGACGCCATGTAGGTGTTAGCATACGAAGGAGCTCCAGGAAAGCCCATGGATGTGCCAGTTTGTTGTAGAAAGTATTTGTCATCCCATGTAAAATAACTGTGGTACAAGGAAAATGCTAGTAGTTCTAGAATGAAGATGCCATTAACTTCTTCTGATGGACTGTTGCGTAATCGCCATTCTACTGCTTCCAGTCCCTCTCCATGGGGGATCGATGTATAAAGTGCCACAACATCTATGGTACAAAGTATGGTCTCATCATCAAATTTATGACTGATACTTTGCAATTTATTGAGACAATCAGTGGAATCTTTGACATAAGAGGTCCAAGTTTGAACCAATGGTTGTAGATGGAAATCAATATATTGACCAATCGATTCATGTATGGAACCACATCCCGCAACGATCGGACGAAAAGGAGGATCAACCGCATTTTTGTGCATCTTAGGCAACATATACAAGTGTGGTATTTTAGGATTTGCTGCCGGTTGTAAAAACCGCTTCGTGGTTTCTGTAATCCAGCCCATATCTTCTGCGTTTTTGAGAATGTGTTCCAAAACTGTCATAAATTCCTTCGTAGGATCAGATGGTAATACAATGTATGTATCCGTGTTCAGTACATGATCATTGACTTTCAGATCATAAAATTCCTTATCCATGATTACAATGGCTCCTCCCTTGTCTGCCGGTTGAAACATAAGACTGATATCAGAGCCCAGAGAGCGTAAAATGTTCTGTTCATGTGTGGTTAAGTTGGACTGTTTAGGTTGCTGATACGGAATACCCAGTATATCTTTTTTAACAAGCAACTCAAAAGTGTCAAGAGTCTTGTGTGAAAATGGTGCCATAAACTTGCTTTTGGGACGAAATTTTTCTTGTGTCTGAGTAGACACTTGTGCATCGGAACAAGATTGAAAAAACCACCTCAATCGCAGTTTCCGCATGAATTTAAATAGCGCTATTTCTGATTCCAGAGCATTTGAGGTGTAAGATGGAATAAAGGACATTCCTTTACTTAATACTGCTATTTCTTCAGGTTTCAAAACCCTACGTGAGATATTCATTACTAAGTTGTTGTCTTCTTCAGATTGCTTTGTGGTCTGGATGATTCTGTGTTTTTTTTTGCCTTGTCACCTTCACAGGGAGGTATGCCATGTCGACTCTTCAGTTTTGTATGCACCAAGGCATGCAGCCTGCAATGAAAGTCTGCATGATCTTGGTGAGGGGTCCTCAGGGTGGCACAATTCGTGCTGCAGCCCTGGTGGGCCCTCTTGAGTCCCAATGCCCTAGGTACCAGGGGTACCATTTACAAGGGACTTACAGGGGGCTGGCGTTGTTCCAATTGTGGAGCAATGGTACCATTTTGGGAAAGAGCTACGGCACTGGGACCTGGTTAGCAGAGACCCAGTGCACTTTCAGTCGAAATCACATCATGTTCCAGGCAAAAGGTGGGAGGCTTACGATGTCAAAAGAGGCACTTTCCTACTATAGCGGTGAAGAAAAACTGTGCAATGTACTCACATGTACATATATAAATGTGTGTCATTTTTCACCCAATATCAGATGAAAGTATTCTATTATAGGTCCATCTAAATGAACAGCAATGCTGTGAAAAGGGTTTGGAATTACACATTTATTTATGCCTTTACTTATTTCCACTCTCATTAGCAGAAGCCAGAAACCTATCCATGCCTTAGGTGGCAGACTTGGAACATTTATGCTGTAAACCAGGGATGTTCATGATCTGCCTAGGAGGCACGGATTCATGCAAGATTTTCAACATTAACACTGACAATTTAAATAAGCTCATTTGTGATTGATTGCATGCAAACGTATATTAGATGGTTGTCTCGCAAATATGACATTGATTTGGTCTTTTTGGCTTACCTTGGATATTCTTCAAGCAAAACTATATCCTGATTTCTTTCTCTTTATTTGTAAACGAAGGTAGTTCTCTTAAACATCTATACTTTTTGTTTTCCGACCAGAATGATATATCCTGTGGTTAGCTATATTGCACAACTATGAGCAAACATTTCTATAGCTGTGAGGCATTCAGGTGTTTCCATGCTCTTCCAATGTGATAGTTCACATGTATGTTCATATCAATCAATAGACAAGATTGATATTCATCTGTAGTCACAGTACACAGACTCTTTGTCTCTCCTATTTATAAAAAAAACACATTAATTTTAAAAGTGAGAGCATGAGAGCTGTTCCACCTATCTGTCTAGACAAGTGATTTTTCATCATGCACACGTCACCTCATGGCCACTGTGCAGGTCTAGGTACAGCAGAAAGCATAAAACCAAGTCACCATATGCGTAGATCATCTAATTTGCCTCCTTGGTGGACACACAGCATCCCTGAGATGCAAATCTACCCCACTATGTCTTTAAGCTTGCTATGAATAAACAAATAAAATTACTATCGTGAATCAAAGAAAAGTAATCCTTCACAGATGCAAGCATTTATGGGCATGCATAAATGCATATAAATCACTGAACCTGCAAATCTACTTATTTGAAACAATCAAAGGGTTCCATAAACTCCGATTTCTAGCTTTGAGGTTTGGCCTATCCTCTACTAGCGATGCACTACCAGCATGGGTTTCAGCACCTACTTCATTGTCATGCAGACTGTGCCATGAGCGAGAAGAAACTCTCTTGCACATATTGGGGCTGATTACGATACGGCCCGTAAAGGCTCCGACAGGTCGGAGCCTTTAGAGCTGCATCTTAATGGGCCGGTCTGTTTACTTTCCGACCGCCTCATTATGTTGGAGGCGGTCACAAAGTAAACCTGCCGGTCATTCCGCCTGGCTTCCGACGGGTAGAGCCCGTCCACCAGTCGGAAACCGGCAAGTAATCTCAAGGGCAGGTCTTTCTGCCAAAGTTAAATTGAAGAAGGGCCGTAAAACAATTTAATTTGTCCCAGGCACCTCTGCATAAAATGGTACCGCAGATGCCTCACTACACCCTCGCTTGAGTTCTTCAAGGTTCTGCAATCATAGAGGTGAAGTCTGGGTCCTCGTTAGACATGGGTAGTCCTTGAGACAATTAATTCAAGACAGCGCTTCTTGAAAAGGGACATCTTTAGAGCTTTGAAATGGGGTTATGGCATTTGTATGCTTCATAAGCAAGACCATTGACTTTCTCATTGACACTCAAACTCACTCTTAAAGGATGAGAGGTTGAGCAGGGGCAAGGGATTCACTCCTTCGTGTTTCAAACCAGTATGGCCTGGCCTGGTGTAGTTAGGTCTGGCGACTTTAGATTTTACCTCATGCTATCAATTTTTCAAAACAAATATAAACGCACAAAGAGTGTGTGAGCTGAGGGTCAGCCCCTTCATCTATTGGATTTCATTTGCTTTTCCATTACTTTAAAGGACTGTTCATCAAGGTTATGGCATTTCATACGTGGTTAAATTGTTTCATTTATGTTCCCATTGGGTTTTGGTGACGAATCATCAACTAATTATTTTGTTAGACCAGTTTGTGCTCTTTAATGCGCTTAATTTGGTGAAATGATGGATGGCATTTTAAGTGCTGATTTTTATTTTCTGTTTAGGAAGTATATGCTATTTGGATATTGGCCTGTTATAAATACACAGCTCTATTCACTAGTCACCCTTATGACTCCATTTATTTCACTTTGCAGTCATGATAACATGTTTTTGGATTTACATTTTTTTTGTTGACAAAGTACAGAGGGCCAGATGTACGACCACTTTTTGCGGTCGCAAACAGGAAATTGGCCCGTTGCGACCGCAAAATAGGTCTGCCCTATTTACAAACCCTATTTTGCGACTCGGTAACCTATTACCGACTCGCAAAATAGGGTGTGTGACTCGCTATTAGGAAGGGGCGTGCCAAGGGTGTCGCTTCCTAATAGCGACTCGCACTTCAATGTAAGATTGTTTTGCAGCCACAAAACACTCGCAGTTTACCACCCATTTCAAATGGGTGGTAAGCCACTCGCAAACTGGAAGGGGTCCCAAGGGGACCCCTTCCCCTTTGTGACTGGCATTGAAAATATTTTTTAAGAGCAGGCAGTTGTCCCACAGTAACGTATCATTTTTCTTTTTTAAATGCTTCCCGTTTTCCTTTAAGGAAAACGGGCTGCATTTAAAAAAAAAAAAAACTACTTTATTTACAAAGCAGTCACAGACATGGTGGTCTGCTGACCCCAGCAGGCCACCATCCCTTGGAGTGCTAGCCATTCCCAATGGGGTCGCAAATTGCACCTGCCTCATGAAAATTAACAAGGCAGACAATTTGCAACCCCATTAGGAATCGTAAACATTGTCTGAGACACTGTTGTAAATTCCAATTTGCGAGTCGCAAAACAAGGCAATTTGCGGCTCGCAAGTTGGAAGGGTCGTACATCTGGCCCAGAGTCTTTTTTTAAAGACCCAACATATATACTGGCCCTTTGTCAAAAGAATTGTTAACCCTGTCATCCTTAGGGTTTCCCCAGACTTTTTGCCTTTTACCTCCTGTTTTGCTGATTCATTTTGTTGGCTCTAGGACTCAGAGCACTTTTCCACTTCTAACTAGTGCTAAAGTGAATGTGCTTCTCCCCTAAAACATGGTGACATTAGTGTATACCTGATTGGCATATTTGATTTACTCGTAAGTCCATTGTAAAGTGGTATAACATATACCCCGGGCCTGTAAGTCAAATGCTACTAGTGGGCTTACAGCACTGATTGTGCCACCCACATAAGTAGCCTTTCAAAACTGTCTCAGGCCTGCCATTGCAGCACCTGTGTGTGTAGATTACTGCCACTTCGATGTGGCATTTAAAACTACTTGCCAAACCTCAAACTTTCTTTTTGCTACATATAAGTCACCCCAAGCTGGTACCTAAGAAAACCTAAGGGCAGTGTGCCAGGTAAGTAAAAGGTATCATATGTGTGTTTAATCTTGACATGTCCTGGTAGTTACAAACACTCAAATTCGTTTTTCACTACTGTGAGGTCTACCCTATCATAGGCCAGCATTGGGAATTCCTTAATACACTTTTAGGCTGTAATTCCTGATCAGAGAGGATTAGCTTTTTCTTGTTTCATACCTTTGGAATGTTAATGATAAATCCTCCTTACTGGAGAAGGTGAATTTAACATTACTGTTTTAGAAATGCCACTTTTACAAAGTGGACATTTCTCTGCACTTACTGCTCTGTGTGCCTGACAGCCTGTCTCCTATACACATCTGGGGTGGGTGACAGCTACACTTGTATTCCCTCTAGACAGCCACAACACAGGAACGATAGGTGTGCATCTGAGTACCCATCTACATACATCTGCATTCTGGTGACCTCGCCTGGGTAGGATGGATTCTAGGGGCTAACACTTCACTTGAATAGGCAGTGTCATGTCCCCACACAAAGGACTTTTTACCCCCTACACCTAGCCTGGCAGATAGGACTGGGTTGAAAGGGATACTTAAGCACGTCAGAGAGCTGCTTTGATGTCACCCCATATCAAAGGCACTTTGGGTATAAGTACTGGGTTTCTGACCCCATCAGAACAGGCACTACTGGTCTTATAACTGAAGCTCTGCCAGAAGAACTGCTGTGCTGCTTAAAGGACTCAACTGAACTGCTGATCTGAAAGGCCTACTTTTTTGTTTGTTGCCCTGCTGCTTGCTGCTCTCTGACCCTGACCCTGCTGAAGGAGAGCTGGACTTCATCTTCACGCCAAGTTATCTCCAGTGGCTTGCTGGCTTGCCTTCTGTTGCTTGAGAATCAGGGATATCAAAGTCTCTACCCCAGCTCCTATGCCTGGCTCACTGGAAGTGGCCCAGATTCTTGCAACATGGATTTCAACGTATCGCCTGTCTGCATGTAGCAGAACTGGTGCATCGCATCCGAAACCATTGCTTTGCCTCCAGAGATTGAAACATCGGACAGCGAATCGCCGCTGCTGCAGCTTGATTAGATCGACGCATTTCCTCAACTGCATGACAGAATACAGCATAATTGAGAGAGGCAATAATGTCAAAAGATAGCACTTCTGTATGATCTCCGAACGAGTCCTGTAATGGTGATGAGGTTTCCCAAATTGGGCACAGAGTCCATTGAGAGCCATGAACTGTTTAAATAACTATTCTTTACTCTCTTTTAGGGATGGTATTCCTAGTGGCCCAATCCTGAAATAATAAACACTACTCAGGTGCCACTATCCAATAATGCACAGGCATTTATTACTTGCATTTCATCCATTCTTGAAACAACTGTTAAAAGGGGCAGATGATTATCAGTGTTATTCATACACTGTCCAATGTAAGAAGCCAGCAGAATGCTGTTTTCCTTTCTTTCTCAGGAGATGACTTGACTGTTTCTGAATCATCTGTCCAGCATCACCACAAGATTACACGAGCCAGCTTTCACTGGTGTCCCATTTCACTATCGGTCAAATGATCCCTTCCTGATCCTACGTGCCTGAATTTATCTTGAGGCAAGTAGGATCACCAACTACATGAGGTAATTTTGGTTAAATTAGAAAAATGAATTTATCTTGAGGCAAGTAGGATCACCAGAAATATGAGGTAATTTTGGTTAAATTAGAAAAATGAAATGTTTGTCCATGTGTCTTTCTTTCCTGTTGTCTCTCTTGTAATCATTGTTCAGTTAATAATATTTGATCAGTAAATTCAGAAAAAGAATTAGAGTAATGAGATCAAATCCGATCATCCTTAATATAAACGTTCAATCCTTGTTTAAATGTTCAAAACATGCATTCTTCTTTGTTTAATATCACACAAGGCTTCTTCATTGATGGTGGTAGTGCCCTGCTCCTTCACTTCTCAGACTCCACGCTGGCAACCACTATATGCATTCTGCACTC
Organism: Calotriton arnoldi; assembly: GCA_963921515.1. Taxonomy (NCBI): domain Eukaryota; kingdom Metazoa; phylum Chordata; class Amphibia; order Caudata; family Salamandridae; genus Calotriton; species Calotriton arnoldi. The sequence goes on from CAWUFW010016305.1 coordinate 122,051, forward strand.
CACAGCACGTTTGATCCAGAGCTTAAAGAAATATGATCACATCACCCCCATCCCGATAGAACTCAATTGTCTCCCATTTCCAGCCTGTGCCAGCTTCAAAACCAGCTGCATTATTTACAAAGCCATCATGACAAGCACACTCGCTTCTCTTGCAGACAAGCTCACTTTCGCTGGTGGTTCTCGGCATGCCAGCAGCCAGGAGTCTATAAGACTACAGATTAAGAAGTGTCAAAAAGAAAACCAAGACAGCAAGCCTTTTTCATTTGTGCAGCCTGATCTGCAACATCATTCGCATATCCATAAGCACCAACCCAATGTGGACCCAATTTAGTAAAAAGTGTAAGATTCACCTCTTTAAAGAACGTTAAAGCATAATGAATTAACCATTCACCACCCAGGTTCCTTACTCGTTGACTTTATATTTGTCTTTCCCCATGTAAAGCACTTCACTGCATTTTGGCTACATTCATGCTATAGAAATACCCCATACACACACACATACACACATACATACATCAGAGAATATAGAATTTATATTAACATCACAGGATCCCCAGAGAAATGTAAGGCACAGTAATGGACTTCTGGGATGCATGTAGTGCTAGAAACCAAGGTCTATTCACTGCCAATCTTCAAGGTGAAATTGTTGTAACTCTTGTGCTAGGTCCCGAGAAGCAGAAATAACGTGAGCAAACCTATGCAGTCATTGGTACTGTCATCTGTCAAGCCCCTTAAACTGTGGAGGTCTGTTTACAGACACTGCCCCACAGATGATAACTGATGACACTTGCCCACGGAGGGTGATTTGGAATTATGGGCACTGGCCTATAGAGCTTTACATTTTGGAGTAACCAGGATAGTCTTTTGTGCTTGACATACTGGGACGCTTGCCTGGCTAGTATGCTTTGCTTACGAGGTCATGGTGGATATTGGTCTTTCTGAGTTGTGGTCACGATTGCACCTGGAGAAGGTCTTGCTTGATCATTACAATTATTAACTTAGTGATATTCAGGGATAGTAATGATGGTATTAAACTATTCCCTGAGCCATTAGTAGTCCTTGCTCAATCATATTTGCCCTGCACCACACCAGAACTGAACTGGTACTGATGGATGTTTGCCCATGGGAGTATGCAATGAATGAATGGCAGTGCAACCTTACGTAGAAGCCGTGCAACTGGTGCAGATAACACAGTTAGCCACCGTCCTCCATTCTAGGATGTACACTCACTCCTCTGATGGCGATCATCAAAATACGCGCGTTTTGTAAAGTCTCAACATCAATATGTTGAGCATTTTCTTTTAGTTGCACTGAAAGAAATGTGAAACTTGCCTCCTTAAGTAAACAAAAAAGATCTTACTCCTGGGAGAGTAAACGAAACTCGAGATGTATTTTCGGTTTCGACTCTATGCCCAACTGATCCAGCAGATGGCAGCATATCACCATACACTGAAGAAAATATTTTCCCGTTCTTTCAAAATTGGTAGAAGGGACTAGGGGAAGAGTCTTTCCGCTGCCTACTTAAAAATAAAACAAAACGATCATGGGCAAAGCCAGTAGGTCTGGTCTTAATGTGTCAATATATGTGAAAACAGTATTCACAAATGTTGTTTATATGCGTTTCGTGTACAAATACTGTTTAGCACATAAAAGCTTGTTCTATTGGCTTAGCCAGTGCTGGTCAACACGAGTCCAAAAAGATTTCTTTATGTACAGAATGCATACAGAAGAATTGAATATGGTAATCAGAGTAGCGATTGAGTTGACATTTCAGATGTAAAATAGTCCCTCGTGTATTCAGAAGGAAGCATTTCCATACATGCCAACATTTTAAAAGAGGAAAGTGGGAGAATTAAAAAAAATAAACGGAAACTATTTCCCCCGTTGAGGTCTATTAAAGCAAGCAGAGGCAATTTCAGGCGGGGGACAGCCACACATAAAGCCAGTGTTTAAAGATAGGGAGTTTCCCGTCTGAATCGGGTCTGATTGGCAGGGACCCAGAGCACATCAAGTCAAAGTGCATTAGAAATCTAGCAAAAAGTGGGGGGTTACTGCAACAGAAACCCAGCTTCCTACACTCCCCAGTTTTTTCACCCCACTTAAAGCCCTGCATAATAGCAATAGTTTAACTTATATCTGAAACTCTATGCCGCCGTCAATAGCATGCTGAGTTTCTTCAAGTGTCTGGGAATGCACCCTTCATTCAGACAACTCACTCCTCATTCTCGCCCTTCACTTTCACGCTCACCTTGCACTCACAGCGATCACAATGCACTCACACTGATCACCATGCACTCACACCAATCACCCGCTCACCCTGCACTCACAGCGATCACCCTGCACTCACAGTGCATTTGCGCTGTTCACCCTGTACCTCACCCTGTAGTCACACGAACACACTACTCACCGTCACTCATGTGACACTTCACCCACCTGTCCCCCTCACTGCTCAATCTGCAATCTCACCCAAACAAGCCCATCACTAACCATGCATTCATTCATCCCACTCTGCACTTACATCTGCACCATATGGTCATCTCACTCACCCTGCAGTCACTCCTCTTACCCTACTCTCACACTGTCGCATCGCTCACCGTGCACTCACATGGGCACTTATGCCACCCACACAGTGCAGAGGATTAATGTGCCTGCTACAAAGAATGTGTACCATGCAGATCACAGAAATGAGTGTGAGTGTACTATGAGTAGCACTATAAAAAAATGAAATGTTTGTCAGAAAGGTGCTATAGAGAGATGAGGTACATTGTTGGTGAGTGGTACTGAGGGAATTCATGGAAAAGGGGGAAATGGGGGAGGGGGGCAACAAAAAAAAAATTTCCACCGTATGTGACCAGTGCTAGGGCCAGCCCTGGCTGGGAGTGTTAGCCCCCGAAGTTCGGGTCTAGTTGTGCCTCTGGCATGCATGCATTTCCAGGAAGGCATCATTGCTTAATTTGAGTTGAGGGTGGAGCTCACCTGCACTCATTTTTGGGCGATGGCACTTATTTTTTTCTCAACAGATATTCAGCCCGAGAGTTAAAGAAATAACCAAAACAGGGAAAGAAGGAGGAAGAGAGACTGGAAAAGCAGTGGCAAAGAAAGTAGGGATGAAAAAGAATCTGCAAGAGTGAGTGAGATAAAGGGGCAGTGAGTGTCTGGCAGTGGATTAAAGTGGCGTGTGGTGGAATATTCAGCACCGCAACCTTCGATGGTGCCAGCCACAAGGTTCTGAAAAAAGAAAATTGGACTACCAGGGATGAAAGCAGAGGCAGGAGCCTGCGGGGGGAGGAGTGCCCTGAACACCCTGCAACGGAGCTCAGGGGGCGGCACTTAGTGACACCTAGTGGTGAAATTGTGCGGGAGGAGAGCAGTCAAACTGACAAGGTCAGTGGTCATTCCCTTTATTAGATTCATATTGACGTTGTATGTGGAAAACACTAAATTTAACTATTTTTATTACTTTTGAGGAGTCAGACAAAATGGCTCTGTTACACGACTTTGTTGATTTGAATAATAAGGTTTCCCATTGGGGTAGATGAATGTCAAAGGCTCATATAGTGGCAAAGATCTGTATTTTGAGGCATCGGCGTACTGCACTGGTGCCCACGCATCAAGAGTGGATAGCTGAGCTTTTTAGTTTAGCTACGTATGAACGCCAAATTTACAGGGTTTAAGATCAAATACATGTTTTTGATGATGTTTGGGGTCCTTTTTTTGAGGCTTTGTGATCATTGACTGTTTTCCTTTGTCGTGACCACTACTTACTTTTTTTATCTATTAAACTAGGATGGTGTTTGGAGTGCTTTCATTTTAGGATTAGTGTGTTGGATGGTATACTTAGGGCTTGTGGTGCTATATGTTTGTTTAACAGGGCTACATTTTAAGTTTGGCAGGGCTACCCTAGCCTTAAACTGTGTTGGTTAAATGTGATGACTCTCTGTTCTTTATTTATTTGTTTATTTATTTATTTATTCTCTTTCTTTTCTTCCTTTCTTATGATCTTATTATTCGTTATTGGGATCTCATTTAGTGTTTATGAGGTACATTTTGCGTACTTTGTATACTATTAAAATTGTTTTTGTGTATTATAAAAATCACAATAAAGGAATGTTTTTAAAAAAAATAGAACTAGCGATGTTCGAGCCCCAGTGTCCGCTCATTATTTTGTGATTCTGGACACATCACTTAAAAACAGACCTTTAGCATTTATGAATATGTACAATACTGTGATTAAAAGGCAGAGAAAAAATCAATAGCCACGTGATAGGATCTCCAACTTTTAAACATTCTTATATTAAAAAGGTGTGAGAAGCTGGGTTAGTATATGGTGCTCCCTTATGTAAGTGTAGCACCCTGCACTAATCCAGGTGACCCTTATGGTGATTTTAGTGGTTTAGATAACCATAGAAAGCTCTCTAAGTGGTAGCTGTGGAGAGCAGCTTTCAGGCTTAATCTAGGAGGAGTGCAAAGCAACTCGGTTTATCAGTATCTAATCCTATAGCATAGGCTAAATGAAAAAGAACCACACAGTGTACTTATAAAAATAGATATTTATTACAATCACTCACTAACACTTTACGGTATCTCCTACCCGGAGATACACACAATGCACGAAATACTTTGGCTATAGAACAGTCAGTAGCGCCAATACACAGTGGTCCCCAAGGGGGAGACCAGACCATATATGTCAAGATAGGGGATTACGAACCATGACCTATGTCGAGACTGGACCCAGGAAACGTAGAAGTGTCGGAGACCCAAAGAACCACCCCAGCTGAGAGTCTAGGAACCCCACGACGGTCGTGTTGAAAGAGGATACATGACCGCATACTCAATACTGATCAGTGGGTACATTGAGTTTGCCGTCTTACCACAGATGGACAAAAGAGTCAGTTGGAACCCAGAAGCGAGTTCAAGTCCAAGAGTAGCTGAAAGCAGAGGGGACAGAGTCTTTGCCACTCAGGGGTGACCAGGAGGCACGGAAGACGAAGACCCCTCGAGTTCAAGGATGCAGGTAAAAAGAAATGATGAGGAGCTTCAAACACTGTTGCACCGAGTCGGCAGCTCTGCCCGAACTACCGTGACGTTGAAGACGACAGAGTCCATCAGTTCCAACCAACAGCATCGGCGCTGGTCTGTTATAGCAGGGACAGACTCATTGACAGAAACTTTCGATGCGTCCGACTCAGTTGGCACGAGTTGGTCGAGACAACCGATGCAGTTGCCATGCGATGAAGCGATACAGCGAAGTGGTGCACAGGGGTTTGGTTGTAGAGACCCCCAACGAGGGATACTGGCCTCAGACTTCGATGAGAGGACAGTTCAGGCCTCGAGGGAGTGCCGGACCACCACCTGTGTTGCTGAGCCTTGTGGAGTCCATTGGAGTCCAGGATCAGCAAACCGGTCAGCTGTGTTGTGGTGCCTACGGATGCAGGGGAGTGACTCCTTCACCCCAAGGGAGATTTCTTCAGTTTGTCTTTGATGTCCACAGGCCTTGGACGGACCTGTACAGAGCACGGGCATGGACGTTCAAGTGAGCTTGCAGGACCAGGAGGCCAGAGCAGCAGAGATCTTCCCACGTGACCAGGGCAAAGTTCAGCAGAGTCCAGAGTACCCAGATGGTCGTAGTAGAAGTGGAGTTGGATCTGAATCGAATCCCACGACGAATCTAAGGACCCACCCACAGGTAACCCCTTAAGTACCCTAAGGTGTGTGTTGGGATGATTCAGGGGTCCCTCCAAGAGGAAGGGTTGGACAGTGGGAAGGATACTCCCATGCCCTTTGTCCAGTTTCACGCCAGAGTGGGGAGCCAACAGCTCCCTGATCTGGGTTGAACTGGAGTATGCAAGGATGGCACCAGAGGTGCCCTTCCAGCAGACTATGCAGCACTGGCAAGTGTCCCCACCCCGGCCCAATACACTAAATCCTGTCTGGGACATGGTCACACCTCCCTGTTACAGGAAACCTATTGTCCTACCTTCCCCTGCTCGGGCTTGGCCCAGCAGCAGGAGGGCAGAATTGTATCAGGGGTCGGCAGCAGCCCTAGGTTGCTGTCAGGCTCTGTAAGATTGGTCCCGGAAGCATGGAGGGCTCCCTAGAGGGGCCCTACCGTGGATGGAATCATACCGTCAACACCAGATACAGTGTTGGGGTATGATTCCAACATGTTTGATACCAAACATGCCCAGGTTCGTTCCAGCCAGTTTAGAGATAGTCATCGCGTAATGACACATGGCCTCTTTATATCGTAACGGCTGATTTGCTTACAAAGCTTGGAGAATGGACTCTGGGGTTTGTAGGGGTGGTCTGCTTATGCAGGGCCACCCACTCACTCGTAACCGAGCACCCTGCCTTTGGGACTGAAAGGCCTGCTAGAGGGGTGACTTATAGGCAATGGCAGGCCTGTGGTCATAGTTTGGAGGGTCCCTCGTGGGTGGCATAATACATGCTGCAGTCCACAGGGGACCCCTGGTGTACCCATGGCCTAGGTACCTCAGTACCATATACTAGGGACTTACAAGGGTATCCCCCGTAGACAAATAGGAATGTACCAGTTACATACCATAGCGAATTTAGGGAGGAAGCACAGTGACTGGGGTCCTTATTAGAAGGATCAGACTAGTCAGAAAACAGTTATGAAACCAGCAAAAAGTGGGGGTAACCATGAAAGCAGATCCTACTTTCCTACAAAAGGTAAGCTTTCGCAATAAATATTCTTGCACCTTCCCTGTCTAGAACCTTCCAAAATCGCCCTTCGTGGCCATATCCACTTGAAAATGCATGCTATATCAACACGTCCAGCATCACACAGAAGCAAAAAAGGTGGCAGAGTACCTTGCTTTGCCAGCACAAAAACCTCCCTCATAGATGACCCCTTTCTCTCTGTAGCATACACACCGAACACTAAAGTAAACACTTTTGCTATTTACAATATTACCGCTACCAATTTCAATAGTATGCTAGAGGTAGTCATGGAAGAAAACAAACATTTAGGATACTAACCCTCACTTTTTGCCTCTCTGTTGAGGAAAGAGTGACACTTCTCTGAGCCTTGGAATAGGGCAAAGGATATATCCAAGATATATTGCTATTTGGTCAAGTAATGTACCAGATTAGGTAACACCAGAGTGTGCACAAGATTACACAGTGTGCATGTAACTCCAAGTCCAAGCATCAAGGGGGTATATTCACAAGAACGTGTGATAACTACCACAAGAGTAGCGTAACGCAACTTTTAATATCGCAGCCTATCTCGGGAAAATAACCCCGTGTCAACGTGGAATTCACAACAAGGCGGTAGCAAGCGATAGTCTGCCGAAACCGCGGACAATGTCCGCGAAACAACCACCAATAGGGAGATAAAAACACAAACCACAACACCAAAAAACACGCAATGGGCCAAAGAGCGATGAGGAAACTGCCTGCAACACACACCTGGCAGGCGTCAAAAATCACCATAAAAGTAGGAAAAACACCCACACACAAACTGACCAACACCCAAGCACCATGGAGGCAGCCGGAGCAGGCGCAGAGGACGTGCGCAACCCCACAAGCACCCCGGACGACCAGCCTCGGACCTCGGGGACAGGGAAGGGCAAGGACAAGAAGACCAGTAAGACCAAGTTCAGTCAGCAGGCGAACAGGATCATAGTCACGGAGGTGATGGAACACCATCAACAACTCTTCGTCACCTCCAACGTGTCACTGGGCACCAAAAATGGAATATGGCGGGACAGCGTCGACAAGGTGAATGCCGTCGGAGAGCACAAGCGGACAATGGACGAGGTCAAGAGGCGATGGAATGACATCAAGCGGAAGACCAAGGAGAAACTCAGCGCCAACCAGAAGGCAGCAACGCAGACCGGAGGTGGGGGCCCAGCGCCACAGCTGGAGCTGGATGACATGGAGGAGCTGGTGTCGACAGTCATCAGTATGGATACTGTGGCCGGAGTCGGGGGACCGGACACTGCTCGACAGGACACAACACAACCGCAACAGGGTGAGTGACCACCAGGTACTGGGGGGATGGGGGGAGATGGCCAGAATGGCACACATGCACAAGCAAGCAGGGCTCAGTGCACACCCACAATGAACCTGGGTCCTCGCCCAGACCCACAGACTGTCACAATGTACAATGCCATGCTGTCTGAATGTCAACCTGTACCATGCGGCTACATACATGTGCACACATTGTAATACACCATCTCCCCTACACATCGCAGGGGCATCGTCAACACCTCCTGCAGAGCAGTCCCAGCCACTCTTCACTGATGACGAGGAGGACAACACCAGCATCGACACCCAAATCATCCAAGACATCATTGACCTCCTCCGCCAGCCAACTCCAGGATCAGGGCAGCCCAGCTACATCGATGAGACCCCACCCACCACCCAAACCACCCAGCAGGAGGCACCCACAGCCCTGGCACTCTCCCAAGACCCCCAGGAACAACAAATGGCCTTCCAACGCCGTGTGCTGGAGGGCCAGAGGGAGACGGCCGAGCAGGTGCGGGTGGGGTTCGACCTCATGGCTACCAAACTGGACGCCATCCTTGGGTGTCTATGTCCGCCCCATGGTCTCCAACGAGCCCTGACTGACATCGCTGGAGTCATGACGTGGAGGGAGGAATACCTGTCCGCTCAGGGTGGCCCCAGTGATGCCAGCCATGAGCTGGCACCCATGCGGAGGCTCGTGGAGGACATGGTGCGGATGGAGGTGGAAAGGATGGCAGCCACCGCTGCACATCAGCGAAATGTAGCTGGGATCTACCAGGCCCTGCATGTCTTCATCATGGCATTGCTGCCACAAGGCGTGGCGATGTTGAATGCTGCTGCCCCCACACCTTCCACATCATTGCCCCCTGGTGTGTCAGTGCCTCCCAGTGCGGCAGGTGTATCCACTCCGGCACCTGATGTGTCACTGCCACACAGTGCGGCCGACAATCCTCCTCCGGCCCCTGATGTGTCAGTGGCACCCAGTGCCCCAGCCGGCACTGCAACACCCACAGGTGGGGCAGGGCACACACCCGGGGAAGAGGATGTGGATGGGACTGTGGTCAGGAGGGCCATGCACTAGCATCCATTTCCACCACCTTGCCTGTTTCTGCTTGGTGCCGCACATGGCCTCAAGACCTACCACTGACCCCCGATACACTCCGATGCACTCACCTTGGACAGTGACATGGACTGCCACATCCTGTTTGACGACCAATGACACGGCGGACAGACTGCGGACTGTACCCTTCCTCTTCCGCAGTACAGGTCATCCCCGGATGGACACTGGCTGGCCCTCCACGGGCCCATATTGTGTAGTGCGCTCGGCATTGCCCTGTACCCCTCCAGCTGCATGACTGCACTGGATGTGCAAATAAACATCCAGTGACGCACTGCTGTGTAATGTCTTACATCATTCATGTATGGATGTGTGGATGAATGTGGGGACAGTGCCTTCCCTTGCGTCAATGATGTTCATCCTGTGGGATGCCAGTCAGAGGGTGCGACATTGCATTTTGTGTACCGGGTTCCGTGAACACTGCAACAGGGACACACGCATCAGTCACTTGCTTGTCTGGACATGGACTGGACCACGCCCAGAGCCCACGAGTCATTGTTGCAAGCCCTGCGTGGGTCGGGCATATGGCAGGCCAGACCACTCCGCTAACGCCCTGAGGAGGGGCCCTCATTGCTACCCGTCGCAGCCGTACTCGCTGGTGGTGTGCAGGTCACTGGTCTAGTTGTCAGCATGTCACAGCCACTCCCTGAGGGCAGGTTTTCACACACACCACACCCATCCGGCACAGGCGTCACAGACCATGTGACTCTGCCAACATAAGGGGCCGACGACGTCACATTCCCCTCTTCCGGTGGTGACTGGATGACGGCCGCTCCACGGTTCTCACTCATGTAGGGCCCATGAGTTGTTGCGCACAGGGTTAGTGGCATCCGAGGCCTTGCGGACGGCACAGGCCTACCACCACGTGGCGCAGACTGGGGTTGCACAGGGTTAGTGGCAGCCGGGGCCTTGCGGACGGCGCAGGCACCCCGCCACGGTGACTTTGGGTGCACTATGTCAGTGGCACCTTGAGCTGCTGAGCGGGTGTGCAGCCTGCGATGATGCCCCGTCCCGGCGGTCCGGACAGCTCAGGTTTTGTGTGCCCTGCTGGACCGCAGTGTAGGCCAGAGCCAGCGGGCGGCGTGGGCCTACCGCCACGTGGCATCACTTCTGGGATCCCAGAGTTGGTGGCACCCATTGGGCTGAGCGGGTGTGCAGCCTGCGATGGTGCCAGGTGCACTGGTATGTCCTCTGCCATGGAGTAATCAAGACCCATCACCAAATGTGAGACCTGGTGGCCTGCGGAGCGGGGCTGCATGATGTGGAGGGTGCCATATCCGCGGGCCCCGGGCTTGTGGCTTGCAGCGGCATGTGGTGGGACCTCCTGTCTACGTGCTGGTGGCGTAAGGTGAGCATTGAGGCCTGGGTGTGCATGGGCGGGCATGCTCCGTGGGCGGCAGGAGGGGTTGGGGTGCCTCTGCCTGGGTGTGCATGGGCGGGCAGGCGACGTTGTCTTGTGCAAGTGTCTGTACTGTGCCAGTCATGTATCTGGGCTCTGTTTCAGCTGACGGCTCTGACTCAGATGTGTGACCTGGGGTCCTGCTATACATACCGGCACGTGGTTGGAGACACACCGGTGGCAGCAGGTGAGCAGTGTGGCCTGGGTGCGCAGGGGCAGCACTCTCTCTCTCTCTCCCTCTCTTCCTCTCTCTCTCACTCTCTTCCTCTCTCTCTCCTCTTCTCTCTTCCTCTCTCTCTCTCTCTCCCTCTCTTCCTCTCTCTCTCCCTCCCTCTCTTCCTCTCTCTCTCCTTCGCTCTCTCTCTGTCCTCTGATGTGCGCAGGACACACCTTCTCATCATTTTTTTTGTCTTACAGGCTGTGACCTACGTATTGTCCCGAGGTGAGCGGCCATGTGTCTTCATTTCATTTCGTTGTTCATTTTAATAAAGTTTCATTTGTTGCTTCGAAAGTGAATGTGTGCTGGTCATTTGTGTGACAACACATGCATGTCACCAGTTGTGATTGTGCGGCATCAAGCGGAATATTTTGTACATGTTTAGGTGTGGCTGATGTGGCATGTCTTTGGTCGGGGGGTGCCAGGGAGGGGTGGTCCTGGGGGTGGTGGCGGTGGGTGTTGTGGCCCTCTTGGGTGTCTGGGCCGCATGATGGGTGGCTCCATGGCATCTGTTGCCCTTCCATGTAGCCCTGGGCTGTGCTCCCTTTTGGTTTTCAGGCTGCCGTCCGACTTTACACCAGGTCAGAGCAGGCGTAGATTTCCTGGTGCTAACGCGCCTTATCACCTGTTTTGTGTTTTTATCGCCGATGTGGCTGGTCGTTGTGAATGTTGAGGTGTGGTGTTGTCTCGTCTTTTGGCAGGGGAACGCCTACTCTGCATCTCATTAGCGATATTTGCGGGGGTCCTCTGTGGCGATGTTTTTTGCGGCTGCTATCGCGGGTAAACTGGTGCTGTGGGCTGTTAACACCGGCTTGTGAATGGGGAGGTAAATTTATCACGACTTTGGCTGCGATAAAGTGCCGTTAATTCGGCGATAGCTCCTTGTGAATATGCCCCTAGGCGTTGTGCACATCTCCTCAGGAGCAACATACAGAAGTAGAGAAGGTGTGAGCAACCAACTGAGGAGGTGCACAGGAGGGAATATAAGAAGTTATATGGGGATGCTAATGTCATTCCATTGCCAAAGGGATCTCTTGCTCTGCCCTGGATCAGAGTCAAGCAGGAGCCAAGATGGCAGAGTGGAAAACTCAGGTTTTTGATCTATGACACCAGTTACCCCTCTTGTTTGTGGGACTAGAGAAACAGTGTTTCTTTGTAAGCAAATGTAGACGGTTTGCGGTGCTATCAGTTTCGCAATAAAAACTAGTCCTGGGCAAAGTTTATGGAATTTCCTTTGCAGAAATTAAGTGATATGCCCAAACAATACATGAAATAACGTGTTATGACTAGAAATGGTGGTCCAGCATTTTAAGCTATTTTTTTGGGATGCAAGAACGCATTTTACTCTAAATTTACATCCCAAATTGCACATGATGTGAGCAACAGCCACTCACATTCTGTTCGTTCACATGCTCTCACAAATTTGAACAAAATCTCAATTACTCAATGTGGTGAAATCTTGGGTATTTGGTGTAACAAGCATAAACTGAAAAGCCAGAAATTATGTGAGAATAGGCTAGTATAAACAACATTTGGCTGGGGGGAAATAAAAGTTTGTCTGTCTGATAATCTCTCTGAAAGTCTTAGTGTGGGTGTGACTTGTGAACCTTGTTCTGTTAGGGGATATAAGGGTGCCATAGACTGTCTCACAGTCCTAACAGAGTGACCAGGTTTGTGGCCGCCTCTGATGTTGGTTATCCCAACCGCATCCGCATTGCCATGGTGGCATGGACCATTTTAAAGCTTTCCCAGTAAAAGCAGAAGTAGAACAATTCACAGATAGCTTCCAAAGAAGCTAGATGGGAAAACAAAGTCCAGAACCATGGAAAATCACTTGCTGGGTCCTTAAATCTCGTCTGCCATGACGGGCTGGTCATCTTAAAATCCTCATTGCTTCTCTGTTGTGACACAGGACTATCGAAGAACGCCCTCCACCATGTCCAAGAGTTTAAGATTCTGATACCACCCATCTAAAGATATTTCATCATTTACCTCTTTGCTTTGGGTTTACACCGACCGGCGTGTGTTCTATAACAATTCTTAAGTCATTTCCTAAATATTAGGTATAGCTCTGTGTGCCAGTAGGTATTAGACACTATTTAGTGAAAAATACACCTTCAATAAAAATGAGTGACCTACACTTTGGTCACAAAAAAGAGAATAGCAGAAAGGAATTTTTACTGAAAACTATATATAATTTTACTGCAGCTCCACTTTTCCATCTAAGGACAGTAACTTTGCCATGCAACTATATTCTACTGGCTTTTCTGCCAATTCTGATGTGCTATTAGGTCTGAACCAGAAATCTAGAGAAACTTCAGGGCTCTAAAGAGGTGGGCGAACGTATTCTGTGAAGCCCGTAGCATTGAATGGTATGGTCCTTATCTTCAAGTATGAACTTAGCTGGAGATTGCAAAGTCCTCTTCTCACGATCACTTCAGACCTCATGTGACTGAAGACGCTATACAATTTCAACACACAAGGGCCCTAATTAGGATGTTGGTCGGAGTTGCCTCTGACAGACATCCATGTGGTTTTGAAACCAACCGACCTCAGCTCGGCGGTCTGAAACCGCGATTACGATGCTACCACACATGGTGCGGTCACAGACTCCCATTTCCCTATGGGGCCTTGTGAGGTGGTTGGAAACCAGCCGCAGCACAAGCTCCCATAGAGAAATGGGAGTCACTGTAAATCCCTGCACCGTGTGCCAGACGGTGCTGAGATTTACAGGGGGCACTATTGGTGCCCCCTCGGCCCTCAACCGGAGGCCACTGAAGAAGGGAGCCCTACGAGGGGCCCACAAAGTCGCTTTCCGAGAGGCTTTCCATGTCAGAAAGCCCGACATGGAAAGCCTGTCGGAAAACGACATCATAATCCTGATGGCGGAAATGCCTTGAGCCCATCAGAAGCCAGCCGGAATGACCAGCCAGTTTGAATTCCAACCGCCGTAATCATAATTCGGAGGTCGGAATTCAAACCAAGGCTTCCCAACCGACATCCTAATGAGGGCCAAAGTGATTTTGCCTAAAAAGGCAGTGCTGACTGAAGGTATCATTAGTGCGCACTTGGCAGGTATTTAGATCAGAGACCGTTGCTTCAAACCTAAATTATAACTCAAAAATATAAATAACTCAGAGTTGCCAAAAAACAAAAATGCCACAAAAAATGCAATAGTATGCGACAAAACTTACATTTTGGTGCCGCAAAATCTCCAAACCCATGCTGAAATATCCTGAGGGGTCTGTAATGCACTTAAGTGAGCACTGCTGAGGTGTCTGGTGTTCTTTTAAAGCCAGGCCTAATTTGCAAGCTGGTTTTAAAATAAAATTCTGCCCAAATTTCACTTTGGAATTAAAAGTAATTCCAAAGCCCAAAACTACCCTTCTATAAGTTATAAGTGCCCCCCAAGGTCTGCCCTAGATGCCCTAAGGGTAGGGTGCATTGTTATAAAAAGCAGGATCAATATAAAAGATGTTTTCTATGCCCTGCTCCAAAGAGAGGTCTAAAGGATGAAAAAATTGAAGGACTGTGAGAAACTAACAAAGGACACAGTGACATCCAAACATGGGCGCCATCTTGTGAGTTATCAACATTTCGAATAAAATTAAAATAAATAACATCTAGATATCACAAGAATAACAACAGCTAGTTTGTGTAAGTAAAGGAATATGAGCAGGTCCTAAAGGTAACAGCTGAAATCTAAACGTTCATTCAAACCCTTGGGGCTGCATGGGTCCAATTTTTTCATCCAGTAGATCTCTCCTTGGAGCAGGTATTTCCTATTATCCCTGCGATCTTGAATTGGTACAGTTTCCAATATCAGGAATCGAAGTTGACTCACGTTGTGTTTATGTATGTTGATAACTCACAAGATGGCGCCTGTGTTTGGATGTCCTTTGTTAGTTTCTCACAGTCCTTCGTTAGTTTCTTACAGTTTCTTTTCAGTTTCACTCACAACCTTTTTTATGTCACTTTCCTCATTCGTTCAGGCACTCACTTTCAAGACAGCACCGTCTACGATGGCGTACATGTAACTGGATTCCATGCTAGATATAGATCACCTTTAAGGTACGGGTACCCTCGAGCCTATAAAAAACTTGCATTTGCACGTGGTTTGATTAACGTTAGACACGCGCGGCAAAACTTCACTCTTCGCAGCTCATTGCATGAATTTCGCGGTTACCTGCAAATACGCGTCTTTAAAACGGTAGTAGTTTACGGGTTCCACACACCTGATTGCATGGTTTTTTACGATTCGGTTATGCGTGACAGACATGCTACCTGCACACTTTTTCCTTGTTAGCACTAAGCAACGTTTACCTCTTCACATTTTTTTCATATACGTTCAACACTAGCGGTTCTAGCCAGTGTATTTGTTTCGAACATGGGTTCATTCAAGGAATCCCAGCTCCTCGTTTGCACCGTATGTGTTTTCTTTCTTTTTCTTTTCTCGAAATCAACACTGATGATTAGAGTTGGGCAGATCTATGCTTTTCTTATCGTTTGTAGCAAAAGGGCGGTATTTTAATCACTTTTTTCATTTTTCTCTTTATTCCACTTTTTTCTCACTTTTTCTTCTTTTTGGTCGTATAAGTTTGAGACAGTTCAAGGTAACTGAGTACCTCTGAACTGCAAGTTTGGTTAAACCGTCTCCATTTCTTGTGACAGTACTCTTTCACTATTGGGCATTAATCTAGCCAGACTGGTATTGATAGTACCTGTGACTGTTAGGCTGTTCCATTCTTGGTTATTTTGACATTAAAGATGTTGATTTCATTATAGGAAATATTCCCCTGATGAAGGGCCAGTTCCAAAATGCATTGGGATTCTCAATAAATGCATAAAGATGAACAATGGTAGTGTGATTGACTAACACTATCAATTTGAAGATTTAAATTGAAATAAATGAAGTTTGGTAACCAACACTACTGACTACGTTGTTACTGTACGAAGGTAGGATCTGACTGCATGGTTACCCCCACTTTTTGCCTGGTGGTTTGCTGGTTTTTGACTTGTCTGACTGGGATCCTGCTAATCAGAACCCCAGTCTATCTGCTTTCTCCCTTAAATTGACATACATGTACTTTGGTACACTCCAGATTGGATACTGGGGTACCCTTATCAGTCCCTAGTATATGGTACCCATGTACCCAGGGCATAGGTACCCCAGTGGCCCTCCAATGGGCTGAGTCATGTATTATGCCACACATGAGAGGCCGTGCAAAATGGAACTACAGGTGTGCGACTGCAACCTGTGTAAACTGGTGCTTGCACCACTTACTTTAGATATAGGTTCACTAAATCTAGGGGTCACTACACTTAAAACTTATGTCACCCCTATAGCAGGCCTTAACAATCCTGAAGGCAGGGTGCTGGGTTTTTAGTGAGAGGGTGCCCCTGCATGAGCAGAGCCCCTCTGCAGCCTTCGGAGACCATTCTCCCGGGTTGTCTGTGACTCAGCTGGACATATAGGTAGAGGTGCATTATAACCTCGCGGTAAATGCTATCTCGAAAATGGCTTCATAGAAACATATCGTGTTTGGTATCAAACACCTTGGAATCATAAGGGAGGTATGATTCCACCCTTCAGAAGCGAGCTTCGTGGGGTCACTGGTCTAACCGGTGCCAGCCTTCTCGACCCGGACAGCACAAAATGGATGCTGCCAACCAGAGACACATTTCTGCCCTCCTGCTGCTGAGCCAAGCTCAAGCAGAGGAAGGCAGCACAATAGGCATCCTGTCACAGGGAGGTGTGACCACCTCCCAGGCAGGGTTTAGTGTATTGGGGCTGGGTGGGTGCACTCTGAGAGTGCCTGAAAGTCTGCACCTGGGGCACATTTGGTGTCCCTGTGCATAATCCAGCTCAAACCAGTTCTGGGAGCCATTGGCTCCTGCTCTGGCGCGAAACTGGACAAAGGACATGGGTGTAACCACCCCTCTGTCCTGCCCCTCCTCTAGGAGGGTCTACTGAATCTGTCCAACCCTCTCCAGTGGGTACATAAGGGCTTACCTGGCTGTAAGACTTTAGATTTTACGTGGACAAGATTCTACAAGAAGAAACCACTGACCTTCGACCGTCTGGACACGCTGGACTTCGCTGGACCTCGACTGGGCTTGACTTCGTCCCACTTTCCGTCCGAAGCTGAGTTGGTGCCTGTGCCCCATACAGGCTCCATGCAGGACCTGTGGTGCACTAAAGACAACTGAAGAATCTCCCTTGGAGTGAAGGAGTCACTACCCTGCATTCGCAGGCACCTAACTGCAACTGACCGGTCTGCTGCTCCTGAGCTCCTGCAGACTCTGAAGATTTCAGCAACACAGGAGGTGGGTTTCCAAAGGTCCCTGAGGTTAAGCTGCCCTCTCACCGAGTTTGAGGCCAGTATCCCTCGTGGGGACTGCATAACCCGAACCCTGTGCACAGCGTCCATTTGCAAGTGCATATGCTTGTTGGAAATTCGTGAGCTTGTGCATTGGACTCCATACAGTCCTGACCCTGAGCAGTAATTTCACCAAAGAACTCCAGCCTCCTCACACCGAGTGCTCCGTAGGCTGGTACTTTGCAATCTTGCTTGAGGTCCCCCTCGCGACTCCTGGTCATTCTGCCTGTGGGTCCTCCTGAGGGTCATCTTGATTTCTGTTGAGCTTTCCTGGTTGCTCCAGATGTGCCCTGACTCTCCAACGCTTGGGGAGTCCCCTGGACCTTGCTGGTCCACACCGTAACCTGCTCAACCTTCCTGCGTGGGTTGCTTTTGCCAAGGCTTGTTGGTGCTCCCGCTGGAATCCGACCCCTCAGCATTCAACATCCTTCATGTGACAGCTCACCTCTGGCTCCTGGTTGTCCTCAACATCTCCTGGTCCTCCTGGCTGCAGAGTCAAGCATCCCTTTGTCGCACCTGAAGCATCCAACATCGGTGGGCATTCGTCTACTGAGCCCCTGGTCACTCTGGAGTGACCCAGACTCTGTCCCCTCTGCTTTCAGGTTCCTTCCTTCCTGAATCCAGGCTTGGATTCCACTGGACCCTTTTCACCTTCACGGCAGCAGCACTTCTTTGCAGCTCTCCATTGAGAACGAAGGCAGTTTCCGACGCTATTTCAGACCTATGCACCCGGCTCCTCTGGGATAGGTAACTCGGGTACCACGGTATCCACGGGTGGGGTGGCTCTTCAAACTCTTAAGTTCCAACGGGTTCGCTCGAAGTCCTCCTAGAAGGGTCCTTAACCTGTAAAAGTGTAACCACGGCTTCCCCATAGAATTGTACGGAGCCTGCGGTCGTGTTCCCACACTGCACCCGGCCTCCGTGGGGTCCCTGTCTACTCACCTTGGGTGGTTCCTTGGGGTCCCAGCGATACTACGTGCTCCAGACCTTGTCTTGATCCCAGTCATGACAGTTATACCACTAATTTAGTATATGGTTTGGTCTCCCCCTGGAGCCCACTGTGTATTGTGCTACTTACAACTGTTCTATTGATCTCGTATTATATGATTTGTGTTCTATCCTCGTGTAAAGGATAGTAGAGAGTGTTATATTGATAAATACATATTTTATATAACTACTGTGTGTTTCCCCTTCATTTAGTCATTCAGGAAGTGATATTCTGGTAAAACAAGCTGCTTTACATTCCTTCAAGATTAAGCCTGAAGGCTGCACTACACAGCTACCACCAGGATAGCTTTCTAAAGGATATCTTTGACCTCATACATCATAAGGGTCGTTTGGACTGGTGCAAGGTGCCCACTTTAATTAGTGGACAGCATATACCAGGCCAACTTCTCACATTGGTGGCAGCGGTTGGGATTCAAGCTTGCTATTGTTTTACCAGATAAATCTTATTGAGTGATTAACTGAAAACCACTAAAGTATTAGGCACTTATAATACTTCAAGATTAGAATAAGTAAGTTCTACTGAACTTGGGGTTGGGTAAGTCAAGGGTCTAGCACACCCTTTCTCCAACCTAAGAGAGTTTAGTTCCCACTAGGTTAGGTAGGTGCATACACCACACTGAGTATGTCTTCTAAAGGAGAAGCCAGTGGCTCTCTGCCTTCTAGGTACAATGGTCTCACATTTCAGGATTTGAAAGCCATGTGTGCTTCTAGGAAGCTGAAGACAGGGAGAAATGCCAACACCCAACGTCTCATTGAGGTGTTACTCTTAGATGACCTTAGAAAGACCCCAGGATCAGATGAGGTAGAAAGAGTGGGTGGGGCAGGGAGTGAGGACAGGCCAGGAAGTGAAACCTTCTTTGACCTAGAATCAAACCCTGACAAGGAGGATCAAAATAATTCCCACCTGGACAACTTCGTTCTTCCAGGAGGTGGGGGCGAAGGCCCCTGTGGACCTCTCTTTACTCCTCTAGGAAGAGTGCAGAGTTTAGCCAGGCGATCTAGATCTCCCTCTGCTGAATCTCACCATTCAGGAACTTCTATAGGGACCTCCATATCCCATAAGAGAAATAGCTCTTATGACAGAGAGTGCCAATTTCTAGAGCTTGAGAATGTCAAGCTTAGGCTCAGGCAAGAGCAATTGGCACTAGGTAAGGAATCCTTGGAACTCCAGAAGGCTAGGAAGAGATTGGGACTAGAGTCCCATGGTGGCAGCAACAGTGTCCCTAGGATTAAGGGGTATACTTATGATCATAGGAACCTGAGCAAGATAGTCCCTCTCTACCATGGTGGGGATGACATCCACAAATGGATAACTGCTTTAGAGAGGGCCTGTAAGGTACAGAAGGTCCCTCAAGAGCAGTGGGCAGCTATCTTGTGGCTCTCCTTTGCTGACAAAGGTAGAGATAAGCTCCTCAATGTTAGAGAAGAGGATGCTGACAACTATTCAGTCCTGAAGAGTGCTCTCATTGATGGGTTTGGCTTAACCACTGAACAGTACAGGATTAAGTTCAGAGACACCTAGAAGGCACAGACTCAGGACTGGGTAGACTTTGTAGATGGTACTACAAAGGCTCTGGAAGGTTGGATACTTGGAAGCAAAGTGCATGACTATTTAGGATTGTACAATTTGATTATGAGGAAGCAGATCCTTAATAATTGTCAGAACCAGCTTTTGCACCAGTACCTGGTGGACTCAGATCTGACTTCTCCCCAAGAATTGGGAAAGAAGGCAGATAAATGGGTCAGAACCAGGGTGAAACAAAAGAACCAGGGTGGTGACCAGAAGAAAGATTCTTCCAAGACCCAAGAGAAAGGTGGAGATAAATCGAAAGATAAGTCCTCTGAAGGGCCCCAAAAATCCTCTTCTGGGGGTGAGTCCCAAACTCCTTCCTCCCCTGAAAAGAAACCCTATTGCTTTGTCTGTAAGAAGCCAGGCCACAGGATAAATGATGCCATTTGCCCCAAGGTCAGCACTAAGGAAAATATTCCTCCAAACACTACTTCTACACCTCCTGGTACTACAGGTAGTAATCCCCCAGGTGGTGGTAGTGCACCCAAAAATGTAATTGGGTTTTCTTAGGGAACTGAGGTGGACCCTGGCCTAGCCAGGTCCCCCACACAGGCCACTTTAGTCTGTGAAGTTGGCATGGGGTTTGCCACTTTTACTGTCAGTCCGAATTCCAGGTACAGACAAGAGCCTCTGATCAATGGTCAGAAAGCTGTAGCCTATAGAGACACAGGAGCTAGTGTCACCATGGTGACAGGAACCTTAGTGCCCCCAGCTCAGCTTTTACCTGAGTTTAAGTACCAGGTGACCAATACTGATGGTGTGAGGACAGATCATCCCATGGCCATAGTCAATCTCAGCTGGGGAGGGGTCACTGGTCCCAAGAGAGTGGCAGTGTCCCCAAACTTGCTTGTAGATTGCCTTTTGGGCAATGATTTAGAAACTTCAGCCTGGGCTGAAGTAGAACTGAAGGCCCATCTACAGATGTTAGGCCTCCCTGAGAGAATTGGTGGGACCCCTAGGGCCTCAGTTCAACCCCAGGAAACCTTTGCAGTAGTGGAGCCTGAAACAATGGACCACTCTGCTCCACTAGAGAGCACAGGTAATGAAGACAAGTCTTCTTCCCCCCAGACTATAGGTAAGGGTCAGCTTACTCAGGGAATTGATCCTACCCCTTGTGAAGGAACTGCCCCAGAGGTGGTCAGGCCTGACCTGGCAGAACCCCTGAGGGCAGGGGACCCTTTCATGGAGGTGCCCAGTCTGGAGCAGGTATCATGCCCCACTCTACCCAGCCTCAGTCAGCCTAGGGCTGCAAAGGTCAGTGATGTCAGTGGACCCCTAGGGGCCCACTGTCCAGAGGAACCCTCTCATCATCAGCTTAGGGACACCCAGTCTAGTAGCCCTAGCCAGGTGAATATTCCTCAACATTCTGAGGGATCCCTCTTACCCTTAGGTAGTGACATCCCCCAGATGGACTCTGTTGGGCAAAGGAAAACCTGGGACAAGGCTGTCCCAAACCTTCCCTGGCCCTCCAGTGTTCCAACCAGAGGGACTCAACCCCCAGCTGTAGGCAGCCAGAGGTGGACCCCTAGGGCCAGATATAACTCAGTCATGGAAAGAAAGGCCTCCATGGTGACCAGTGCTCTGAGGAAGCTGAGACCAACCCTTTTAGGGCCTCACTTCCCTATCCAGGCACCCCACCAGGCTATTTCTTTACCAAAGCAAACTACAGGTAGTTATCCCAAATTTTGGAGAGCATACAAAACCCTTCGGGGTAGGGACTCCTTAGTGGTCCATAAGACAGGGAGTATCCATGCTAGTGCAGGACCTTCCTTATATGGCCACTTAGGAAATAAAGTCTCAACCGGGCAAGGTTAGCCTTATCTCCTTTTGTTTGGGGGGGGGGTTATGTAGGAAGGTAGGATCTGACTGCATGGTTACCCCTACTTTTTGCCTGGTGGTTTGCTGGTTTTTGACTAGTCTCACTGGGATCCTGCTAATCAGTACCCCACTCTATCTGCTTTCTCCCTTAAATTGACATACATGTACTTTGGTACACTCCAGATTGGATACTGGGGTACACTTATCAGTCCCTAGTATATGGTACCAATGTACCCAGGGCATAGGTAGCCCAGAGGCCTCCCATGGGCTGAAGCATGTATTATGCCACCCATGAGAGGCCATACAAAATGGAACTCCAGGTCTGCTACTGCAACTTGTGTAAGCTGGTGCTTGCACCACTTACTTTAGATATAGTTTTACTATATCTAGTGGTCACTACACTTAAAACATATGTCACCCCTATAGCAGACCTTAACAATCCTGAAGGCAGGGTGCTGGGTCTTTAGTGAGAGGGTGCCCCTGCATGAGCAGAGCCCCTCTGCAGCCTTCGGAGACCATTCTCCCGGGTTGTCTGTGACTCAGCCGGACATATAGGTAGAGGTGCATTATAACCTCGCGGTAAATACTATCTCGAAAACGGCTGCATAGAAACATATCGTGTTTGGTATCAAACACCTAGGAATCATACCTCCACACCAGTAACTGGTGTGGGAGGTATGATTCCACCCTTCAGAAGCGAGGTTCGTGGGGTCACTGGTCTAACCGGTGCCAGCCTTCTCGACCCGGACAGCACAAAATGGATGCTGCCGACCAGAGACACATTTCTGCCCTCCTGCTGCTGAGCCAAGCTCGAGCAGAGGAAGGCAGCACAATAGGCATCCTGTCACAGGGAAGTGTGACCACCTCCCAGACAGGGTTTAGTGTATTGGGGTGGGTGGGTGCACTCTGAGAGTGCCTGAAAGTCTGCACCTTGGGCACATTTGGTGTCCCTGTGCATAGTCCAGCTCAAACCAGTTCTGTGAGCCGTTGGCTTCTGCTCTGGCGTGAAATTGGACAAAGGACATGGGTGTAACCACCCATCTGTCCTGCCCCTCCCCTAGGAGGGTCCCCTGAATCTGTCCAACCCTCTCCCGTGGGTACAAAAGGGCTTACCTGGCTGTAAGACTTTAGATTTTACGTGGACAAGATTCTACAAGAAGAAACCACTGACCTTCGACCGTCTGGACACGCTGGACTTCGCTGTACCTCGACTGGGCTTGACTTCGTCCCCCTTTCCATCTGAAGCTGAGTTGGTGCCTGTGCCCCATACAGGCTCCGTGCAGGACCTGTGGTGCACTAAAGATAACTGAAGAATCTCCCTTGGAGTGAAGGAGTCACTCCCCTGCATTCGCAGGCACCTAACCGCAACTGACTGTTCTGCTGCTCCTGTGGACTCTGAAGATTTCAGCAACACAGGAGATGGGTTTCCGAAGGTCCCTGAGGTCAATCTGCCCTCTCACCGAGTTTGAGGCTAGCATCCCTTGTGGGGACAGCATAACCCAAACCCCTGTGCACTGCGTCCATTTGCAAGTGCATATCCTTGTTGGCAATTCCCGAGCTTGTGCATTGGACTCCGTGTATTTCTGACCCTGAGCAGTATTTGCACTAAAGAACTCTGGCCTCCTCACACTGAGTGCTCCGTGGGCTGGTACTTTGCAATCTTTCTTAAGGTCCCCTCGTGACTCCTGGTCATTTTGCCTGTGGGTCCTCCTGAGGGTCATCTTGATTTCTGCTGGGCTTTCCTGGTTTCTCCAGACGTGCCCTGACTCTCCATTGCTTGGGGAGTCCCCTGGACCTCGCTGGTCCACACCGTAACCTGCTTGACCTTCCTGCGTGGGTTGCTTTTGCCAAGGCTTGTTGGTGCTCCCGCCAGACACCGACCCCTCAGCATTCAACATCCTTTGTGGGACAGCTCACCTCCGGCTCCTGGTTGTCCTCAACGTCTCCTGGTCCTCGTGGCTGCAGAGTCAAGCATCCCTTCTTCGCACCTGAAGCACCCGGCATCGGTGGGCATTCGTCTACTGAGCCCCTGGTCACTCTGGAGTGACCCAGACTCTGTCCCCTCTGCTTTCAGGTTCCGTCCTTCCTGAATCCAGGCTTGGATTCTACCGGACCCTTTTCACCTTCACGGCAGCAGTACTTCTTTGCAGCTCTCCATTGAGTACGACGGCAGTTTCCCATGCCACTTCAGACCTATGCACCCGGCTCCTCTGGGATAGGTAAGTTGGGTACCACGGTATCCACGGGTGGGGTGGCTATTCAAACTCTTAAGTTCCAATGGGTTCGCTCGAAGTCCTCCTAGAAGGGTCCTTACCCTGTAAAAGTGTAACCGCGACTTCCCCATAGAATTGTACGGAGCCCGCGGTCGTGTTCCCACACTGCACCCGGCCTCCGTGGGGTCCCTGTCTACTCACCTTGGGTGGTTCCTTGGGGTCCTAGCGATTCTACGTGTTCCAGACCTTGTCTTGATCCCAGTCGTGACTGTTATACCACTAATTTAGTATATGGTTTGGTCTCCCCCTAGAGCCCACTGTGTATTGTGCTACTTACAACTGTTCTATTGATCTCGTATTGTGTGATTTGTGCTCTATCCTCGTGTAGAGGATAGTAGAGAGTGTTATATTAATAAATACATATTTGTATATAACTTCTGTGTGGTTCCCCTTCATTTAGTCATTCAGGAGGTGATATTCTGGTAAAACAAGCTGCTTTACATTCCTACAAGATTAAGCCTGAAGGCCGAACTCCACAGCTACCACTAGGATAGCTTTCTAAAGGTTATCTTTGACCTCATACATCATAAGGGTCGTGTGGACTGGTGCAAGGTGCCCACTTTAATTAGTGGACAGCATATACCAGGCCAACTTCTCACAGTTACTACTAACTAAAGAGGATGTAAAGAGAAAACATATCATTTGAATTTCTCATTTGGAGTGCTAAGTGGGGACGTTATTCCCTTCAGGAAAGCGCAACTGCTATTCATTTCTATTTACGCCTCAGATCAGTAGGCGGTACCCACCAGCATCCATTACTGTACGTACAGTGAATAATCATAATCAACCTATTCCTCCATTTTGGAATGCTACAGTATCTTTATTCACGACTTGAAAACAGTGGCATAGCAAGGTGGGGCAGTCTGCCCGAGGGGCTTGAGTATTGGGGGCGGTGGCCTCCCCCCTCCGCTCTTACCTGTGGCCGTGCAGGGCAGCCATCACATGAATCATCAGCACCCCCACGCTCTTACATGCGCCGCCGGGCGATAAACACAGTGACCATCACAGGTGGTACAACGTCTAGCTACGTCACTGCTTGAAAATGCCACTCTCAAAGCTTTGCCCTCTGTAGAAGGTAATGCCATATAGCCCACGCTCGCTCCCACTCAGAGGCAGCTGTTTAGCATTCTCCTCCCACCAACCAACTGCATTGTGCTATTTCTAAGAACTGCAGTGAAGACTTCTCATTTCAAACATAGTGCTGCACTTACTTAAATTCTTTCACTGGCTGGGATTTTGAACACTCCAGTTTAAAGAAATTCCAATTTTCAGTTTCTCTCTAAAAGCCCAGTCGTGCTGGACTTTTCAATTCAAAGGGTCTCCGAATGCAGAATATTTAATGGAGAGATTCCTGCATGCACAGCGTCTTTAACAGGAAATCCCTCCCAGCCCCTCCCCGAGACCCTTTTAAATGGATCATCGCCTGCTGGTACTTCGCTAAAACCCTCCATTGCGTGTTCTTTGCACAACAAGAGTAAACAGCAAGGAAAATGCCCAAAAATCTGTGGTTGGTTAGTGCCAATTAAATAAAGAGGATTTTAGAACCAGAAGTTTCTCATAGCGTCATTACGCCAAAGCCACAAGGGTAACAGAAGAGATGTCACATGCCCTTTGACCTCGATTACCTCAAAGGATTGGACTTTGCACATTCATTGACATTTATTCCCATTACGTCACAAAAAGGGACATCACACTACCATTGCTTGCGATCTCATCCCCGGTGGGAGATAGCACTGGTCATCAAAAGAACTCGAGAAGTGACACTGACAATCCCCACTACACCTACTGCAAGGCAGTATTTGATTAAAATACATTTCCAGTTTCCTCCTCACTGCATTAACGGGGCAGGGCGTAGGGCGGTGGAGGCAGCTGCAGTCCATGAGAAGGAGTGAAGAGCAGCTGTTCACAATACAAGCAAGCTGTCAGAGGTGGGAGGTGTTGTTCTGGGTGGCACAGGAGAATAAGTGAACTAGAAGCAGCAGCAAGGACAGAGCGAAAGACAAAGTAGTGCACTGAAGGAAAACATATGGCCCATAGTGAAAGATATCATGTAGCAGGGGAAGTCTTCATGGCGAAACTAAGTGTATTTACCAATGAAAAGTCAGCATTTCTAAAGGACAGTAAGAGGAACCAATGAAAAGATAGGTGTTTTTTTAAGCCCATATCTAGATAAATCATCTCTTCAAGAAAGGGCATGCAGCGCTTACGCTGCCAATGTGAGACCTGAAAAAGGACAGCGCATAGTCAACCCTAAGTAGGAAGGACGGCGTAATGACCTTCCTCCAATGTCCCTACTTTGTTGGTGCATTGGAGGAAGCTTTCCTTTGCCGGCGCAAACATGCAGGCGGACCAAGAGTTTGTCTATAAGGTACTCTGTCACATTTGTAATGGAGTATCATGTCCACCAAGCTCTAAATCCGTCCCTATGTTTGAATGTGGCAGATGAGGAAAGAAGCAGTGAAACAGAAATCCTAAATATTTGAAAATCATGCGAAAAACAGACACGCCTCTGGAAAGGATACATCCTCTGGCATATTGGAGCATTACATATTCATGGCTATGTCCATTAATTTGATCCTCCAAATATTTGTGAAACCATTGAATAATATCTGGAGAAATGATGTGTGCCCCGAAACAGGTATAGGTATTCATGCAGCAAACCAAAAAATTCTATGCAGTTTGGGTTGCAAGAGGATTGTTAGTGCAGAGCGAAATAAAGAGACAAGTAACAACATGTTGCGGAGCTGTTTGTCCTTTTACATACAGCCTAGTGACGCTGGTAGGCTGCAGGAACCATCTGACTGTTCCTGTTTGTTCCTACCCTTTGACTCCTGACTGTCTCTATTTCAAACAGCTGGTTGGGGATGAGGAGAGAGTGATGCTCTGAGGAAGGCTACAGGGACCCAGGGATAACCCTTCTTCTGTTTGGTCCTGTTGTGTGACCCATGATCACTGTCTTTACTAAACAGGGTTCTGTATGGAAGCCTGGGCGAAGGTTGTGACCCACCCACACCTGCTGCCAAGATAGATGGCCATTCAGTGGCCAGACACTGAGAATCTGCATGGATAGATAGAGTTTTGTATGACATCTAAGATATAAACACACACGGTCAAAAAAAAGGATACACGACTAGCATAAAAGATGAAAATATTCATGCGGAACTATGCGGGAATGATTCTAATTTGAGCAG
The DNA here is from genome assembly GCA_963921515.1 of Calotriton arnoldi. Taxonomy (NCBI): domain Eukaryota; kingdom Metazoa; phylum Chordata; class Amphibia; order Caudata; family Salamandridae; genus Calotriton; species Calotriton arnoldi. Next base: position 149,019 of record CAWUFW010016305.1, read on the forward strand.
ACAGAGTGTGGAATAAGAAAATAATTGTTTGTGGGACAGGGTTGAGGGGGCCTTTAAGGCATGCATCCCAAACCACTGGGTGCATTTTGTTGGCTGCTTAAAATGCCCCATATGCTACTCACAGCCCTAGCACATCATCAATGTTGGTCGGTGTAGTGCAATGTGCTACTTTGCACCCCTTTGCATCAAGGGAACCACCAATGGATTGTGATGCAAAGCCCTCGCTACTAGGAAAGGTAAACAGGGCATTGCACTAAAAATGTATGTCTCCTTATCTTAAGGCAAGGGAAATGTTGGTGAAAAGGTTACTTTTCTCCAAACTATTCCAACCTATCATTTATGCTGCACTTCACAGTAACACATTCAAAGCTGGAAACATTTTTAATTATGGGTTAGAATAGTGTTTTGTACTCGAAGAGTACCCTTCCAGTACAAAAGCCATGCTATGCATCATGCATGCTCCCTTGCACTATGATCCAGGTGTGTGTGTGTGAGTAATCCAAGGAGTATAAAGTGCGTCAGAAGAGGCGGAGAGAGATACAGTACCATATTTCAGTCGATTTGACATTTTTCTTCTCTTTAATGTTTCACACAATGCAGTGCAGTAACTTTGCTTGTGTGCTGCATTGAGTGAAAAAAAAATTGGGCGCTTATTTACAAAAAAGGACATGTGGACATCACATTGCTGGTTCAACATTAAGGCTCCCTTTAAGGCTTCTGGAACACCTACTTCCTTGAAAATGTTAAAGCTTGTTGTGTAGCCTGAATAATTCAAGAAATGTGATGTTCTTTCTTGGCCGTTTCAGTTGTGTTGTGGTACAGTCTCATACGTCCTTCACAAATATCCCTGTTGCTATTTGATTGGGATTTTCTCTATATACTTTCTAATTGTGGGCCACTTTCTTGTTCTTAGCTAGATCTTTGTTAAACTACTTGTTAGTTACTTTCTTAGCAAATTGAGATTTTTGAGGTGTTAGGGGCTACTAAACCCAACGTGTATGAGATTCTGTAAAGGGAAATTTCAATCAGGTTGTTGGAATAGGTATGTTTTGAAAATGATGAACAGCCCATGGTATTGAAAACCTTGTGTTATCTGATTTGCGAGCTCTTCTTCTGAAATCATCTCTGTGTTGAGCCTTATAGATGGCTTTAAGTTTGGTGTGGTCCCATTCGGATAGTGTAGAAAAAGCGGTCAGGGGATGATCTCATCAAGGTTTGGATTTGACATGGTATCTGATGTGATAATTTTGCAAGATAAAAAGGAGTCCGGTGTGGCCTGCAGAATAACTATCTGATGAGACCTTTTGGGTGACGACCAGTGACCTTAACCACTTCAGCAAACATTTTGTTGCCTGTACTGTTAACCCAGATGTTGAAGTCTCCCAACAGCATGGCATTCTGTGAAAGAGCCTAGAATGATAACATCAAATTTACAGTATCACTAATGAACTTTGGGGTTGTATCCGAGTTTGAAGTATACTAGTGACAAGAGTAATTAGATGAACGAGAGATCCATACTTTCATATGTTCACTTGACGTGCAATTGGAACCTGTAACCTAAGAACAAATGAGATTTATTGTGGATAATTATCACGCTAACACCACTGTATCATGGGCTGTTTTTAATTAGAATTTTGAAATGAGGGGGGAAAAAGAGCATTTAAAATGCTGGTGGCATCCGCAAAAGCCAGGTCAGTAGTAACCCTGGGCATAAAACTCCGCTCCGCTCACGGAGATTGCGGATTTTTAATGCGGAGTTGCTAGAAAATTCCGCACTCTGCAACGGAGCAGAGTTTTTTCGTGTCTGTGCGCCCAAAATGCGTTTCCGCACGCACGGGAGCGACTTACCGGGTGCCTGCGATCGCCGATGAGATTTCCTGAGTCGTTCGCGATCGCAATGAGATTTGCTAGGCGGCCGCATGGTCCCACGAGAGTTTACAATCGCAAACACGTCATTAGAGCGCACCAGCAGAATTCACAGGGGTTTTGTGAAGATAGCGATCCCGAACATGCAGATTCTGCAATCTGGAGATTCTTCCGAGCAGTATCAAAACCTTCTCGAAATGACGATTTGGATTAAAAAAATTCCTCAGATTGACATTTGGCTGCACTTTTTTGTGCAAGGAGTCCTTTTTCTACTTTTTTTTTAAGAGGAAGGAAGTGCCCCAGAGTCTCCTCCTTCCTGCTCATGTCCAGCAGGCTCCTCCCAGTGCTTTGTCCATCACCTAATCACTCTTCATTTGGATTTGGAGCTGGAAGGATCACTCTTTGTGTCTGCTGCATCATATATCATTGGATTTGAGGACTTTTGAATTTGAGATTTCACAAGTAAGTTAGAAAATTGCTGTTGTTTGTTTGATTGGGGCCATGCACCTAGATGTTTTTGTGCTTTTCATAGTTTAAAAAAAAATATTGTGGTGGGTGGCCTGTAGTTTCAGTAGGGGCCTAGTTGTTTCTTTGTAAGTAATTTTTCTTCTTGTATAAAGGAAACATGTTGCGCAGTTCACCACATTTTCTCCAACTTTTGAAATCAAATTGCAATATTTATTTAATTCACTAGCCCAATAGTCTGCCAATGGGCCTTTCAGCCAGGAGGCCCAGGACTACTCATGGGTGCATGAAACAACTGTTTCTGTGGTGTCTGTTGAATTTAAACATCATTTAGGAAATGAATGGCATTGGATTGAAATGCAAATTGTGTTTTTTTTTGGGTATTTCACTTTTTTTCATGTGTGTTAAACAAATGCCTTGGATGGATGTGTGTGGTTGTTGTGTAACATGCAAACCTATTTTAGCCCTGTGGATTTTCGTTTTTGGCATTGTTGCATAAAAGCTGTATTGTTTAGCATACCTCCTTTGTCTGGCCAGTGTGTGAGTGTGTTTCGGATAGTGGGCCAGCATTTGCCTTGGCTGAGCCTTCCCATGTAGCCAGGGGCCATTTTGTAAAGTCTGTGTCCAAATAGGCCTGCTTGAGTTCATTGTTTTCCAGGCCTCCTGCTTGTTGTTGTTGTGAGTGACCATGTGGCTTGTGGTCATTTTGTGGTGGTAGTTAGTGTGCTTTTGCCATTGGCCTGCATGTCTTTCCTTTGTTACGCTTGGCTTATTGCTTCTTGTTGTGGTAGCCTGGCCATGTGGCTGGTGGCCATTTTGTGAAGGCAGCCAGTGTGCTTTTGTCATAGGCCTGCATTGTCTGTCTTCCCTTTCTTGTTGTTGTGGCCTGGCCTTGTGGCTGGTGCCCATTTTAGAAAGGCAGCCAGTGTGCTTTTGCCATAGGCCTGCATTGTCTGTCTTCCCTTTCTTGTTGTTGTGGCCTGGCCATGTGGCTGGCGGCCATTTTGGAAAGGCAGCCAGTGTGCTTTTGCCATAGCCCTGAATTGTCTGTCTTCCCTTTTTTGTTGTTGTGGCCTGGCCATGTGGCTGTCGGCTATTTTGTGAAGGCAGCCAGTGTGCTTTTGCCATAGGCCTGCATTGACTGTCTTCCCTTTCTTGTTGTTGTGGCCTGGCCATGTGGCTGTCAGCTATTTTGTGAAGGCAGCCAGTGTGCTTTTGCCATAGGCCTGCAAGCCTTCTTTGTGGTGGCCATGCCTTCTCGCTGGTTGTGTTTGCTTTATTTGCCCTAAGTTGGCAGGGTATACCCAGACGTGGGTCCCTTGCTCACTTTGCCACTGGATTCAATCTAGCCTGGCTGATGAGGGGTGTTACCCCAAAACCGGTCCCAGGATGCTTGTTTCCAGTTCAGGGAAGACCTGGCTTAGCAATTTGGGCTGGAGTGTTCCATGAGGCACAGGGTCAAGACTGATTTGCATATAGCTGGGTCTGAACTGAGGTGGCGAAGTGAGCTAAAGAACGAAATGCAAAAATGTGTTTTCCTTACTTTTTTGGGGTATTTCACTTTTTTTATGTGTGTTACATTTTCTCCAACTCTTGAGATCAATTTGCAATATTTATTAAATTCACTGTGTAGCCCAGTAGTCTGCCAATAGGCCTTTCAGCCAGTAGGCCCAGAGCTACTCATGGGTGCATGAAACAACTGTTTCTGTGGTGTCTGTTTAATTTAAACATCATTTAGGGCATGGATGGCATTGAATTGAAATACAAAATGTTTTTTTGTGGGGTATTTCACTTTTTTTCATGTGTGTTAAATAAATGCCTTTGTTGGATGTGTGTGGTTGTTGTAACTTGCAAACCTTTTTTAGCCCTGTGGATTTTCGTTTTTGGCATTGTTGCATTAAAGCTGTGTTGTTTAGCATGTCTCCTTTGTCTGGCCAGTGTGTGAGTGTGTTTGTAATAGTGGGCCAGCATTTGCCTTGGCTGAGCCTCCCCATATGGCCAGGGGCAATTTTGTAAAGTCTGTGTCCAACTCCATATAGGCCTGCTTGAGTTCATTGTTTTCCAGGCCTCCTGCTTGTTGTTGTTGTGACTTGTGAGTGACCATGTGGCTGGTGGCCATTTTGTGGTGGTAGTTAGTGTGCTTTACTGCTTTTGCCATAGGCCTGCATGTCTTGCCTTTGTTCCTCTTGGATTATTGCTTCCATCCATTGTCAGCTGCACATCTCTGAATACTGCATCCCACGTGATGCACAATGCCAAACCGGGTCCGTTACATTTGTATTTTTTTTGTTCTTCTTCTTCTTTCCTATCCTTCCTGGGTGCACTGTACAATGTACAGTACACCCTGAAAGTTCTTGTTGTTGTCAAAGTCTCACAAATGGCTACACTGTATTGTTATGTTTTTTCAATAACTAAGGTAATACATTTAATAATATTAATAACACTAACAAGTGTGACCACACACTAAGTTATATATTATATTTGTTTGTTTGTACTAGTAGTAATTGAACCACAACAATGAATGCCATGTTTCACTGATGTTCTTCTTGCTTCTTTGCTTTTAGGTGCACACGAGAGGAGGAGACAACATCACCCATTGTACTGCAGACAGAAGTCCTGCTGTGCACGACGTCACATGACGTGTGACCAAGAGATATCTCTTCAATTTGTGCCACTGTGTGCTGCTGACATCTTCAAGATGGCCCCAAACAAAGGGACCAGGTCCAGTACCAAGAAAGTTGCCAGTGAGAAGAAGGCACAGCCATTTACCAAGACCGGTATGTCACCCAAGACCTTTTTTGGGAAACCAAAAATTGCACCTGCAGAAGTGGTGTCCGGGGAGCAAGCTGGAAGCAGCACCCCGGCATCAGTGTACCCACCCCACCAACCTAGGCCCAAGCCCATGTCTGTTGCAGAGGCAGCTTGTCTAATCACGAGTCCAACGCCGACGAGCAGTGATGTTGAAATTGACTTATTGTTATCGCAAAGTAGTACCCAATCAATGCAGGAAACTCAGATAAGTGGGCAGCAACAGCCGCAACCACCCCCAATAGTAGTTGTTCCTCCTGAAGTTGGGGCAGTTCAGGAGATCGAGCTTCCTTCAGAGGAAAAAGAAGAGCAAGCCACTCTTTTGGAAGATCCATTGTCTTCCAGAACCCCAGCAAGGAAAAGGAGGGTTAGTCCATCAACTTATTCTGCAAGCCCCCCTTCTGATGATCTAGACGCCACTTGGAAGCCACCTCAGTCTGAGAGAGAGACACGCCACGAGACAAGGCTAGGGAAAAGGAAGGTTCCAGAAAGCCTTAGAGTTATGGAGGTAGATGTAGAAGAGGAGGATGATGGCGAGCCAGTCATCATGGACATTAGTCCCGCCCCAGTGGAGACCAACATTACTCCATCCCAAATTTCTGTGAGGGATGTGGCACGGATACCACCAACACAGATGATACCATCAATACCACCTCCAGCTTCCATATTTTGCTAGCAGCGACCTATAGCCACCACAACCACCGCAGTAGAACTAGAAGAAGGTACTGCAGAGAGTCAAACATCACGCCCACCTACCAGTCTTCCGACATTGCAAGTGGCACCAGCAGCGCCAGAAAATTGACCTGCCCAGTTTGGACTTTTTTTCGGTTAGAAAGAAGGAGGTGAACATTGCTATATGCTCCATTTGCGGACAAGGTGTTAGTCAGGGTAAGCTTGGTACAAACTATGGTACCGGTGGCCAAACAACCCATCTGAGAAAACACAACTTGATCCAGTGGGAGGCGCACCTTAGCGGACAAAAAACTGCATGTGTTGTTTGTGGAGGGGATGAAGAAGAAGATCCGATCACGGTGGAAGGTGAACAAGAGGGAGACATTTTCTCTGTAACACAAAGCAGCCCTATCCCCAGCAGTGCAGTGGTACCACCCACATCATCATCAACAACATCACAACGGCACAAGAATCAGCCTGAGACACCAAGGGGTCCAAGGCAAGACAGTACCGCAATGATAAAACGCGCATGAGCATAACATCTGGAGTCAAGAAGTCACCTGCATCAGTGGCACCAGAAAAGAAAAAAATCCAGGCTACCATTCTCAGCATGTTTAGGTCAGAGGGGCAGTACGAATGCACCCACCCAACAGCATGTTTGTACAACGCAAAGCTGGCTAAAATGTTAGTACTGGACCTCCCCCCTTTTTCTTTTATGGAAGGGGTGGGTTTTCTTGAATTTGTGGCAGCCATCTCCCAAAATGGAAGGTTCCCAGACGGTCCTATTTCGCCAGAGTTGCTGTTCCAGCACTACATCACGATGTACTGGAATTGCTTGGACAAGCTTTGTAGCAGAGTGCTGTTCACACTATCCACCTGACAACAGACATGTGGACCAGTTGCCGAGCCACTGATTACATGTGCATCACTGCACACTGGATCTCTTTGGTGGGGGTTAAGGAAAAGATATCTGCAGGTGTTGACACTGCTGAGATTTTTAATGCCGCTCGGAAACATGCAACTGTAGCCATGTTTGCCAGGGAGAAATCTCATACTGCTGCAAATATTTTGGAAGACTTTGACAGCAAGGTCTTTGAATGGCTGCGACCAAGAGGGCTTAACATTGGTTTTGTTGCCACGGACAATGGCAGTAATATAGTTAAGGCCATGGCCGATGGTGGCTATTTCAGGGCCCAGTGTTTGGCGCACTGCATTAGCATCATTGTTCAAGACTTTCTGAAAAAAAGAAGACCAAGTCAGCAACTTACTGACCACCTGCTGAAGAATCTGCACACATTTCAGCCATTCTTTTAAAGCCCGGAAGCAGCTGAGGATCATTCAACGTGATAATAGAATGCCAGTTAAAGCACTCATCCAGGAGGTGCCAACATGTTGGAACTCAACTTATTACATGCTTGAACGTCTGTTTGAGCAGTAAAGACCAATCAATGAATATGTCATGCAAAGAGGGGATGCTACTGTGAAAGGCATGATCATTGAGCTGGACCAATGTGGCCTAGTTAAATGCCTGACAGAGATGCTACTTCTGTATGAGGTCTTCACATGTGAAGTCAGCAAGGAGGACTGTACTATGGGACAAGCTATCCTATTGTTGCACATGCTACAGGAACAGCTGAAGGGGGTGTCTGCAATGTATGCAGGTGTGGAATGAAAAAAAAGAAGCATATGAGTTGGTGGAGAGCTTAATCCTTCGCTCATCTGAAAAAACAAGGGTGCAAGGAGGCATTGTGTCATCCAACCATTACATTTGTGCCACAATTCTTGATCCACGGTACAAACCATTACTGCATGCTATCATTCTTTTTTCAGACGGGGATGATGCAGATATAAAACTTGGATAGCTGTGCAAGCCAGTAAGCTAGAAACAGAATGGCTGGGAATTGGAGGCCTGCTCCTCCAAGGCACAACAAGTACTGCAGGTCAGCCTTCAAGTTCAATTTCGGAGCCTGAGCAGTGTGGTTGGTTCACACCAGCCAAAAACACCAACAACACCAAGAACAACATCAACAACAACAAGAACAGGAGCAACAGCCCCAAAATCGGCACAGGAATGGTTTCTAAAGGCAGGGCTTAAGTCCAGTGCTGAGGAAAAGGTAAAAGAGGCTGAGCAAAGTGGAGCACCCATGAGCATTGAGCGGATGGTCCAGGCCTATCTGGATGACCCAACAGAGGTCTACTGTGATCAAAACCCATTGCTGTATTGGTATGGGAAAAGGCACCAATGGCTAGTGCTCAGCAGGCTGGGGATAAACTATCTGGCTTGTTCTATCGCAAGTGTCTCTTCTGAGCATGTTTTCAGTGCTGCTGGTGCCGTTCTGACACTGAGAAGGACCATTCTCTTGCCCCAAAACGTTGAGAGGTTAACCTTGATCAATATGAATCAGCACTTTAAACCACCGGATTACACCATACCTGAAGTAGCACAGCAGGAAGATGATGACGGTGACTCAGGTCATGGAAGTAGTGTGCTAGGTAACCTACTTCTGGGTGAACCACCAGAGTTTGAGGACGAGCTCTACTTCCCTGAGAACTAGGCTTTCAAGTTACTTTCTTTCTTCCTTTGACGCCCAAAAAAAAGCCCCCAAAAAAGATATAGCTAACGAATATTTACTCTATTATTTGTGTGTGTCATTGTCTTTCTGGTTCGAATCACAACAAATTCATCACCACCGTCTTACTCTTTTATTGCCGGATTGGAGTTGCAACTGTGTGCAGTCAGTGAAGAAGTAAGTCCACTCCTCCGAGTCCTGACTCGCCCTAAATCCATTACCCTCAAGCCAGACATTGGATGGAGAATAGTACAACAAATGGGAAATGTGTACCCGCCTCGAGTGACGGTCCCTCCCTGACTATATATCTATCCTCCTTTCCGAGGCTAGAGGGACTGCCCCGGAAGACTAGGTAAATGATGGCATGCATTGCACACTGACTATGAGTGATTGGTGTTTATTTTGCATGATGTCTACTAGTATTCTTATCTACACACAAAAAAAGTGACTCAAGTCAATGTTTCCCTTCTTGTTGTCCAATAACAAAATTGTACTACTGCAGGCTGATCCATTGCATTTTTTAGTCTGGACTCACTCGGGACACTACAGAGTTGGACACCTTGACCATTCCATACTCGCAGTTTGTCAGTAGGATCGGAGATGATTTATCGAAAAACTCGGGGCGTTTTATGAAGTGGCCTAAAAGGTAAACAACAACACCAGACCTACATGTCTGTGTAGTGGTGGAGGCGAGTGTGGTGGTGTGACTAACAGCGGTGCATTGATTTTGTTACTTAATTTGGAAAATGCTATGTTGCTGTGTGTGTATGTGTGCTCAGTGCTGTCTGGCTCAAATTCTAAGCTAAGTGGATGTTTATTTATTTATTTGATGAGTTTTATATAGCGCTGGCTAGACCCAGAGGTATCAGAGTGCTTTACATGAGGATCATTGCGTTACAAGTTACAAATTACATCCGTTACAAAAGCATAGTAAAACAGCTGGGCGACGAGGAGCACTGTGCCCAATGTCTGGCTGGGTAGGTGACGGCCGAGGGGGTGAACCAGGGCCAATCTCCTCTATAGCTGTCTAGCAGCTCCACCGGGCATCAGCCATGTTGATCAGGTATCAACGGTCAGGAGAAACAAGAATAGCAGTTTTGCATAGTTACATTTAGTTACAGTAGCCCTGTCAAACATAGAAGAACAAGTCCCGGATAGAGGGAATGGGGGAGGGAAGTTGAAACAAGGGGGCTGGGAGGCAGATCAGTTCTGGCAGACCTAGGTTCACCAAGATGCACCATCAGGAGGGGGTCCTCTTGTTCAGCCTATTAGCCTGGGGCATTTCTTGAGCCCGGAATTAGTGCCTTCTTTCAGCTTCCTCTCTTTCTGTATCCTGAGCGCTTTCCCCCTCTTAATTCACCCCCCCATGGGGTCTGGTTGCTCTCAGCCATCTAAAGCCCTGGCCTCCGCACACGGGAAGGAAATTAAAGTCTCCAGGGGAGCTGGTGTTGGCAAACCCAGCTGCCGTTGTCCTTCAGTCTCTGTGTCCATTTTCAGGTCAGCAGAGGCATTCACGCGTGACCGAGCCTCCCCCCCCACAAAAGGCACCCCTGGTTCGTTGAGGCTCACCTCTCAAGGACTACCACAATGTCTCACTCTCCCTATGGAGCTCTGTCATCCCCCCCCAAGGCACCCCTGCGGCCCCACTGGATTCGTTGAGGCTCACCTCTGAAGGACTGCCACAATGTCTCACTCTCCCTTGATGTGGTTTAATATAATGTGGTGACACTCTGGTATAGAACCGATATATTTATGTGATCATTCCTCTTTATATAAGTGAGTACCTAAGGAAAATCCCCCTAAATTATGTGAAGTACTGGTTCGGAGGATGGATGTCCTCTAAATTTGTAGCTCCAACATGTCAACTACTTACTGTGGCAGGAAGAGTAGGACAAATCCGTTTAATGTCAAACAATTTGGGATCCATGTGGAATGTGTTTTTATAGGTATAGCACGTTGATTACGTCCTCTCCTGTAGGGTTCTCATGAAATTATGCAACAGTATATGAGACGGACACTAGTCTTCACACATTTATGTATCTCTTTATAGTCTTCTGGTAAGTGGGGTGTTTAAACAATTACATGACGTAGTGTGCTCTTTTGTGATGTATTTCTGTAATAAACAATATATATACACACACACACATACACACATAAAACCGGTGTGGTATGTGGCACAGATTTGTTCATGTCATCTGCCACTTTTGAGAACTTGTTATATTCGGACAGTTTTTCATCTGCGTATGAAATGTCTGTGTGCAGACACTGCTTAAATAGGATATCAAAGACATTGTGAAAGGGCAGATCTGAGCACAAACTTGAGCCTGCTCCAATAAACTTGCTGAAAATGCTGCCTAGGTGGGTTCCTACAATTACATCATAAATAACAAGAACAGTGGAAAAGTGGGGCAATCTGCTTCAGGCATTCACTAAAAGGGTTTTCCTTGTTTACAAAAACTGTTAACAATGGCTTTTCCATTAAGGCAGGAGCAAGTCAGGGCATCTTTCATTTGCGTTGTTGAAAGAGTCTATTTCAAATGAGGACTGCCAAATAGGAGTACACTTGTCTTTTCACTGTTCTACAAGTGGTGGATCTATATTCAAAGGTATTGTATTAAACACAATGAGCAATGTTCTTACTTTCCATGAAAGCCATAGTAGCTCCCCAGGAGTTGTTTATACTCTTCGTGTGCACAGAACTGGATGGCGGCATACGGGATCATACGGACCATGGTGGCAGAGTTCCCTCGCCAGAGGCTGAAGAACCCATCTTTGCGGTATGTATGGTAGATCAGCCGATAGGCTTCCTTGAAATATGATTTTTGTTCTGTCCAGCGGTGCAACAGCAGTCTTTGCAACAGCACCAGCAAATGCTCCAGACATTAGGGAATTAAGCACATGTATGCCGTCTTTGGAACCCTGGGGCTGAACTGTGGCAGGGAGGACCGTTGGTACATCATTCTTGGTTAAACCCGCTTTATTCTCCTTTACACCATTATCCATACCAGGCATGGGTGCCAAAGGGGCCGAGAAGCGTGGCTGCTTCCAGAGCCTTCTCAGCCGGGAGCTCCTGTCAGGGGTCGCGGCTGCTCCGGCTGCAGCGGCTCGCGGGGGCGGTTGGGTGGGGGGCCTGCTCCTGTTGTTGGAGGTAACTGCTGGAAACAGACATGATTTAGCCATGCCGCCTCAGAAAGTCTTCTTGTTGCACTCTTCCTTAGTTTATGCAAATTAACTTTTCTCCTTGATTTTTCAATATCCTTTTTGTTTTTCCATCTACAGGCCGGCCTTTACCCTGCACTATACTGGGAAAAACAACTCATACTTACCTTACCAAACCGCATCCGCCAGGCAGGCATCCAAGATTGACGGACGGACAGTCCAAGGAAGGACCAAGAGGAATGCCGAGATGCAACTCCCAATTTGTCAAAAATTATAGTATCATTTCATTTAATTAATTTTTTCTCTTCAATCATTACGACTGTGTGGGTTGTTGTTTGTGTTTGCTTATATTTTACTCCTACAGATTTTTTTTAATTTTCTTTGCTAGCTTTCAAAGGAAGCCCGGTACAACAGAACATAAAATGTTTGTGACTTGGGTCTCTCTGGGGGTGGACAGGCAAGGCAATTGCATAATAATTAATAATATACTGCCCTGTACTACTAGTCTAGTACTACTCATCAAGTAATCATCATGCATGCATTTCCTTTTTCTCTCTTAACAGATTTATGATGATCGGCTGCCAAGATTGTGTGTTGTCCATGTGTAGTGTTTGTCTTTGTCAAACCTTTCCCTCAAATCCCCCTTCCCAACCGTTCATCAAAACCTAACCCTCTTCCCCCTGGCTGTGTGATTTATATTGAGGTGTGACTAAATTACATTTACACCAATTATTGATCACACACTTGCTGGGGCAGATGTGGTGAAAGCAACACTAACTCAAGGCAGGGCGAGGATCTTCTTCTTCTCTAAGTATATATACTTTAGCCCACACTGGTAATATAATATTGCCCACCGATGCACAGTATTCGATATTCAAATATTTTTTCCAGAGGAACATAATCCATCATAATAATATAATTGGTTGCCAGCATCGAGTCATCAATCATCATAGTTCCAGCACTAAAGGTTACAAAGCCACTTGTCCACTTCATCATAGCTCTAGTCGACTTCAATTTGTAACTTTTTACTAGGCTAGCCCTCCAGGCATTCTGGTTTATTTTACTTTGGCATTGCTTATCATCATCATGGTTTCTTGTTTGGCAGTCTTCTTGTGTACTGTACTTCTACTACTTGTTCCCAAGTCTCCCTCAGGTGACTGACTGTCTCATATTCTTTTTTTGCAAATGCTACTCTCAGTGCTACTACTACCACCACCATGGCACCTTGGGAAAGCAAACCATCACCATGCAGCCAGCGCTTCGCCTAAGTATAAAAAACATCAATCGCAGTGTGAAGTAAAAGAGTAACCACCCCCACAAAAGATTTACATCATATGTAAACTATAAATAATTTATTCCCCTAACAAATAAACTAACTAGAATGAAAAAAAACACAACACCTGACCCACACCTCTCCCTAACCCCAACCAATGTCCAACATTAAGAGTCCAATGTCCATAAATTAAAATGCCCATAAAAAAAAAACACTTTTCCCCAACTCCCAATTCCCACCCACCAAAAAAAAGATTAAAAAAGGGGCAAGGCGACGGAGGTCTAGCGGCGGGCTTGCCGGATCTTCCTGTCCAGGATGTTTATCTGCTCCTCTAGGCGCGCCATCCGGAGGAGCATGCGGTGCTGAAATGTCTTGCAGTTGCATGAACAGGGGTGGGCAGCAGTGTTTAAAGAAGTACGGCGGGTGGCTGCCAGACCATGGCGCCGTACCACTGGAGGCACTGGGGGGACCTGGCTGGGGCCCGGGGCATTGGAGGAGGCTGCAGCTGCTGCTGCCTCCTCCTCCTCTGCCAGAACCACCAGCCGCCGATATTCCTCACAGATGGCCTCCAGTTTCCATTGCCGGGCCATGGCTGCTAACTCCTTCCTGTTTGGTTGTTTCGGTTGGGAAGGATTAGCTATATCAAGAAAGAAAAAAGACAATTGTAACCAATACTCTTAGCAAAACAGTAACACAAAATTAATTATGCACATAAAATTATAGTGGCACAGTAGCACTAGCAAGCACAGTACATAACATTTGTGGGAGTTTCAGGCATTACTAGGCACTATATGGAGTAGACAAGTCTTCTTCTTCTCTCTCTTGTTTAGCTAAATTAACCTTGTAGGCATGCCAGCTCAGTAAACGTGTGCCCTAGACAGACATACTCATGTCACAGACTCACGTTATTTACTACTTTCTGCAGGTGGGGCAGCTATAGTCTACAACTACACAATTATTTAATGTTTCTATTATGGCCATACTCTGTTACATCAATGGCAACTGCTCAATTTCACTTTCACCCTGACTACTGCAACAAGGCAGATGATATTTGATATGAATGATTATATATGGGACGACGTGAGGTACTACTATTGATTGATTGTGTAACCATGCAGCCGATAGGCCACCCATGGCTGACACAGTCGAAATTACATAGGTAGGGAGTGGGACTCGGATTCGGAGGGAGGCGATTGATAATGGGTGGATATGGGTACATACATACACAATATATATGTTGTGCTTGCAAACTACTGTGAGTCGAGGGAGTATTCTGAAATACAACCTTGAATCAAAAACCTTGAAAAAAACAGTCCTTGTTTCTTCCCGGCAATTATTCCATTCATCAGTGCATTGCTCTTCTAGCATTTTTGTTTATTCTAATCTTATTCTTATCTTCACCCTTGTCTTTGCTACTTTGGCACAGTTTATTTTTCTTTTACATTCTCTTCATCCAGTCACAGTCTCCACCTATGCTATGATTGAATACCACCCGGCATCCATCCATTCAAAGTAAACATGGCTATTATTCTTCTTAATCTCTCAACAAACCTTTCATCAACAACATACATTTGTAATTTTTTTTAAACCACCACCCATGCGTCCTTGCTTGCCTTCGAGTTTGACCCATCAAACCCCCCGGAGTATTCCTATCACCCATACAGTTTCACCCACCCAGGCAGGCATCCTTTCTTTCACCTTTCACCCATCCTTCAACCACCCATGCATCCTATCAGCCACCTATGCATCCCGGGCTCCCTTCCTTCACCCACGCATACTTCTCTGCCAGTCATATATTACATGTCACCTGTCCGTCCTCCTTTCACTTTTCATTCAACCCACACATCAAGGTCATCTGACTCTTAGTCTTCTTCATAAAACTTTCCCAGCTGTGTTGAAGTCAGATAGAAGAGGCCATTAGTTACTCAAATCTCGCCTCTAGTGCTATTGCTAATGCTAAGTAAAGGGTGTCTTCTTCAACCGTTGTTCACAACAACTTAGTCTCTCTCAACAGTACAGTTTACACCCTTGCAGCGAGTGTGTATTGTCAATAATTAAGGAATATATCTTATCACAACCCGCCACTGCTGCTGGCTCACCCCCTGCAGCTGTCACATCTGCTCCCTCCTGGCTGGTGTTGCCTTCCCCGCTGGCCCTGGCACTGGTGGTCGGTATGCTAGAAAAAGCATTACACATTTTTTAGATGCCATATACGCCTCCCCCTATTTATTTATTTTCACTAGCAAGATTGAAAATACAATACATACATACACCACACACATCACTAGTACAAATCGGGTACTAGTAGAGTAGACAATATTTCCTATCCTCTCAAAAATAATAAAATATCTGGTTGGGCCTTTTGTTGGTGCCAATATTCAAAAAACCTCTCAAGAAGAGGACAACCCAAAGGACTGGACTCAGTGGCTAGAGCTATTAGTGAGTCTGAGTTTTAAAACTTTTTAAAAAGAAAAAGAGTGGCCAACTGGGCGGACAATCAGACATGAGGTCTCTCGAGTCCTCTCTCTTGGTTGGAAAATATAATTGTGCCCTCCTCCTCATCATACTTCCTTCCAGCCATGGTGCACAGTAATCAGTTGTTCACAATCAACTGCTGCTAATAATAATAGTACTAGGCCTAGACGAGAAAAAGTAAAAATACACCACTTTGGGGTGTCCAACGTGGCCATCATTTTATTTACTGATTGAGCAGAAGAATGAAAGTAAAAGAAAGCCTTCTAATCTCAACAAACATGCGTAGAATACCTTAGTTGGGCATGCAATCTGCACAGCAGAGTAGTAGTATTAGTAGTAGTAAAGGTCGGACCAATGTGTTCCCTGAGTCTTACAGTAGTACCACCACTAGGCAGTCCACAAAATATAAGGGGAGAGGGAAAGCTGACTGAAAAACCAGAATAAATTATAAAGCAAGATACAGACAGACTAATAGTAGTACAGAGTCTAAGCCAGTTAGATTGAAAGATAAATAGAGAAATATAAATAACTAAGGGGGTCATTACGATGGCGGGCGGAAGCACAACCGCCGTGCTGGCGGATGCAAAAACCACCAGTTACCGCCGGCACGCAGCAGTCCACACGCCCGCCCAATTACGATGCGAAAAGTAGGCCAAACACCGCCGGCAAGCCAGCAACACCGTCCGCCATCAAAGTGCGTCCGTACACGTAGCGGCGCAGCACAATTGACACACACCGTCCGACGAAATCACGTCCCGCCCGGCGTATAAATTACGATGCCGCAAACAAACGGCTCCCACGGCTAAGAGACACCGTACGACAAACCGAAGCGGTAACACGGACGCCGAGCACGGACAACGAAGAAGCGGCTCCCCCGAGCATGAATCCAGCACTGCAGGCCCTCTCCATGCTCTTGCTGATGCACCACCAAGGACGCAACGTACCGCGGAGACGCAGGTAGGCACACACACAACAAGTGCACGCAAACAGCGCACACAGTGCAAGGGCGGAAAAGCGGACAACCCCCCACCCCCGCGTGTACACTACACATCCACCATTGCATCCACATATGACACACAGGCCAAATCGTAACATCGCGTAACACATGTGTACACACCACCTGGGACTAGGAACCAACGACCCCGTCACGGCCCCAAAGCGGCGATGACGCCGCCACACATGCGCACAACGCAGAGGCCAACCGCAGCGCCATGCATGCGTCGCACACAGACACAGGGACACAACCAAGCAGCACACACATCAGCCCCACCCCGAACGCACATGACACGTGACAGGCCTGCCACAGACATGTCCCCAACGCCCAATTCACGGACAACACCCAACGCCACACAACCGACGCACACATGTCAGTGAAGTCACGCAACAGCAGGACACACCCCAGTGTAACAAACATGGCGTAGCACACAGCGGCGGCAACACCAACTAGGAGAAGCAAGGCCCCTTCGGGAAGAGGAACGCCAGTACCACACTGAAACACCCATACCACCCTGCACATATGAACAAGACATATAAAACGGAACACCAAAGAGCCCGGGGACCGACAACAGGTGGCCCAAGAATAACATTCACACACAAGGCCCAACGCAGAGCGGAAAGGCAGCCTGCCGCCCACACAAGGGAGAGCAGACAGCACTGAATGACCTTCCATTCCAACTCCGAAACCACAGCCCTACGAAAGAAGCCGGTGAATACAGCCATTGTCCAAGAAAAGACCAACACAGGCATGCCGAGGAGACCGACCACAGGGCAGATAGCGCATATCACAGAAGCACACAACGGACGGGGAAGAAAAAGAAAACACTCCCCCATGTCGGCCACATGCAAGTTAATTGGAAGGAGTCACACATCACTGACCTTGAACTGTCTGAGAAGCATGTGGGATGAGGGCCCGTGTCCTCCGCACAAGCCAACAGAACACAAGTCCTGTCTCCCTACGACTACACAGAGCTCACAGCAACCTCGGAGCGTGCACATTGCAGACTGCACACACAGCCGGAGCACGCCACCACAACGCACCGCTGCGAAATGGCAACCGCAACACACCTACCCAACTACGCCGGACAGCTCAAGCTGTACAAAACCAACCTGATACATATATTGGGATGCGATCTCCTGTCCCTGCTGAACGTAAGTTACCGACTGACTTACCGCATCACATTGTTCAGCTGCGTCATGCCCGTCTTCTACTGTCGGAGGTGTCCCTACCAGCATCCCGTGGAGATGTGCCTCTCCAACCCGGCATGTCTAAAGGCGGACCTGCTACCACTACTCCTCCCTCTGGACGCACACGACAGGGCCTGCTCTGCCTATGGGGGCATGGCGTATGTGGCCAACATCGCACCCGCACTGAAATGGGACCACTGTGCCTCCACACGACGGATCATCGAGAACAGCTACATCGAATGTCACCCAGCATGCCCCATCATGGTCCTCCAAGGGACAACTTACGAACAACACCTTGACAGCCACCATCCGCTACATTGGCTGGCAAACATGTACACCACCAATGACATGGAAGCCCTGCTGGACGGCATCGCATACCTGACAACCTGTAAATTCGTCGGACCACAACGCAGGTTCCCCGATTGACCTATGATGTCCAACCCCGCACCCATGCTTAGCTTCCGCACGGACTGGCCAGTCACCACCACAACAGCCATACCAAACGACCGGCAACTGTAACCACACCATCAACGACATCGCCATGACATCGGATATGACCGGGACATGCACACTGTTCCCCATCACATCCAGGAACACCGCATGCATCGTGGGAGGCAGTGGCATGGGGTCTGTGTATCGCACCCACATGGACGGAACTGCACGAACAACCAGGACACGACATGGATCCAGCGCCCATGGACACACACACGCTCAGTGGACATGAATAGGTCGCCTGGAGTCTGTGGGTGCTGCACCCTCCCACCCCCGCCCCGGGAATCCCATACCAGGACCTTTGCATGGACGACAAGTGCATACAACAACAACACGACCCCAGTGACTGTGACATGTCCAGTAACCACCACATTGCAACAACAAGTGGCACGCCGCTGCATGCACGCAAGCACATGCCCTGATGTCATCTCACATGCACGCGTGCATGAGGAACAACCGCAGCAAACCTGTCACATGGAACTGAGATGGACTGTGCCCATGATGCCAAGCGGTCTGGTAGGCTACATGTATACCGTCTGTGTCAAAGTCCGCAGCTCCGCAGCTATACGTAAATGTACATTAGCACAGCCTTGGCCAAGCAGATGTAACTCTGAAGCCCACATCCCACATGCAACAGCCAATCACATGTAACCCCACACCCTATCCCATTTGCAATCATGCTCAGTATATCCTCAACATGTATTCCGCTGCCAGTAGTGTCCACTATACTGCATCACAGAGGACAGAAGACTCAATATAATGTTTGAAACCAAAACTGTCTCCGCTGACTCATTTCACAAGTACGAATGAGAGAGGATGAGAGTATGTGAAGTACACGGCAGTCGTGACATGACCATGTAGTCCACTGGTATTGGATGTCAACGCAAATGAGTAGCACAACTGTGGAAGACACACATGTGTCGTGTGAAGTCGTATGGACGCAGTGCTCAGGTGGGTGGGTGTGACGGGTAGATGCGCACATGCCAAGTTGGAGCACGCCGTGTTGGGAGGGGTCATGAACAGTACACCACCGCTTCCCTGGGCATTGTGAGAGGACACCTGTCGGGGGAGTGAACACGTGTGTGCACAGCAGCCGGGCACACGTACAAAGCGGTACCAGGCGCACCTCAGCCCACCCTCTGTGGACAAGCTGGATCCTGTTGTGCACCCGCCATGCCCCTTGACAAGGCACACACAGCCCCAGTCGACCAGGTGTAACCCCAACATAGTCAATCCGCACAGGCGATACAGGGCACGGGATGGCAGTGGAGCATGGTGTGTGAGAGGTCTCCTCGCGCTCCTCCTGGTCATATCACGCAGGCAATAGAACCTCAACGTCTAGCATGGCACAAGTCAAATGGAAGTGTAGGGGGACGCACCACAGCACGAGCAGCACTGACGTCACGGGAGGTGGCTCGCACCATCCCATCCATTGCCCATTATACCAACCACGCCACATGCCATTGCGACTAAGTGCAAGCGCGTGCGCCACCACCCCCGAGCCCTCCCCAGAGAGGCCAAAGAGTGAATGTGTGGGCCATCAGTCACAGACGGACGCGGCATGGCCGCAAGGGCAGCCACAGCCACTGGGTGTCGCAGGTGGCGGATCCGGAAGGCGAAGACTGTGATGCATAGTCCATGCAGGCCGGGTCTCCATTTGGGGCACCACGCAGGTGGACGGCGTCCCGCAACACATCATACCCTGAGACAGCCCACTCGTGCAACTGGACCCACACATACACTCCTTGCCCTCTCTGGTGCGAGCTTGGGGCTGCCTGTGCAAGCGCTAGCCTCGCAGGTGCACATGCATATTGGGGGAGCGAGGGGAGGACATGAGGGCTGGGGCGAAGATGACTGTATCACTGTCAGTGAGTACAAGGGATGACCCAGATGTGGAAAGGAAGAGACGTGTCCCGTGTGTACTGCAACTAGTCGCCAATCCAACTACCCCCCATGTCCGGAATGTAAGCCCACACCTAGGCCCGCCCATCCGCCACATCGAATATACCACCAGCACGACAACCTTCCCATTCGAAACACTGACTGGGGGTGGCGACCAGTGAACAATCATGTGTAGCCTACCCACGCGTACATGTGGGCCCTCCATGATCCATGTCACCTGCGGCAAAGTCATGACATGCGCAATGAGGGAAGTGAGGAGAGCTGTCCGCCCCACGCACAGAAGGTGCATCAGCTCCACAGACCCAGCAGCGAGTCCAGCAGGGGTCACATGTGCAGGGGCAGCTGTGCCTGGTGTGAAGGCACATGCATATAGACAGCACATCGACCAATGTGTAGTCTGCCCACATCTACAGTCCATCATCATGCGGACATAGGAATTGAACACAGGGCAACACATCTTAGTGGGTGCACCCACCGTGACCAACAATGCGCAATCATCGACGTACCCGCCCTGTGCATGGCCCCCACCCAACGGAGGCACATCCAGTGCCACCATCCCACACACACAAGCCTTCCACGGAACATGCTGTGTCCAATGGTCAGTACAGAGTCAGCGCCCATCTGGTGGATCCTGAACAGGAGACACATGCACACACATGCCAGCTCCCACTATGTACGTCTGCCACCTGGCACGTGCAATGTAACCTCTCACCTGTGACGTGTGACTGCAAGCACACAGCCGTCTTGGCATGGGGCTGTCAATGTGGACACCTGTCAATGTTTCGGGAGGTGTGATCCGTACAGTGCTGTACATAGGGTGCAGTGCTGACACCTACTACTGTCTCATATCCCCTCGTGCCACAGGTCCCACTTGTTTTGGCCGCTCAGCCTGTGCCCACATCGTCGTCGTCGTGTGCCATACTCATCCAGCCTCGGAAGCAGTTCCATGCTCAGCAGACATTCATGTTGCCGTGGCGTTGCCGCTTGACGAATATGCAGTCAGTCCCCATCAGCACGCCCCGCAAGTCATTGGGGCCTAGATCCCCATGTGCATGCACATGGCAGTGGTTTGTATCACTAGCCATTGCCATTGTTGGGAGACCTGTGTAAGTGTATTGTGGCCGTGCCGTCCCAGCTTGACAGCTGGGCTGTGGCTCATGTGCTTGCTCAGTCATGTCAGTGATGTGTATGCGAAATTGCTATGTGTTGTGTTGCTTTGACATGTGTCCACTGCCATTTTCCCTAGGCGGAGACCGAACATTGACCGCCCATACCAATTGCTGGCGGACATGGACGATACAGAGGTCATTAGGAAGTTTCGGCTGGACAGGCCAACCCAGCATCGACTGTGTGCCATGTTGGAACCGCATCTCCGTCCCCGCAGGGTGTATCCGACAGCTGTCACCCCCACGGCTAAGGTGATGGCCGCCATGCATTTCTTCGCCACTGGGTCATTCCAGCACACAGTGGGCAGTGGAGGAGGGATGTCCCAGCCCATGTTCAGCAAGGTGCTGAGGGATGTACTGGCAGCCATGATGCTGTACCGAAACAGGTACATCCGCTTCCCCAGGGCTCGTGAATTGGCGGCAGTGAAGGGTGCATTCTATGCCCTTGGCAGAATCCCACACGTCGTTGGAGCCATTGACTGCACACATGTTGGCCTTGTTCCACCACAGGCCACTGAGCACCTGTACCGCAACAGGAAGCACACGCACTCCCTGAATGTGCAAGTGGTGTGCCTTGCGGACATGGTGATCACCCACGTGTGTGCAAAGTTCCCAGGCTCGGCCCATGACGCACACATAATGCGCAACAGCATCTTGCCACGACTGATGTCCAATCTGCAACAGGATCGTGGCTGTATTGTCGGTGAGTATGTGGAGTGGTGTAGCGTGCTGGTTGTGCGATGCTGTCCCCTGTCCAGTTGGAATAGCAACGGTTCTCTGTGTCCCTCACACCCAGGTGACTCTGCGTACCCGAATGGGGCATGGCTGCTCAGTCCATTGAGGAATCCTCGCACCCCAGCAGACGATCGCTACAATGAGGCACATGGGAGGACCAGACGTGTGGTCGAGCGTACCTTTGGCCTCCTCAAGTCCAGGTTCAGGTGCCTGGACCGCACCGGGGTGCGCTGGCGTACTCCCCACAGAAGGTGTGCCAGATAGTGGTGGCGTGCTGCATGCTGCACAATCTGGCCATTCGGAAGCAGATCCCCCTCATCGTGGATTACGGAGATCAACCAGGGCCCCAGCCCGCAGACCAGGACAGCTCGAGTGAGGAGGACAGCGGAGAGGAGGAAGCTGGTAATGTGCGGCAGCAGCTCATCGCCCGCTACTTCACTTGACGGTGAGTGTCCATGTACGACGGCTGATGTGGCTGTATCTGTGCAGGTGTGTGTGTGCTGTGTCAGGGTGGCCGTTTGTTCACTGCGTGCTGTGTGTCAACGCTCCATGGCCAGGGTAGTATGCCACTGTTGGTGGCTGTGGCATTGTGCCCTATTGCTCTGTGCGATGTGTGTACATTGCTTGTAGTTGTTGACATGTACTGTGTGATGGGTGTGTGACACACTCATTGAATGTGCTCCTGTTCTGTCTCCCACCCCTAGGTCCCTACAGGCCCTCCGGTTCCATTGCCATGCCACGCATCAGGTGCCTTTCCGCCCAAGGTGGCCGTTGTATTCCGTACAAATAAAACACAGGGCACAAACAGCAGTTTGTGTAAGAGGTGCATTTATTTCAAACTGTGACATGTGATTGTGTGTAAGGTGATGACAAAAGTGGTGCGTGCAGTGACAATGAGCTGTCGGTCATGGCTGCGTGATGCTCAGGGTGTACCCACTGGTTCTATGTCCATGGTCCAACAGACACATGCCATCCAGATGGCTGTGTGGAGTGGGATCGTAGTCCAAGTCAATGCAGTGGGTGGTCAAGGAAGGCTGGCTGGCTGCCTCACTTGCGTCTGGAGCGTGCGAAGTCCTCCCGTGAGATCTGTTTCCACTTCGGACGGCCCCTTCCACGTTTGCGAGGGGGGGTGCCTGTTTGCGACCTGCTGGTGGTTGAGGTGTGCTCACTGGCTGTGGACGCAGGGGAACTGGACACAGCTGCACGACCCTGCGCCCCGGCAGGTGGTGGCGGTGGTGGAGCTGCTGTCCCTGGCTGTGACCTCACCACCAGCTGGCCCATGAGGTCCACGAGTTGGCCCATACGGGTGTCCATGGACCTCAGCACCCCCAGCACCTCCCGCGTGTCTGAAGCAGACCTGGCCCATTGTCCTTGGGCCTCTTCATAGGCCCCAAGGACTCTGGCCATTCGAGGCAGGGCATGGCTCCCAGGGGAGACTTGCGTTTCCCTGACCCTGCTCCTCCTACCGGTACTGCTGCCACCGGCCTGCCGACTAGCCACATTGCTCACCACGGTCCTCGCTGTGGCTCCCAGGGTGGATCCAGTCGGCCGGGCCACCACCTGCGCTGGGGCTGGTGCCAGCGAAGACGTGGTGGTGGTGGCAGCGGTGGTGGTCGGTGCGGCGATGGTGGCGGTTGCGGCAGTGGTAGTGGCCGCAATGACCGTGGGTGTGGCCGCAATGTCTGTGGGTGTGGCCGCAACGACAGTGGCAGCAGGGGGCTGGGAATGTTCAGCAGCCCAGGATGATGGGTTGGTGGGTAGGAGGGGTCCTGGGGAGCGGCTGGGCCCTGCCACACCAGATGGGCCTGCTTGGTGGTCCGTGTCCGAAGAGGAGGACAGATCCTCCACATCCGTGTGTCCTCATTGGGGGCTTGTAGGCTGGCTGTGCTGGCTGCTGTCTCCATCCCCAGCATCCAGCAGTTCGTCACCTGTGGAGAGAATGAGATTTGTTATTGTGTTGCACCTGGCGAAGTATGTATTTGTCGTCTGACATTAACAGTTCGTGCAATCTCGTACATGGGTTTCCCGGAGGCGTGTGTGTGGCTGTACCATTTGTAGTTGTGTGTGCTTGGCAATGGGACTGTGTGCTGTGCACATGTGGCATGGGACGGATTGGCCATGCCGATGGGTGTGTTGCTGTGCCCCTACTTATTGTGACTCTGGTGTATGCGGGCTCCTGGCCCATCCTGGGTCTGGTTTGTACTTTGCTTTTGGTGTTCAAATGGGACGCTTAGGAACGCATATGGCAACATGGGGGCCATGCCCCAGATTCGCATTTGGGAGGGAATATGCTTTTGGGGTTCAAATGGAACGCTTAGGAACGCATATGGCAACATGGGGGCCATGCCCCAGATTCTCATTTGGGAGGGAATATGCTTTTGGGGTTCAAATGGAACGCTTAGGAACGCATATGGCAACATGGGGGCCATGCCCCAGATTCGCATTTGGGAGGGAATATGCTTTTGGGGTACATGCTGTGAGCCATGGGTGCCGAACGTGACATGTGTTGTGGCAGCATGACAGTGCATGGTCTGAGGTGTGTGCATGTCTGACATGGCCTGCATATTTGCTGTCTGTTGTGATTACTGGACATGGCATTGGACGCATCGTTATGAGTGAGTGATGGTTGTGTGCCAGCCAACGTATTGCAGTTGTCCCATCTCCTTGGTGTGCGTGCTGCCCTGTGCCATGTGCATCACTGCAGTGCTCGGGGGGTGTGGCCCATGTTGTGTGTTGTTGCTCACAGTGTGGCGTGCTCTTCATTGACTTCTGGCACATGGTTGGTCATGGGCATGTATCTTAGCGTGACTGCTGTATGTGTGGCAGCTGTGCGGATGACATGCCTTTCATGAGACTGGGGCTGACGGATGGGATGGATGGTATGTTGTATGTGCATGGTGTGTCTGTGTGTTTGATGGGTTCAGTGGTGTTCGTGTTCATTTATGTTGTTCCGCTCTGTTGCGTCTAGTGTTGTTTGTCTTACATAGGCGTAGTTGTGGGGTGTGTGGTTGACAGGCAGTAGGGGCTACATGAACAGGACTTCAATGGTGTTTCGGTTGTGTGTGATGGGTTGCACAGTGGCTGCCGTGTGGTACTATATTCAGTGTGGCTTGTGCATGCAGACGTGGCTCCTTGGGTGTTGCTGTGTCTGTGATGGGTCATGTGAGGTGTGAGTCTGTGGTTCATGTCCGTGTGCACATTGTTCACTTGTTCGTGACGGTGGGCGGTGCTGCGAGTTCGTCTGCTACGTGACATGTCCCATGTGTTGGTCGTGTTACGGTCCTCATGCCTCCAGGAATCCAGCCCTGTCCAGTTTCCCACATGCAGGTTGTTCGGGCGTGCACTGTACTGGATGCCACATGGTTCTAAGCGGGGGTGCTCCATGTTGCAGGTCTGTGGGGGTGGGGGGGTGTTGTGGGTCGTGGTGGTGGCTGGACACCCACTGACACCGATTGTTGTGGACCGTGATGTCTACCTTTCGGCTGTCGGTGTGCACTGCGGTGGCTGACACGTGGCTGTGGGGTGTGGGGGATGCTCCTCCTTGCTGTGCTGTGGGACTAGGGGCCTGGTGTGTGTTGTACTTGGGCTGTCCACCCTCCCACCCACTGCATTTTGTGTTCCTGCCACTTACCTGTTACTTGTCGGTTAGTGCAGCTATGGCGGACACATGGGTGTGGTGGGTGCTCGTTGTGGCGCTTCTGGCATACTCGGGGACCTGTTGGTGGTTACGTGGCTGGCTGAGTGTACACATGTCCCCACGTATCTTACAGTTGTTCGGTTTGGGCTGTGTGTGGTGGTGTCTGTTGCATGTGTGTGTGATGTGTTGTGTATTGTGTGCTGGACATGGGGGTGTTTGTCCCTGGGAGCTGTGGCATGGTGGTAGTGCATGTGAGTACATAGCGGTGTGCTGGTATACATTAGTTTGTACTTACCAGCCTCCACTCCCCCTGCTAATCCGGCGAGGATCTCCGGATGTATGATGACTCGCACCTTCTCCTCCCACGCTTTGAAGGTCTTAAAGAGCGCGGGATTCCCTCCGCCAGTGACGGCTGCCAGCTCTCTGTTCTTGCTCTCCTTCTTCTTGACCAGGCTCTTGACGTCATTCCACCGTTTGTTGATTTCAACTCTGTTCCTGGGCAGGGTCCCGACTGCATTGACCTGGTCTACGATCCGGTTCCACATTCTCTTTCTGGTGGCTAGTGGTGTGTGCTGGACCAGGTTCCCATAGATTTGTGGGTGCACCTTGATGATCTCGTCGACCATGACCGTCAGCTCAATGGGCGTGAACTTGGGCATTCTTTGTGGTGCCATGGTGTTTGTGGTGCTGGTGCGGTGTGTGTTGTGTAATGTGCAGGGGGTTTGTGGTGCCGGTGTTTGGTGGTGGTGGTGGTGGTGGTGGTTGTGATGTGTGCGTTTCTGTGGTGTGCTGCTGTCCTTGCTATGTTACTGTGTCCTCTCCTCTCTAGTTTGCAATGTTGCAAGGGGTTGTGGTCTGTGGGAGTGCTGCTTTTGTACTTACCTATGTGGGTGTGTCCTCATGGTCTGTTGTTTTCAGGTGTGTTGTGTCTGGGGTTCTGGCCTTTGTAGTTTTTGTTTGTCCAGGGGGTGTTTTCGGGATGTGTACTGTGCTTGTGTATTTGTGCGTGCCTTGCTGTGTGGACTTGTTGGCCATGTTGTGTGCGATTGGTTTTGTCAGCGGATGGTTTCTGTGCAGGGACGTGGGCGCCATGGCTTCTGCCGTGTAGATTCTCATCGGCGTTGTTTGCGCTGGCGGGCGGTATATTTGTAGTTTTCCCGCGCTCATGGCGGTGCGATCGTAATCTCACGTGCGGTGTGTCGGCCGTGAGTGCGGGCGGTTTTGTGTTGTCGTGCGTGTTTCCGTCCGTGGCGGGCGGTTTGACTCCGACTCGGACGATGGCGGGCGGTATCTTGTGTGATTTTCCGCCGATGGCGGTTTTCGGTTTGTGTAATCGTAATGGCGTGGTCGGTGTTCAGACGGTGTGTGCGGGCGGATTTTTGCCGCTTCTATGCCTGGCGGATTTTTTTACGCCGGGTATCGTAATGGGCCCCTTAGTTGGTAGGTAATGCAGGGATAACAAGAATTTAGAAACAGATAGATCGAAGAAGATTTGGTAGAAAATAGAATTAGGAAACGGAAATAATAGCTAAAAAAAAATAAGGTGCAGTAAAAGTTAGGGACATATAATTATTAATATTAACAACAGGAGGACTTACTGGGGCCAGCAGCAGAGCCATCTGTAGTAGAGGAGCAATCCTGGGAGGCACCTCCAGCTCCCGCCTCAGCAGACCCCGTCGTCTTCTTGCCCCTGGATGCTGATCATGTAAGACATAATTATAAAGAGGCAAAAATTGACTGGTGTGAAACAAATAATAAATATTTTTTTAAATCGCTCCAAAAAGATTTTTTGACAGGAAACGGCCATTGCAATAAAATTCACCTATCTAACCAGATCGACTAGTAGTAGTAGACTAGTATCGCGGTCGCGGACTGTCCTATCTCTTTATCTTTCCACTGTTCCATTCCGATTCCAGAACCCTAAACCTAAATACCACCTATCCCACCTATTCCAAAGACTTTGGAATGAATTGCCAAGAATTATATTTGCTTCTTTTAAGTTCCGATCTCATTCGCAATCATCAAGGAATCAACCCCCTTTGACAGGCCAATTCACTAAGTCTGCATTTATTTTAGTCCTCAAAAATGCGTAGATGGGCGCATGCATATTGCATACACCAAATTGTTGGTTGGTTGCTGTTGCTGTTGGTTGGTTGCTGATGCTGAGTTGCTATATTGCCGCTAAAAAATGACCAACTAATACTAAGTAACTAACTATTACTACCTACCTACCACTATCTTAGTGACAGGACAAAGGAAAGGAGTCTCTCTAGTCTGCATTACCTAACTTAAGTTCTCTAACCTCTCTTACACAATCAGCCCAAGCGAGCACAAAGTTGCAAATAAGTAATATTAGTAGCGTCGAGCACCTGTCTAGAAGAATAACAATCACATAATTTAAGATTTTTAAACGTAACTTACCTGCATGTAAGCAGCAGCATTCTTGCTATTTGGGGAAAAATTTATATTCGCAATAACACAGAACAGAACACACAATAGTAATAAAAATTAGCTACTCACCAAGCCCCACAACTTCAACACCTAGCAGTTCCAGCAGGTCCTGCTCCCGGTCCAGGATATCAGACCACGAGTTGGTTGTGGGTGTGCCAGACCCCAGAGTAGCAAAACACTGCCTGGCGCACCCTTGCCCACCGGTGCGATGCTCCTGGATCCCATAGCCTGAACGAGGCCTGCCGCCTGCTGCCAGGATTAAGGGGAGGAGGCACTGCACAAAAACAACTAGGGCAGCCACCTCCTCTTCTGAGAATAAGGCCTGGGGCTGCTTCCCTTCCGGGCGCCGCTTTCCACAAGGAAGGCGGCTCCTGGTCGCACTCTTAGTCTTAGAACTACTATTAGCCATGGTTCTGGGGGCAGGGGCGAAAAAAGAACATTTAGAAGTAAAAAATAAAGTCAGGAGAAGAAGTAGGGAAGTAAAAAAAATAAAAAGCAAGTAATAGAAAAACAGTACAAAAACACAATAAAAGTAGAAAAAAAACGCAAAATATTCACTTAGAAAGAGAGAGGGATAGATAATAAATAAAAAAGATCAGAAAAAAAGTTTTAGAAACAAAGGATTGAAAAGATATTGAGAGGATTAAAAACAGGCCCCAGAACCATAACAAAGAGTAGAAATCCAAGATGGCCACGCCCATTGGCGACCGCGTGGTGAAGTTTGCGCGATATTTCCCCCTGAGCACGCAATCCGCGTTGCCGAATGTCAGAAACTTCTTGCGAGCATGCGCTAGCATGCGGAACAAGCAACTCTGCATGCTCGCGGAACTCTACGTAGCGTTGCAGAGTTTTTTTACCGCTTCGCAGAGTTCCGCGTAACACAGCTACGTGAACTCCGCCCGGTCTTAGTCTGTAGCACCGTTGGGATAGCATAGTCCTCTTCCTCGAGCATTTCATGAATTACAACAAAATGTCTTATTGTAGAGTGGGCATTTACTAGGCCAATCCTGAGGACTTTGCAGCCTGACTTTTATTGGAACTTTATTCTAATATCTATAAATCAGACGGTGTTTTATAGCCAGCCACAATTTCAAGCTGTCATATGCAAGCTCAGGTAGACTCTGCTCCAGAGTCATGGCATTAGATACTAAATAATAATAATCCTTACTTGTAAAGCACGAGCCTTAAGGTTGTTTCAAGGTGCTGGTGGCCGTCGGGGAGATTAAGTGAGCTATTACCCAGAGTCACATGATGCTGAGCAGGTCTGCTGGGGAACAGCCATTATATCGGGGCTGTTACCCCGCCTGCCATTACAACAGAAGCGCTACAACGCATGCGTTGTAACAACGCATGACCATCACAACGCAATTTTTTACAATGCATAGGCCTTTACAGCGCATGTCTTTACAACGAATTTCGTTGTAACAGCATGAATGGTAAAGGGATATGCTTTTCAAATGTAAGTATTAGGTAAGTATGGGTTTTGGGGCGGTATGGGTCATTTTAGGGTTTAGGGTGGGTATGGGTTTTGGAGTGGCAAGGGTAATTTTAGGGTTTAGGTGGGTATGGGTTCAGGGGTGGCATGGGCAATTTTAGGGTTTAGGTTGGGTATGGGTTTAGGGGTGGCATGGGTAATTTTAGGTTTTAGGGTGGGTAGGGGTTTTGGGGTGGCATGGGTAATTTTAGGGTGGGTATGGATGTTGGGGTGGCATGGGTAATTTTAGGGCTTAGGATGACTATGGATTTTGGGGTGGCATGAGCAATTTTAGGATAATTTTAGGGTTCAGGGTGGCTATGGGTTTTGGGGTGGCAAGGGTAATTTTAGGGTTTAGGGTGGCTATGGGTTTTGGGGTGGCAAGGGTAATTTTAGGGTTTAGGGTGTCTATTGGGTTTGGGGTGGCATGGGTACTTTTAGGGTTTAGGGTGGATAGGAGTTTTGGGGTGGCATGGGTCAATTTAGGGTTTAGGGTGGGTAGGGGTTTTGGGGTGGCATGGGAAATTTTAGGGTTTAGGGTGGGTAGGGGTTTTCGGGTGGCAAGGGTACTTTTAGGGAATAGGGTGGGTATGGGTTTTGGGGTGGCATGGGTAATTTTAGGGTTTAGGGTGAGTATGGGTTTTGGGGTGGCAAGGGTAGTTTTAGGGTTTAGGGTGGGTAGGGATTTTGGCGTGGCAAGGGTAGTTTTAGGGGTTTTGGTGGGTAGGGATTTTGAGGTGGCATGGGTAATTTTAGGGTGGGTAGGGGTTGAGGGGCTGTTGGATTTATATATATGGTTTCATATATTTCAACAGACATCATTGTGTGAGGAATATATAAAAACATATATAAAAGTAAGTACATTATTTTTGTTTTTCATGTATTTTCATGCATTACCATGCCTGCCATTACTAAGAAATTATAAGTATTTTACAGGAAAATATAAAGCTATAATGCATACATAAATAGCGTTTACATTTACCTGTAAAATACTTATATTTTCAATCACAACTTTAACTACACATATGCTTTTACAAAACATGCTTTTACAACAAAATTCATTGTAAAGGCATGCGTTGTAAAGGTATATGCGTGGTTAAAGTTTGCGTTGTAATGGTAACGTGTTGTAACAACACGCGTTGTTACAACCGAGTTGTAAAGGAATGTGATGTAATGGCATGCGTTGTGGAGACATACTCTGCTGCTAGGGATCGAACCGTGAGTCCCGCACTCCGGAGTCAGGCGCTTTGGCCGCTGCGCCATAACTCTCCCACACTGCTTGAGTGTCAGTCCATAGGAAGGGGCGCTGGAAGAAGCCATCTTCTAATTGGCCAACATTTCTCTTGGACACTGCTTTTAAGTAGTATGGAAAACATTCTAAGCACGTCATTGAACTAGGTACCTCAGATTTATTTGAGTTCAAGGCAAGATCATCTGAGGCACTGTGTTCAAGGTTTATAGTTCAGATAGTGCACAGTCAAAATGATCTCTGGGTAAAAAGCGAGCTTTTTCATGGCCTTTCTGTACTTGAGGCCAGAGTTTGATGCTCTGGATAGAACAAAGCTGGGAAACCTCTTGTTGATCCTTTCCTTGTTGGTGCTGTTGCTGTCTAACAATACAGTAAGATTGACATTTATGCCTAAAGGGCTTTTACTGACTCCTTTCTTGTAAGTGGATGTACGTTTGGGCTTTGCTCTGGCACCAGTACCCTTTAAACTGTTGTTTTAACATTTCAAGAGGGCACTGCAGACTCTCCTCATGTGAAAAGCAGAGCATTATCAATTGCTGTGTTTGCAGAGAATGCGGTCACAACGGTCAGCACTGAAATAAATATTTATCTTTTGTGATGTCCGTTTTTAAAATTCTGCAATATCATTGTGAATGTATTTGCTTTAGTCCACAAATATGTACATAGGGTGGACATGTTGCTTTCAGGGAGTCTTTCGTGTGGGTCAAGTTTAGGTGAAGTTGTGCACCTCTCTACAACTATCTCGTGCTGTGTTTTTCTCTTTCAGTCATCTACTTGCATTAATCCAATAATGCATCATAGATATTGGCTTCAAAGGTTCAAGCGATCAATTTCTTTAATTGTTGTTTTGAGATGACAGGTATTACTTCCGCTTTAGAGGGTAAAAGAAGGAAAACAATGAGAGAAACTCAGTTATGGGGTTGTGATTTAGGGTTCTCTAAATGCTGATTGTATCCCCGGAGCTGGGAAAACATGTCATAAAAAATAGCATCGTGTTTTGCCTCATTTTTTTTATTTTTTAAATGGTCTAATTTTATTTAAACATCTTATTTGAACGAGTTCCTCTTGTATGTTTAAATCAGGTCTGGTTTGTCAATCATGCCAACATATAATAGCCCATCTATTTAATTTGAAGATTGTTTTGCGCATACCTTGCATTCTTTGACAAAAGAAATGTCGCTAGAAATTGGGTTGGCATAATTGAACCTGTTAGCACTGAGATGTAAGAGCGTCTTATTTAAATACCTAACTGTCAAATTAATATGAAAGATTGAATATTACCTTAGGTTCAATTTGTTTCTGAGGGTCGTGTACAGCTGGCGAGTTAGAGACTCGCAATTCTTATTCATATTTTCTAAACGAATTCTATGTGACATGAGGAGATGGGTCTGAGTTCTGCAAGTCTGATGAGGCCAACACCGAGGGCCTTATTTACAAAAGTAAACTTACACTTTTGTGTAAATTACACTTACTGTATTAATTAACTTTACTACTTTTTGGTATTCACAAACTTCGAGTGTAATTTTAAAATGACACTAGTATCTTGTGAATACCAAAAAGTAGTAAAGTTTATACAGTAAGTGTAAACTTACATAAATGTTTGTTTACCTATGTGAATCAGGCCCAGAGTTAGCATTTCTAATTGCTTTAAACTTTAATGACTTGAGTTAACTTTGAAGATTAAGGGTTGTAGTGCTCTCTATGGAAACTAAAGCTGCTAATAATGCACTTCAAGGCAACATTATCATCCAGAGTTTCTGTTGATATTTCTGCTAGGACATAAGGGTTTGTGGTTACGTATTGCTGCTTGTGCAATTCGATTTAAATGTTTTTACACTGTTTTTTATGAATATTTTATACTATACATTTTATGAAATGTGCACTATGAATTTTCTGTTTTATGAGCGCTGTATTCTGGTATGAATATTGATTTCAAATGAATAGAAACCTTCGGCATTTGGGGACTTCAGGTCCCAGCATTCATCAGTGGCCAGCAGGAGCAGCAGTAGAAGGGAGGGGATGAGCCCTCCTAGTGCATATAAACACACAGATGTCCACGGTGCGGGACAACTTTCAGCATTTGCGGATTCCCGGTCCCAGCAACGATCAGTAGCCGGCGGGAGAAGCAGTTGAAGGGAGGGGAGGAGCATTGCATATAAGTGTATTGAGACTCAACGACCATGGAGGCCCTCGGGCCATGCCCAGGTGAAGCCCGGGCAAGGGCAGGCCTGTCCAATCAATCAATCACAGGGATTTGCAAAGCGCAACAGCTACTCAATGAGTGTCCCTGTGCTGGATAGAAAACTGACCAACCTGCTGACTATGTTATTGATAAGTTAGCCTAAATACCCACGTCTTGAGAATTTGCTTGAATGTCTGTAATCCTTTGTGGTGCGAAGATGCTGATGAAGAGCAATCCAGCACCTGGCAACCATAAAAGAAAAGGATCTACCACCCCACCCCATTCTTTTGAATTGCGGATTCACTACCTTCAAGAAGCTGGAAGAACAAAGCGTTCTTGATGACTGATATGGGATAATTCTGTCAACCAGATACTAAGGACCAGAGTGATAAAAAGCTCTGTGCATCAGCACAAGTCCTATAAACCTTACTCGTTCCTTGATGCGGGCAGATGTGGTCCCTTCTTGGGAGTTTCAACAGAAGCTGCGTCGCAACATTCTTAACTAGCTAGTGGGGCATATTTGCAACAGGCAGCGATAATTATCGCTGACCTTGTATACCGCATTTTTTTCTATCGCTGGAATATTTCGCAGGCTAGCGTTGTATTAACAACGCTTAGCGCCATGGCGATGTATATTCCAGCGATAGCGCCCTTTCCATGGAACATCGCTGGTTTTCCAGCGATGTTCCATGTAAAACGACGATATACTTGATGATACGAACCTGTGGTCGTATCACATGAATCCACCTCCCATGTTAAGTATGCCTTAGTCAGGAATTTAACAGACGTTAAATTCCTGCGTTAAGGCATACTTAACGCGATTAAAATAATCGCTTACCCGCATTGTAAATATCGCAAAGCTGCCTTCGCGATATTTACCCATGTTGTTTCCACAGACACGCCTACTTTGCATCTCATTAGCGATGCGAAGGTAGGCGTGCTGGAAACGGGAGCAAAATCAGCAAAACACGCGATAGCGTGTCTTTGCTGATAAGGCGATATAATTATCGCCGCTTTTCGGCTGAAAACGGCCGCAAAAGTGGCGATATCTTTTTATCGCCGCATTGTTAATATGCCCCTAGTGTCTCTTAAGAAGATAAGCAGGAAGATCCCAATATGAAGAATTGGCGTGGTACAGCCATGAAGGGATAAGGGCCTGTATCACTGAATTCTGCTGCAGTTGTGGAAGCCAATAGGGAAATTTCTTTAGAACTTTCAAAGGTCCAAAGCAGGACCCTACAACACCAGCCACCGAGGGCCCAAATGAGACAGAACTGTCAAATTTCACTCCCAGATTGTGTGCTATATTAGCATGGGCGGGTGGTGGCGGCACCCCACTAGGCCAACTGTCGTCATGCCAGCAAGGACGAGGTATGCCGAAGAGCAGAATTTCTGTTCTACTAGTTTTGCAATGTAAGTTACTAAAGCGCATCCACTGAAATACCGCAGTAATGCAGGACTTAAATTTACTAAATTGTTGGGAGAGTTTCTGTGTAGAGTAAGGATAATCTGAGTGTCATCAGCATAAAACACCATTTGCACACCATAGGATTCAACAAGTGCAGCCAATGGAGTCATATAAACATTGAACAGTATTTGGCTTAGTGCCAAACCCTGAGGGACACCAACACCTAAGGGTTTAGGTTCCTAGGCATATGGAGCCATCCATACAGATTGGCTTCTTCCAGACACAAAGGATCGGAACCAGGCTAATGCAGGACCACATACACCAATGCTTCCTAGATGCTGCAGAAGAATGGGATGCAAAACTTTATCAAAAGCAAAGCTAGATCAAGGAGAAGCCGAGCTACCTGCTTCCCCTCATTAACTGCCAGCCTAATGGTATCTGCAACCTCCAACAAAGTAGTTGCCGTACCAAAACAGGGGAGAAAAAACAATTGAAATGGATGTAGTAACTGGTATTGTTCAAAATAGCAGAAAAGTTGGTGATTGATCAGCTTCACTAAGATTTTGGCAAAGGCCAGTAACCGAGAATTCGGCCTGTAATTGGCCAAGTTTAATTTATCAGCCAATGGCTTCTTTAGTAAAGGAATCAATCAATCAATCAATCGCTTTATTTCGATAGCAATGTATCATAAAAGCATTGTTCGACAATCATACAATAAATAAAAACAAATGTGGGAGCACAATATTGTAAACATTCTATTAAAATATAAGACATAA
This sequence comes from Calotriton arnoldi, assembly GCA_963921515.1. Lineage (NCBI taxonomy): Eukaryota > Metazoa > Chordata > Amphibia > Caudata > Salamandridae > Calotriton > Calotriton arnoldi. The sequence continues at coordinate 183,963 of CAWUFW010016305.1, forward strand.
AATCAATTGCGATAAAACATTGTCTAAAAAGATATACATCCACTTTTCGTCAATTTTGTATCGTAAAAGCGAACATGACGCTAAAAGAGATATTAAAAGAACATTTAAAATGTAGACATTTCATCTCAATAATGTGTGTAAGAAAGGGGAGGTTTTTTAATAACTAATTTTTAGCTTTCTCCGATGTCAATCATAGCCTAAACTTAAATCCTCCCACGCAAGGCTCTATGCCTAATTAACCAGGCACTGCTCAGAAACTTGGCGACACCACAAGAAAAAAGGATACATGCATCAGATTTCAAAATACGTAGAGCAACCCGGTGATCACGGGTGCCTATGTCTCTGCAAATTGGTTTCAGCCATTTTGATCTTGCATTGCTATAAGCTGGACAAGCAAACAGTACGTGGGCAACACACTCTAGTGGGGCTCCACAACAGGGGCAACTTTCTGATGTGTTCTTGGCAGAATGCCATTTTGATGTGAAAGCATTAACAGGAAGCGAGCCGTGCCTAAACTGAATATACAGAGCCCTATCCCGTGGGACCTGGATTGTATCCAGGTAGGGCTCAAGGCTTCTGGTTTGCTTAAAACTAAAAAATTCATCTGTTAATCTCCCCATGTTTGGTTTACTAAGCTCCTGATTGTCAATCCAATCCCAGTAGTGGTGTTTAAGTACCATCTTACTCGGAGGCTTCTGATCGTCCCACGATTTTTTGAGCCCAAGTGAAATCATTGTTTTCTTGACATTTCCAATCCACTTGACCCTATGGTCTACATCTAAATTCATCACCTCCGTTAAAGCAGTGGCATAGCTTTCAAGCTCTGCAGTACGCCTTAGGCGAGCCCAAAAGAGCAATGGGCGGAGCCTGGCGATGTCTCTGAACGGCCTCCTACCCATATCGTACATTAAGGGAGTTAGCGGGGTATTACATGGGAGCGTCACCAGGTCCCTCAAAAACTTGTGTTCGGACCTGCTGATTTCATCAACACTCTCAAACCCCCATAACTCAGCTCCGTAAAGAGCAGAGCTTACTACCTTAGCATCATAAACCACAAGAGCTGGGGCCGATGGTCTGCTAAGCAAAGATCGATGTTCCTTAATCAGCACACCCGCCACACGTTTATGGTTTATGAGCATTTTGGCTATATGGGGCCTCCAGAGCATCTTATCAGAAAGGCGAATGCCAAGGTATTCGAAGGTGTTAACTCTTTCCAAGATGGTGCCGTTTAGTGTTAAGTTATTCCTAAAGGATTTGTGGGGGTTAAAGGCCATGAGCTTAGTCTTTGCGGTATTAATGACCAGGCCCCGGGAGTCACAAAAAGATTGGTACCTATTCATTAGCTTTTGTAGTCCCGCCGGGGTCTTTGACACCAACAAGGTGTCGTCAGCTAATAGAAGTGTCGGCACTTTGTCGCCCGCCAGGGTTGGAGCGTCGGCTAGTTCATCTTGAAGGTACCTCACCACCCCATTCACGTATAAGGAGAACAGGGTGGGAGCCATGACGCAACCCTGGCGGACTCCCCTGCCCACAGGAATCTGTTCGGTCAGCTGATCTTGGGCCCCCCATCTTACCTGGGCATAATTACCCTCATGGAGGCGGATTAATAGACTTAAAATTAGGGGTGGGATACCCATGTCTTTAAGGACCTGCCACAATCTGGTCCTAGGTACCAGGTCGAAGGCAGTCTTTAAATCTATAAAAGCAAGATAATGACTGCCCCTTCCTACTACCACAACTTTCCAATATATTAGCAGTAGCCTAAATGCCTGATCAATTGTCCCAGTGCAGGCCCTAAAGCCAGCCTGGTATTGGGAAAGAATTTCCTCCTCTTCGCACCACGCTTGGATCCTCTGTAAAAGGACTCTGCCCAACACCTTTTGCATTACATCAATCAGGCTTATAGGCCTGTAATTCGCAGGATCTTCCCTATCTCCTTTTTTATATATAGGAACAACCACCGCTCCTTTCCAGGATTCTGGAACTGGGCAGCCTGCTGCTATGGCGTTAAATAATAATTGAAAATAGCGCGACCACCCCCTTGGGTCTACCAGGAAGAGATCCCCTGGAAGTCCATCTGAACCTGGGGCTTTAGCAGGGACTAGCTTCTTGATAGCTGCCTCTATTTCTATCTGCGAAAAGGGGTCACCAGCATTCCCTACTGGAGGGACGTCTATGGTGCCGCATGGCTCCTCCAGACGTCCATCTTCTGTAGTGGAATACAGATTCCCAAAGTGGTTCTGCCAGTCTTGGCCTGTAATGTGATTGGGCAGAATATCTAAATCCCTAATATTGCCCCGGCTGACTAAAGACCAGAATAGATTCATATTTTTCCCAAGACTCGCATTCTTTATATCCTGCCAATCCTGTTCTTCCCACTCAATCTTTGCTTTATGCAGGGCGGCCTTATATTCCCTCCTAGCCGTTTTAATCATAAGGCAGTTTTTAGCCTTTACTGCTAAGGTCAAAGCCTGCCTTTTTAGCTTGCAGTATTTGGTGTACCAAGGGTGCTGTTTTTTTTGGAAAGCACCTGGTTTACTTTGCTTACAGGGTGCTTGAAAGAAAGAGGACAATTGATGTAATGTACAAGAATGGACATTAGAAACTGCTACTAGGTCCGTGCCGGCAGCCTGAAGCTCAGCTGTGTGCATAGACAAGGCCTCATGAATGGCCACTAAGTTGGAATCTTGAGAGGAAACCTTGTGCCACTTTAAGTACCTTTTACAATTGGACGGAATAACATCAGTGCTGAAAGCTAATGCTCGGCTGGACTGAGGGCTAGGTGTTGTGGCCCACGGATTCATCATCGTCATGCATAGGGGGTTGTGATCACTATCAGTCGTTGTGCCCACAAACATATCAATCGTATTGACCCACAATTTCACATCAACTAAAATATAGTCAATGCGTGAGGGGCCACTAGCTCTGTTAAAAGTGTTAGCCCCCTGAGTATCTGAGGGAGTTCTGCCGTTGACTGCCCTGAGGCCGAATTCTGTCGTGAACGCGTTGAGCTGGATTGCTAAGTTAGTCCATCTTTTGATCGGAGGTAGATTTAGTGGAGGGACAGACCACTTGATATCTACTCTTTCCTGCTCCAACATATCATCAGCACACAAAAGCTCAAAAGTACAATTAAAATCACCTGCAATCATGATATTAGCGTGGGCGAACAGCCAGATATGGCTTGTTCAAGGAGCGTGACAGTAGGTGATTGGTTGCCACCCTTGGTCCCTCTGATATAAACATTAAACAAATCTAAGGTGTCCCCACCCCTAGGGCCATTGATGGTAAGTGTCAAAAAATCATGGCTTAGGATTGGATGCATGTCAATTCGACACCCTAAGGCAATATTTACCCAAACAATCAAGCCTCCTGAAGGCCGCCCTCTTCCCGTGGTGGTGGCTGGAATACAAAAACAAACATAACCAGATTTATATAAAGGAACCATACTCCAAGTCTCCTGGAAGATACAGATATCGGAACCTTCAATCAGATCATTCCAGTGAGGGAGTAGGAGTTTTTTTTTAAAACCTGCCACGTTCCAAGATATAATTTTTAACTTAGAAGGGTTATGGGCCGAAGCCCAGTTGTCATTTGTCAGTAATGGCTGGCCCAGCTGTGTTGGGTGCTCGGGCATCTCGATGAGAGCTAATGGTGTACAGTATTCTCCCTCCTGGATCATCAGTGATGTTTCTAAATGATCACTCGGGCCTTTATCCCCCGCAGGGAGCATTGTTGGTTTTTGAACATCAAGGTGGAATGGGAGATTGGGGTGGTTGCACTTAGTGCTATTGACAGAATTAGATGGATCCCTATATGAATAGGGGGCTATCTGCAGTCAATCCACTGCTTCTAGTGATGTCCCACACTCTAAGGGGTCGGTTATCCCTTCCCCAATGGTTGTTCATATGCACCTGAACTGTATAGATGATGTGGGGGAGGGCAAGTTCGATATTCTAAGGCGAGGAGATTCTCTGCCAGAGCAGCGGTAGAGAGTGTAAGTTCAATGTGATCATATGGTTGAGCAGGGGACGTGCATCTTTGAGCCTTGATAATATCCTCTCGTATTACCGAGCGGCAGCCCCTAATATGGCGAATCCAGTGGATGACTTTGTTTGTTAAAGAGTCATCACTTTCGCGGACATTCTGTTGACTAAGCTTAGGGACATTAGCCATAAGGATTTTTTTGGGACCATTTGACTGGGGGGCTAAAGGTAAATCGTAAATGTACTGGGATGGTTTCACCTGAATGTTTTGTTCCATTGGCATGCCATTGCGGTGTGTATAGTCTAATCGCCTTATAGAAGCAGTTTGGATAAGGCGATCTTTACATATATTAGTCGGTGCATTGCCAGACTCTTTCGATGATTTGGCCTTTGGGTTATTGGAGTAGTCTGCTTTTGACCCTTGGGATACTGAGTTTGTAGAAGGTGTTAAAAGAGAAGTAACAGCACCACCCTGTTTCACCCTACCGATTGGGGGCATCTTATTTAATGCATGCAGTTCTTGATCTTGATGGAAAGAATGGTTGACTTGCTGGTGACATGATAAGGCCATTGGTGATAATGTTTTAACCAATGATGTAAGATCTTCAATCATGCACCTCATGGTAGCTATCTCAGTCCTTTCCTTAAGGTGTTAATAAGTTGAACAGTGTCAGGTGATGCAGATATTTGTTCTTCACTGCCTTGTACATGTGGTTGTTTAAACAACCGAGATGGTTCATTTATATCAATATCTTGTATAGCCAGTAAGGCAAACCTGTTAGAACAGGGAACGGCGGGGCGTGATATACATTCCTCAGCTCTGTCAGGGGAATCTAAGGGATTGATAACTTTTACTTGGCCGACTGCTTGTCCTATCTCATGTGTCACTTGCTCGTCAGTACAATGTTCAGGGTTTCCATTTCTAGACTGTTTGCGAAACATATTAGGGATGGTTGGTGTGACAGAAGGACCAATATAATTAGAAGAACGTTCACCATTTGTGCAGGGTATAGTTGAGTCTGATACTAAAATATCCTCGCATTCAACAATAAGAGTGTCAATCCTGTCTAAAACACAGTTTGCGGCTGCATGCTTCTGGGCTTTTCTTGCCTTTTTTCCCTTACCTGCCCCACTAATGCTACTACTTCCAGCCACTGAACTCTCCATAACTTTCCGTTTGCCCATGATTTAGCAGGAAATTAAGCAGTCACAAGTGCGAACCCAACAACAGATATGTATAAAATTCACCTTGTTTTGATCTATTTTAAAATATAGAAACTGTAAGTCCTAGGACCAACGTTCGGCAAAGTTAGTACTCCAAATATATTGTACAGTATATAGGCAGTCTTTGCAAACTGGAGTAATTAGCACAGTACCTTATCTGAGTGTTTTTTGGGGCTGTAATGGACCGGGACTCCAGTCAGCAATTGGGTAAAAGAGAGGTGGCCCTGCCCTGCCTCTTCCTGTCAATGACGGGCAAGGACGGGCCCGCCCTTGGCCCGGGCTTGGCCCGGGCACAGCCCGGGCACGCCCGAGCGTGTCCCGCGCTGCGGTAGCCCGCGAGTGTTTTTAATGGCGCCTCCGGGCGCGGAAGAGTGACGGCGACGGCCGCACGGGATCCTGGGACTAGTGGTCCTTGTCCCTTCTCCCTCTGGCAACAGATGTTAGTGGCAGTGGCAGGCAGCGTCAGAACGGGCTTCCCGCGCTGCGGGAGCCCGCAAGTGTTTTTAATGGCACCTCCGGGCGCGGAAGAGTGACGACGGCGGCGATGGCCGCACGGGATCCTGGGACTGGTGGTCCTTGTCCCTTCTCCCTCTGGCAACAGATGTTAGTGGCAGTGGCAGGCAGCGTCAGAACGGGCTTCCCGGGCAGCGGGAGCCCGCAAGTGTTTTTAATGGCGCCTCCGGGCGCGGAAGAGTGACGACGGCGGCGACGGCCGCACGGGATCCTGGGACTGGTGGTCCTTGTCCCTTCTCCCTCTGGCAACAGATGTTAGTGGCAGTGGCAGGCATCATCAGAACGGGCTTCCCGCGCTGCGGGAGCCTGCAAGTGTTTTTAATGGCGCCTCCGGGCGCGGAAGAGTGACGACGGCAGCGACGGCCGCACGGGATCCTGGGACTGGTGGCCCTTGTCCCTTCTCCCTCTGGCAACAGATGTTAGTGGCAGTGGCAGGCAGCGTCAGAACGGGTTTCCCGCGCTGCGGGAGCCCACGAGTGTTTTTAATGGCGCCTCCGGGTGCGGAAGAGTGACGACGGTGGCGACGGCCGCACGGGATCCTGGGACTGGTGGTCCTTGTCCCTTCTCCCTCTGGCAACAGATGTTAGTGGCAGTGGCAGGCAGCATCAGAACGGGCTTCCGTTTAACCTGTTTCCAACAGCTATGCACCATCACCATCTGGATGGAGCTGTTTAGAAGCTGGATTAAAATGGGATTGATAGCTGCGCAACTGGAGACAAAGATATGGGGAGGACACAGATCCTGGGAATTGCCAGATTTACAGGCTCCTAGGGCTTGTGCAGACTCCTCCAAAGAGATGGGTGTAATCTCCTGCAGAGAGTAGGACAAGGTTGTTAATGGAATTTCCTGCAGGACATTTGACCCACCAACAGCTGGAGGGTCCGAGTTGCCTGAGCACAGTGAGTTGACAATGTCTTTGATTTTTGTGTCAAAGAAATCCGATAGTTGTGTACACAACTTAGGGGAAGCAGCTAACGGCTGATGCAGAGCATCAGGGTCAGTAAATTTCTCAACGGTTTTAAATAACTCGCCTGGTTTATTATAGGAATCCACCATTTGTACCGTAAAGAAGTTGCGTGAGCTCTCTTGATTGCGTTGTGGTAGTTGGTTAGAGCATTTTTATATAGTATTTTGTCCTGAGCAAGGTAAAATTTCCTCTAGCCTCTTTCCAGTTTTTTACATTGCCTATGTATCTCTTTGAACTCACCATTAAACCAGGGAGCAGAATGAAGTTTGCCCTTGGCAGGAGCAGATCTCACCTTAATGGGGGTAATGTTGTCAGCGGTCTGAAAAAGCAAGGCGTTGACCGATGGGGCATCCGAATCTATATCTCCACTCAAGTGTGTGGAGCATGCTCATTCCGAGAGAGACTAAACTTTGAGATAGAGACTGTGGCTCCGGTTAACCTGATAGAGGGGGGCTAGTCCTACATCCATGAGGACCATGTTCAACCCTCTATTTGAAATGTATGAAAGCACGGTCTGACCACTCATTCATTATAATGTCTGTTAAAGCAAACTGCCTGTTAGAGAAAATGGGATTTAGGATGTGACACACTACATGGGTCGGCTGGGCAGCGAATTGTTGAATGTTCCAGGAAGCCATGTTTTCCAATAATAGGTGACCGTGGAAGTCTGAGGCTTGTTCCACATGTATATTCAGATACCCTAAAACCATGAAGTTTGAATACTTTAGCATATATTTGGACATAAACTCATCTAGGGATGATAGAAATTCTCCTGCGTGACCGGGGGGGGGGGGGATTATACCAAAACCCCAGCCAGGGAATTGTTTGCAGATAGTGTAAGGCATAAACCAACTGATTCAGCCACCTGAAGTTTCCTTGTGTCAAAAGCAACACAATTAAAAGATTGCCTGTAGACAATTGCTACACCACCCCCTCTTTTGCCTAATCTTTCGCAGTGCATCATCGAGTAGCCGGCAGGGATGGCTAATGCTACATCCAGGGCTGAGTTATCAGACATCCATGTTTCTGTAAGAAAAAGTATGTTCAATTTATCCTCACTAAGTAAATCATAGATGTGCAAAGCGTTTTTTATGGAGTGAGCGAAAATTACCAAGCATCATACCCCAAACCAATTTCTGGGTCTCCGGGTGTGAGGAGGGGACAAACGTATACTACTTTGTAACCTATCTGTCCCTGGAAGAGCACAGGAGCAAAAATTGCATATAAGGGGGAGGACAGTACCAGTGATAGCACACATGCCTCTACAGGACATCCGCCTTCTTGGAGTGTAATTCCGCCAAATAGTAGGCAACCAAACTCAGAATTAACAACCATTTGCAATGCAATAGGTCTTGCAATACAGAAAGGTTGAGCTATTGATGTTGCATTATCATTTACAACGCCAATAGCTCAAATTTTAATAATGCGAGACCTATTGCTTTGCAAATGCTTGTTTAGGAAGGCTCTCATTTTCGTTTGAGAGATTGACAGCAGAAACTAAGAATACTGTGACAATTTACTAGGAATAATACTTTTAAAGCCAAACACGTCTCAGAATTCCCCAACAATCATAGAGATGGTTTGCTTTTTCCTTTAGAGGAATGTAATTACATTATTTTGACACAACAGTTTGTGGAACAACTGCTTAGGGCAGCCTAGTGAATCAAAGTAATGATGGCACACTGTTTGCAGTTCTGTTGTCGTACAGTGCCCAGAAGGAACCTGTTTCAATGTCTATTGCTAATAGTTCTCAGCTGTACAACAACAGAACTGTAAACAGTGTGGTATCATTACTTTGATTCACTAGGCCACCCTAAGCAGTTCTGTCATTGTACAGGACCCGTTTCAATGTCTATTGCTTATATCAAAATGCAGAATAGTTTAAAAAAAGACTACATCCCCACAATAATAGAAAAATGTCACAAAAAGCAATTTCCAGCAAAAGTGTTTCTTCTTTTTGGATCCATTTCACTGGGGAATGAATGAAGGAAAGAGAGGGTAAGAGCTGTTTAAAGAAATCACGGTTTACAGCAAGTGAGGGGGAGCGTGACAGAGAAAGAGAGGGTGGAAGAGAAAGATAGAGAGACGGGAGAGCAGCTGGCAGCGGCAGAGCATGAGAATAAAAATATTTCTAGCTGACGCGTCAAGAATTTTCAATTCTATTAAGGACACAGAGGCGGGGATTCTGCTTCTCTTTCTTTACTGAAGCAAATACAGCAGCCAATAAACTTTAAACCAATTGCACTTAGACATAGGAAAAAGTCAAAGTAGATCTAATCATACATTTAAGGAAAAAAACAATAAAGCATCACCATAAACAGCTCAAATGCAAATGTGATTTTATTTCATCACATAATGGGTATCACAAGAATAAATCAAATAAACAAGGCAACCATGACCTAACTTTGCATGGTATTGGTGCTCAGAAGGGGAGTGGTAAGTGTTTAGGAAGGATAAAGTGATGGTGAGACAGAAAGGGAAGGTAATGTGCATTTATATACATTCAGAACTTTTTGAACCTATCCAGCCAAGTGTTGGCAAAAAACATATATGGAAAATCATAACAATATTGAGGGCACAGATACAAATTCTCTGTCGCCTCCGTTTGACAAATGATAACACAACTGTCGACGTTTCGACCCCTGCAAACACCTGAGTGTTCAGCCTGGATGCAAATAGATCTATCGTGCATGGACCCCACTTCCTGTTCAATTGTTGGAACACTCTGGGGTGCAGCCTCCAATCGCTGGAATCCCGTAGGAATCGTGAGTTCCAGTCTGCTTTCACGTTGGAGCTGCCTGGTATATACTTTCCGTCACTGAGATGTGGTGTTGCAGGCAGTAATGCCAGAAGTCCTTGGCTATTTCCACCAGTAGTCGAGATCTCCTACCCCTCAAACGATTTATGTATCTCACAGCCGAGACACTGTCGAACCGCAGCAGAATACAGAAACTCACTTTTTGTGGAGAAAGGGTCTGTATAGCAAACGACCCACTAACAGTTCTAGGCAGTTTATGTGCAAATTCAATTCCTCCAGAGACCACCTTCCCCCCATCTCCAATGAACCGCACCGGGCTCCCTAACCCCATCGGCTCACTTCTGACTCTATTACCACCTCTGGGACTGACGCAAAAATGGCTTTGCCATTCCACGCGTCCATGTGTTCCAATCACCAGGATATCTCTGTCCTGGCTTCCTTGGATGGCAGAATCTGTTCCGCATAGCTCAGGCCCTTGCGTAAGTGCAAGATCTTCAGTCGTTGAAGTGCCCGGTAGTGGAAAGGTCCTGGAAAAATTGCCTGAGTAGAGGAAGCCAACAGACCTACCAATCGCGCTAGGATCCTCAATGATATTGTCAGAGAGACAAGCTCTCTCCTCAACTCTTTCTTGATCGAAGTCCTCTTTTTCAGTGGGAGTGTTAGACCTGGCATCCTTGGCGTGGGTCTCCCTTCCATTTTTTCATAATGCCTCCACGGTTGCCGATATGTTTTTGCTGGACTAGATGCTCATGGGCACTTTGCCGCTGCTAATCAGTGCCAAAGTGCAAGTGCTCCCTATCGTTAATTGATACATGTATTAGTGACTCCATGATTGGATGATTGGTTTACTTGTCAGTCCCTAGTACAGTGCACTCAGTGTGCCCAGGGCTTGTAAATCCAATGCCGCTGGTGGGCTCGCAGCACTGGTTGTGCCACCCACAGAAGCGGCCTGTAAAATATGTCTCGGGCCTGCCATCGCAGAGCCTGTGTGCAGCCTCGGGCTGCCATGTCGACTTGGTGAGTACACCCACTTACCAGTCCCTAAACCTTCCCTTTACTGCATGTTGGTCACCCCTAAAGTAGGCCCTAGGGCAGGGTGCATTGTAAGTATAAGGTAGGACATGCCCTGGTGTGTGTGGCATGTCCTAATAGTGAATTACAGCCATTTTCGTTTTCACTATTGCAAGGCTACCTGCTCCCCATAGGCCAGAATGGGCAGACTGACTATTACACCTTATAGTCAGAACTGACCCAGGGAACCTGGTAGAAAAACGAATTTAGTATGCCTGAACTCAGGATGATAAAATACATCTTTTAGTGAAGTTGGTTTTAACATTCTGTGTTCGAAAATACCACTTTTAGAAAGTGGGTATTTTCTTGCCTAACTATCCAAGCCTGCCTCTGCTAGGTTGTGTATTCCTTGTCTGGAGATTGAGTGACAGGGGCTGGGGGTGGCTACAGGAGACAGGGTGAGTCAGCGCAGGTCTGAATAGGGCTGTGCCTGCCTTCCACAATGCTGGCTCCACCTCCTGCCGGGCGGCTGAGCACTCTGCCCCACATTCTGAAAGGAAAGAAGGAGTCAGAAAAACAAAGTGCTCCAGGACTGACCAGAACTGGTTTTGGACTAGGCAGAGGCCTCTCTGCCTCCAGAGAACAAAGAGAATCAGGGTATAAGAGGGGCACCCAGACCCCAGGAAAATTAGATCACTTTTGGGAACAAGAAGAAACCTTTACTGAGGAGCGGAACCAAGAAGAAACTGAGGAGAAACTATCCCTAAGCCTGAAGTGCTGCTTGGGGGATTGGCCTGCAGTGGTTTGCCTGACTGCCAAAGAGAGGAGAAAGGAACTTTTGCTTTGCTGTGACTTTCATCAACTTGTGAAGGATCTCCAAGGGCTTGGAAGAGAGCTTGCCCCCTGACCGAAGTCCCAGGACCATTGGACTTCACCCCCTTTGTGAATTGCTGCTGGAAACCTGTTTCAGTGGCTACAGAGGTAGGGAGCTGTGACCGACTCTCACGACCGACTCGGTGTCCTGCAAGCACCGCATCGAAGCACCGTCTCGCCCTGCAACGCACGGCCCTGGTCTCACCGACTCCGTCAACGAGCCGCTGCCTGCACCGCATCGAGGGACAACGCGTCCTGCAACGCTTCGCTACGCCGAATCGAACTGGTCCGACCGACACGGTCACTGCTGCTGAGTTCGAGTCCTGTGACCGCACCGGAGTTGGGCACCGCTCGCACGCTTTGCGACGCACCGCCCGACTCGCACCGCTGTCCGGACTGATCGACGCCAGCTCCTGAATCCGGCTCCGTCGCCGCACCGCAACCTGCCAGCACCGCATCGAAGCACCGTCTCGCCCTGCAACGCACGGCCCTGGTCTCACCGACTCCGTCTCGACGACGTCAACGAGCCGCTGCCTGCACCGCATCGAGGGACAACGCGTCCTGCAACGCTTCCATTTTTGCATCGCGACCGCGACGAACAGCCATCCGGCTCGCACGCCCGTGCCTGCCGCTTCAAGTAAAAGGTACTGTGACCGAGTCTGTCTACGCTGTGTTGGCCCGTCTCGACGCGGTCAGCTGGATTTGTTAGACTCTGTTTGTTCTCGACATCGCCGTAGCCGGAGGAGGCTACCGACTCGCACAGAACCTTGAATTAAGCCTTTTTGATCAGAACTAAGTATTCTTAACAGTATTGTGGATTATTTTTGTCGTTTATGGTCTTGTGATAAATCTATATAAAGTATACCTATTTTTATAAATATATAACCTGTGTGGTGTCCATTTGTAGTGTTGTCACTTGATTACTGTATGTGTTCACAAATGCTTTACACACTGCCTCTGAACTAAGCCTGTCTGCTCGTGCCAAGCTACCAAGAGGGTGAGCAGGGGTTATTTCGAGAGTGTACCTACTCTCCCTGACTAGACGCAAGGGTCCCTATTTGGACAAGGGTACATACCTCTGCCAACTAGAGACCCCCAAATCTAACATTGGTGGTCAGCGGTGAGGATTCTGGACTTGCATTTGTGACTCATGTACAGTGATTGGTGAACACTACTTAGTGAGTGCAGACCAAAACGCAACCACATACTTTAATAGCATTTTTTCTGGGATTTCCTATTTTTGCAAATGCCAAGTTCAGTCACTATGGAGAAACCAGCATCAGTAGCCTCTGTTGAATGTGATTGGGAAGAAGAGAGGCTAGAATGCTACACCCTTAAGCAGCTCAAGCAATTCTGCAAAAAGTTTAAAGTGTCCATGACCGGGATCTCCAGGAAGGAGGACCTCCAAAAGGCGCTGAGGGCCTGGGTCGAATCAAGGAGTGCCCCTGTGGAGGGGGCTGAGAATGCAGAAGGGCAGCTGGAGGGGCTATTGGGTCTAGGGGCTAGAAGACCACCTTCCCCAGTAGGTAGCAGTGTTTCTGCCAGAGGACTGTCTCCAGAGGAGTTGGAGGACAGGAAAGAGAGTAGGATGCACGAAATAGAGCTGACCAAACTCAAGCTGAATAAGCAGTTAGAATTCGAAATGCAAACAAGGAAATTAGCCCTAGAGGAAAAGAAAATGCAGTTTGAACATGAGAAAGTTTTGAGGGAGTTGGAATTGAAGGCCAAGAGCTTAGAGATTACTCCCTCTGGTGGCAGTGTACCGCCTGTGCCTGTTGAAGCTAGGGTGTATATTCCCAAAGATGTGGTGAAGGAGTTTTTTAAAAATGACGACATAGGGCAGTGGTTCAAAGCCTATGAGGTAGCCATGTCTTCCCACCGGGTCCCTGAGAAGGATTGGGGAGCGGGGTTGTGGGGACGGTTCCTCAGTGAAGGGCGGGATACCTTGTTGGATTTGCCCTCTGAAGTCTATAATTCGTACAGCCACATGAAGGATGCCTTAATGACTAGGTATGGTTTGACCCCTGAGCTTTATAGGCAAAGGTTCAGGAACTGTAGTAAGATTGAAAGCAGTACCTGGGTTGAATATGTGACCTTCTTTTGCAGAGCCTTGGATGGTTGGGTAAAGGGTAGCAAAGCGACTGATTTTCAGGCGCTCTTTGATTTGATTGCCTGGGAGCACTTGTCCGGTAATTGTTTTCCTGAGCTACGCCAGCACCTGATTGATAGTAAGCTGACTAACCCTAGGCAGCTTGCTGAGGAGGCGGACCGCTGGGTGAGTACCCGGGTCCACAAGGGTCACGTGGGAGACTCCGCCAAGGGTGGGCAGGGTCCCCAGCAGAAGAGTGGGGGGGACAAGGGTAAACAGAAGGAGTTCCATAAAGGGCCCCAAAGTAGACCCCAAGGGAACCAAGGGAAAGGTTCCCAGCCTCCCCCTGAGAAGAAGCCAGTGGCCCTGACAGGCCCCCTGTTCACCAGGGACCACTGGTATGTTACAAGTGTGGCGCCCCTGGCCACAAGGCAAACGATCCTCGTTGCCCTTTGCATGGAAAACCAGCACCCACCAGTGCAGTCCCCCGGCAGTTGGCTAGTGTAGCCCTGGGGGAGGAGTTGGGTGCCCAAGGTGGGGGATCCCACAGTGTTTTCCCTTGTCTCATTAGGAGACTCTGAGATGGTCCCTAGGACCCCGCTGCCTGAGAACACTAAGAAATACAGGCAGTGGGTGACCATCAATGGCCATAGGGTGGAGGCTCTGAGAGACACAGGAGCCAGTGTGACAGCTGTCAAGTGTCACCTGGTGTCTAAAGAGCAGGTTATCCCTGATGCATTCTATCCGGTTGTTGCCGCTGACAACACAGAGAGTCACTGCAAGGTGGCTCAGGTTCCCTTTGAGTGGGGGGGTCTCGGGTACTCTTCAAGTAGCTGTGAGGCCAGCCATGCCTGTTGACTGTTTGTTAGGGAACGATTTGGAGAGCTCACCTTGGGCTAAGGTGGAGCGGAGTGCGCATTTAGAAATGTTGGGCTTGCCTGATTGGGCATGTGTGACCACCCGGTCAATGGCAGCTAAAGGTGTTCAAGAGGACCTGGAGCCTGAGAGGGAGGCCCAGGTGCCTGCCGGAGAGAGAGGAGGCAGGGGCGCGGGAAACCGGCCCCCGAGGTTCCCACGGTCCAGGAGGAGGCAGACCCTGAGGGGGATGCCCTGGAACCTACAGGGGAACAGGTAGCTGAACTGGGGGACCTACCTGAGCTGACCCATTGGCAGCAAGAAGGAGGACCCTCCAGGGAAGAGTTCTGCAAGGAGCAGAACACATGCCCTTCTCTCGTGGGTCTGAGGCAACAGGCCACAGACCAGGCAGCAGGTGATCAGTCTGGATCACATTGGGTTTACTGGGAGAATGGTCTCCTGTATTCAGAGCCTAAGGTTGCTGAGCCTGGGTCAGCCCGTGTGCTGGTGGTACCCCAGCGCTTCAGAGCCTTCCTACTGGGGTTGGCTCATGATGTACCGTTAGCGGGACATCTGGGGCAGGACAAGACCTTTGACAGGCTTGTTACCCATTTCTATTGGCCCCAGATGCGCAGGAGTGCCGCCACTCACTGCAGGACATGCCAGACTTGCCAGGCAAGTGGAAAAAGTGGGAGGAAGCACAAGGCTCCTCTCCAGCCATTCCCTGTGGTCAGCACCCCCTTTGAACGGGTGGGTATTGACATTGTGGGGCCACTGGACCCCAAGACAGCCATGGGCAACAGGTTTATCCTGGTCTTGGTGGACCATGCCACCCGGTACCCTGAAGCCATCCCTCTGAGGACAGTGACGGCCCCCGTGGTGGGACGGGCACTGATGGGAATTTTCTCACGTGTGGGATTCCCTCAAGAGGTGGTGTCTGACAGAGGTACCAACTTCGTGTCCAAGTACATGAAGTCCCTGTGGCAGGAGTGCGGTGTAACTTACAAGTTCACCACTCCTTACCACCCTCAAGGAAATGGTCTGGTTGAGAGATTCAACCGGACCCTCAAGGGCATGATTATGGGTCTGGAAGAACCCATGAGGCGTAAATGGGACGTCCTCTTACCATGCCTGTTGTTTGCATACCGGGAGGTGCCACAGAAGTCTCTAGGGTTCAGTCCCTTTGAGCTCCTCTATGGACACCCGGTGCGAGGACCTCTGAGTTTGGTCAAGGAAGGCTGGGAGCAATCTCCCAGGAAACCTCCCCAGGATGTATACAGTTACATGCTGGCCTTCAGGAACCAGACTAGGCGTTTCAGAGAGCTTGCTGAGGCAAATCTGGAAGCCAGCCAGGAGGAGATGAAGCGGTGGTACGACCAGAATGCCACTCTGGTAGAGCTTCAGCCTGGTCAGAAAGTGTGGGTCATGGCCCCTGTGGAGCCCTGTGCGCTCCAGGACAGGTGGACCGGCCCTTTTACGGTGGTGGAGCGCAAGAGTCCAGTTACCTATTTGGTGGACTTGCAGTCTCCCAGGAACCCCTTGCGGGTCCTGCATGTGAACCGCCTGAAGCCCCACTTGGAGAGGTCCCAAGTGGGCATGCTCTTAGCTACAGATGATGGAATGGAGGAGGAGACCGAGCCTCTTCCTGACCTCCTGTCAGCCCGAGAGCAAGATGGATCAGTGGAGGGAGTAAACCTCTCTACCTCCCTGACACCTGAGCAGCAGGGTGACTGTCGCCAACTGTTGGGACAGTTCCCTGACCTGTTCTCCCTGGTTCCCAGTGTCACCCATTGGTGCGTCCATGATGTGGACACTGGGGACAGTCTTCCTGTGAAGCACAAGGCTTACAGGGTGACTGACAGGGTCAGAGCCTGCATCAAGGAGGAGGTCTCCAAGATGTTTGCGCTAGGGGTGATTGAGTCCTCTAACAGCCCTTGGGCCAGCCCCGTGGTCTTGGTTCCAAAGCTGCCGCGCCTGGTGCCACACCAGAACTCCGGTTCTGTGTGGACTACAGGGGACTCAATTCCGTCACCAGGACTGACGCCCACCCCATCCCCAGAGCTGATGAGCTCATAGATCGGTTAGGGGCTGCGCGGTACCTCAGCACGTTTGACTTAACGTCTGGATACTGGCAGATCGCCTTGACTGATGGGGCAAAGAGAGGTCAGCATTCTCCACACCAGATGGGCACTACCAGTTCCGGGTGATGCCCTTTGGGATGAAGAATGCCCCTGCCACCTTTCAGAGGTTGGTCAACCAGGTGTTGGTTGGACTGGAGGATTTCAGTGCCGCCTACCTGGATGACATCGCAGTGTTCAGTGCCCGTTGGGAAGAGCATCTGCGCCACCTCTGGGAAGTGTTGATGGCGCTGCGGAGGGCAGGCCTCACAATCAAGGCGAGTAAGTGCCAGATTGGGCAGGGTTCTGTGGTGTACTTGGGACACCAGGTTGGGAGCGGCCAGGTGGCGCCCCTCCAACCGAAAATTGATACCATTCTGGCTTGGGAGCCCCCAAGACCCAGACAGAGGTGAGAGCCTTCCTAGGACTCACCGGGTATTACCGGAGATTCGTCAAGGGGTATGGCAGCATTGTTGCCCCCTTGACCGAGCTGACTTCCAAGAAGCAGCCCAGGAAAGTGATTTGGACTGACGCCTGTCAAAAAGCTTTTGACACCTTGAAGACTGCCATGTGCACGGCGCCTGTGCTCCAGGCACCCAACTTCTCCAATGAGTTCATTGTTCAAACCGACGCTTCAGAGCATGGTGTAGGGGCTGTTCTATCACAGATCAATGAGGAGGGCCTAGACCAACCTGTAGCCTTCATCAGTAGGAGGTTACTTCCCCGGGAACAGAGATGGAGTGCTATCGAGCGTGAGGCATTTGCTGTGGTCTGGGCACTGAAGAAGCTGAGACCATACCTGTTTGGGACTCACTTCCGGGTTCAGACAGACCACAGGCCCCTCAGATGGTTGATGCAGATGAGGGGTGAGAATCCAAAGCTGTTGAGGTGGTCCATTTCCCTACAGGGGATGGACTTTACGGTGGAACACCGCCCTGGTACAGAACACGCCAATGCTGATGGACTGTCCAGATTTTTCCGCCTTAGCGATGAGAACTCCCTAGGGGTAGGATAGTTCTCCCCACATTTCAGCTGGAGGGGACACGTGTTAGACCTGGCATCCTTGGCGTGGGTCTCCCTTCCATTTTTTCATAATGCCTCCACGGTTGCCGATATGTTTTTGCTGGACTAGATGCTCATGGGCACTTTGCCGCTGCTAATCAGTGCCAAAGTGCAAGTGCTCCCTATCGTTAATTGATACATGTATTAGTGACTCCATGATTGGATGATTGGTTTACTTGTCAGTCCCTAGTACAGTGCACTCAGTGTGCCCAGGGCTTGTAAATCCAATGCCGCTGGTGGGCTCGCAGCACTGGTTGTGCCACCCACAGAAGCGGCCTGTAAAATATGTCTCGGGCCTGCCATCGCAGAGCCTGTGTGCAGCCTCGGGCTGCCATGTCGACTTGGTGAGTACACCCACTTACCAGTCCCTAAACCTTCCCTTTACTGCATGTTGGTCACCCCTAAAGTAGGCCCTAGGGCAGGGTGCATTGTAAGTATAAGGTAGGACATGCCCTGGTGTGTGTGGCATGTCCTAATAGTGAATTACAGCCATTTTCGTTTTCACTATTGCAAGGCTACCTGCTCCCCATAGGCCAGAATGGGCAGACTGACTATTACACCTTATAGTCAGAACTGACCCAGGGAACCTGGTAGAAAAACGAATTTAGTATGCCTGAACTCAGGATGATAAAATACATCTTTTAGTGAAGTTGGTTTTAACATTCTGTGTTCGAAAATACCACTTTTAGAAAGTGGGTATTTTCTTGCCTAACTATCCAAGCCTGCCTCTGCTAGGTTGTGTATTCCTTGTCTGGAGATTGAGTGACAGGGGCTGGGGGTGGCTACAGGAGACAGGGTGAGTCAGCGCAGGTCTGAATAGGGCTGTGCCTGCCTTCCACAATGCTGGCTCCACCTCCTGCCGGGCGGCTGAGCACTCTGCCCCACATTCTGAAAGGAAAGAAGGAGTCAGAAAAACAAAGTGCTCCAGGACTGACCAGAACTGGTTTTGGACTAGGCAGAGGCCTCTCTGCCTCCAGAGAACAAAGAGAATCAGGGTATAAGAGGGGCACCCAGACCCCAGGAAAATTAGATCACTTTTGGGAACAAGAAGAAACCTTTACTGAGGAGCGGAACCAAGAAGAAACTGAGGAGAAACTATCCCTAAGCCTGAAGTGCTGCTTGGGGGATTGGCCTGCAGTGGTTTGCCTGACTGCCAAAGAGAGGAGAAAGGAACTTTTGCTTTGCTGTGACTTTCATCAACTTGTGAAGGATCTCCAAGGGCTTGGAAGAGAGCTTGCCCCCTGACCGAAGTCCCAGGACCATTGGACTTCACCCCCTTTGTGAATTGCTGCTGGAAACCTGTTTCAGTGGCTACAGAGGTAGGGAGCTGTGACCGACTCTCACGACCGACTCGGTGTCCTGCAAGCACCGCATCGAAGCACCGTCTCGCCCTGCAACGCACGGCCCTGGTCTCACCGACTCCGTCAACGAGCCGCGGCCTGCACCGCATCGAGGGACAACGCGTCCTGCAACGCTTCGCTACGCCGAATCGAACTGGTCCGACCGACACGGTCACTGCTGCTGAGTTCGAGTCCTGTGACCGCACCGGAGTTGGGCACCGCTCGCACGCTTTGCGACGCACCGCCCGACTCGCACCGCTGTCCGGACTGATCGACGCCAGCTCCTGAATCCGGCTCCGTCGCCGCACCGCAACCTGCCAGCACCGCATCGAAGCACCGTCTCGCCCTGCAACGCACGGCCCTGGTCTCACCGACTCCGTCTCGACGACGTCAACGAGCCGCTGCCTGCACCGCATCGAGGGACAACGCGTCCTGCAACGCTTCCATTTTTGCATCGCGACCGCGACGAACAGCCATCCGGCTCGCACGCCCGTGCCTGCCGCTTCAAGTAAAAGGTACTGTGACCGAGTCTGTCTACGCTGTGTTGGCCCGTCTCGACGCGGTCAGCTGGATTTGTTAGACTCTGTTTGTTCTCGACATCGCCGTAGCCGGAGGAGGCTACCGACTCGCACAGAACCTTGAATTAAGCCTTTTTGATCAGAACTAAGTATTCTTAACAGTATTGTGGATTATTTTTGTCGTTTATGGTCTTGTGATAAATCTATATAAAGTATACCTATTTTTATAAATATATAACCTGTGTGGTGTCCATTTGTAGTGTTGTCACTTGATTACTGTATGTGTTCACAAATGCTTTACACACTGCCTCTGAACTAAGCCTGTCTGCTCGTGCCAAGCTACCAAGAGGGTGAGCAGGGGTTATTTCGAGAGTGTACCTACTCTCCCTGACTAGACGCAAGGGTCCCTATTTGGACAAGGGTACATACCTCTGCCAACTAGAGACCCCCAAATCTAACAGGGAGCAACAACTGCATCCGTACTGAATCCACCTGAAACTCCAGGAACTCCATTGATTGGGCCGGGATCAGAATGGACTTGTCAGAATTGATGACAAACCCCAAATCCTGCAGGAGTTGAGTTGTCCAATTTAAGTGAAGTAAGACTGTTTCTATACTCTGCGCCATAATGAGGACGTTGTCCAGGTAAATGTCTCACCCCTCTCTCCCTCAGGTACTTCACCACCGGTCTGAGCAATTTGGTGAAACACCAAGGGGCGGACGATAGCCAGAAGGGCATGGCGGTAGATTCTAACCAACGAAGCCCCTATTGGAATTGTAGGAATCTCCAATGTGGAGGGAAAATCGGCACGGCCAAATAAGCGTCTTTCAGGTCGCAACGCACCATCCAATCCTTTTCTAACACTAGATCTCTCAGTAAGTGTATGCCCTCCATTTTGAAATGGCGATACACTACCCAGGAATTGAATTCCTTGAGGTTCAAAATGAGTCAGAATCCCTGATCTTTCTTTGGTACCAAGAATATTGTACTGACAAACCCTTGAGAGTGGGGAACCGTCTCTACGACCGCCCCTTTTTAGGTCTCGCCTGAGCCAGCGCGCATGCGCTGCTCTGCGAGGGTTCTAGTAAGCACTTTCAACTCGGACCACACGCTTGTGCATGTGCTTTTTTTTTTGCTCACACCCTATTAGCCTTTGCGTGCGTCTTTCTAAGAAAGACAGCACACAATTGGCCAAAGGCAGGTGCATGTCCCACCTTCTCTCTCCCCTGGCCTAGGGAGCTCTGGAGCGAGCAGCAGCGCGGCCGGGTGCTAGCTGCATACCTCACATTCATTTCGCGGCCGCGTGGCCGCGCTTGTTTATAAGGTAAAGGCTCTGCTATCAAACCAAAGTTGACTATTTCCTTGAAAATCTGCTTTCCAGCAGTAGGTGGCAGCAAAGCGCCATGCTATGGTTTATAACTAATTGTTTAACCCCTCCAAAGCTCAGTCGTGGTGCGTTTGTTCTCTTTCAAAAGCAATCAATCCCACGAAAGTCTCCCTGAAGTATGGATTTGCTTTCTCTGATGGAACACAGGCGATGGTATTTAAAACAAACTGACAGTCCATGAGACGGTGGATGGGGTGATAAATCGTTAACAGCGTACACGCGCAGCAGAGAAAAAGCCACTGTTTACGTTTTTAGCTAGAAGTTAAACAGGCTTCAACAGCGGACAGAAGGACGCAGGGTTCAAATAAACCAAACTGCCCATGGCTTGGCTGTTGATTTGCAGCTGGAAGAGGCTGCCCGGCTGCTGGAGAGAGTCCAGGCAGCAGGGCAGCGTGCTTTCCGCAAAGGCTGGAGATGGTGCCGGCAGAGCTAATTCTGTTCAGGGCCAAAGATGTGACTGCCCGCCAGTTGAATCTGCAGGGTCCAGACTGCCGCTTGTGGAGGCAAGACACCAAAGCTCTAATCCTAGTTGACGACATTGGGTGATTTTGTGCCACACCACAGAATGTCTACATTTCACAACACTGTGAGCCTTTAGAAACCCTCTAAACACAAGCTTTTAGCGCTATTTTAAAATGCATTAGGCGGGTGTGCCTGATTGGATCTGAAAACCTTGCAACGTCGCTATTATAATAATAACTTGTTCGCTTAGTTTGCCTGGATTCTCAAGGTGTTGATGGGCCGTATTACCCAGCTCAATGATACTTGTTTTATCGACATCATAGAGAATAACCAGTGAATAGATCCGATCCACCAGTAATTGACCCCTGTCGCTCAGGTTACATATGGATTTCAACAGTGAACGCTTTCTTCCCATAGAATATCTGACCCTACTGTATAAGCTTTGTCCTTGTTGTGGTGTTTTACGAGGCGTGCTTCTGAAAGACATCTGTGTGTGGCAGTTCCAACGAGAGAAACAAGGTAACGCTTTGTAAGAGGGCTTTTGCATGTGCTGGCGCCCGGGCTCCTTCCTGGTGGAAATGTTTTCACAAGAGGCTGGCACGCACTGACGCCCTGTGGGTGACATCTTTGGACAGCCCCCATGGCTGCCGGGTAATCCCACACTTACGGGGGCCCAAACAGGGTCGAATGTGCCTCCTGGGAGAGGTGGTCTTGTGGTTTCATGACCGCCTTCGGAACCAGGAGACATATACTGTAATCCCAGCTTCCCCTTTGGAGCATCCGTGTGATCTTCTGTACAAATCATTCAATTTTGAACTGCTACGATCTGCGTGAACGCTCCAATTTGAGAATTATTAGCTGCAGGCCAACACACTGTGAGGCTTTATTATCCAGGGGTTCTATTTAGCCACTACATTTATTTGGAAGGCGAAGCTATCCCATAGTCTGTAAACGTCTTATAGGTTGAGCTGGGACAGCAGAACTCCGCCAGCCTTCAGTGATTGGATAGACCTCTACCCCAGACAGCAGGTCTATCTCTCAAGTGGCCCTAAGAAAACAGGCTTTGATCTGTATCCCAAGATGCTTGGTCGATGCACATCTTTAGACAACAGACGTTAGTTACTCTAAGGAGTGTAGGTCAGAGTTCTCATTTTAGAGAAAGTTTAAGTTTAAGAAGCCATTCGGCATTGACAGGACGCCCCTTTTTGGGGGGGCGGAGGCTCTCTCACCTGTGTTTGTCTCTTTGTTGATTGCTTTGGTTATCTACAATACAAACGTATTCTAAGATGTAATATACCGCCTGCTTCAAGGCAGTTTAGGGTTCAATTGTACAGGTGGACTGTGAATGCTTTGGGTACGTAAAGACATACCGTGAGATCTGATCTAATACCCGCTGCAGGCAGTCCAAGAGATGGATCTGTATAGGTGTCTGGGTTGTGAATGCTTTAGGTATATGAATATATATCTTGAGATGTGCTACACACCTTGCTCTCAGGCACTCTAAGGGGGATATTCACATGCACTCTAAGGGGGATATTCAGGTGCGCTAAACATCTCCAAAAAATGTTAACGCAACTTTACACATTGCAGTGTATCGCGGGAAAATAACCCCGTGTCAACGTGGAATTCACAACAGGGCGGTACCATGCGATAGTCTCCCGAAAACGCGGACAATGTCCGCAATACAACCACCGCGACGGAGATAAAAACACAAACCCCAAAACCAAAAAACGTGCGATGAGACCATTCGCGATGAGGAAAGCAGCGATAAGCAGCGCCAGGCCCGCGACACACACACGGCAGGCGGGAATAAGCACAACAAAAGCAGGAAAAAGAAAGACAAATCAAACAGAAAACAACAGCGAAGCACAATGGAGGCAACCGGAGCCAGTACAAAACCCCACAAGCCCCATTGGCAACAAAACATTGTACATGGCAGGCCATTGTGGACAAGGTAAATGCAGCCGGAGAGCGGAGCAGGACAATGGAAGAAAACCAGAACAGCTGGAATGATATGAAACGCACCAACAACAGAAATACGCCAACAACCACAAGGCAGCAATGCACACCGGAGGTGGGAGTCCAGCGCCACACCAGGAGCTGGATGACATGGAGGAAATGGTGTCCACCACATCAGTCTGGAGATGGTGGCAGGAGTCGGGCCAGGAAACTGCTCAAAATCAACAGACACAACAGCACAGGGAGAGGAACGACCAGGGACTGGGGGGACGGGGGGAGATGGGCACAATGGCACACATGCACAATTAAGCACAGCACAACTGCAGACAAACCATGCCCAAGAGTAACAACACCAACCAAGAGCACAAGTCACACAACCCGGCAATATCACACCACTGAACAAGCACAGAAGTGAAAACCACACTGCCTGAAAGGGAGAAGGGTGAGCCAAATCAGAGCTGAAGGGACATCTCACACACAATGCAGCAAACACACATAGGAAGCAGAGCACCCCAACATCGAACACAATGTGGTACTAACAGCAACATTTGCACAACCGAACACAGGACACAAGTGCACCCGCTTGTGGCCGGTAAATGGCCATACGCATCTGGCAAAGCACGAAACAGGGACATGATAATGCACAAGTACCAACCCACAGCCCTGATGGGGTAGCAATGGATGTATGGCAGGGACCCAGATAGGCCGTGACACACACATTGGCATACAAATCAACACTCAACACAGTTGGAGACAAGTGAAAGTGCGGAAACTTTATGAACAAGTGCGTGTCAGTACGGCCAAGAGAAGTGCCACGACATGCAGACCAATGCAGCAGCATGTCTGAATGAGGAACGTTGGAAAGCGCCCATGTCCACCCCGGGGGAGTC
The DNA here is from genome assembly GCA_963921515.1 of Calotriton arnoldi. Lineage (NCBI taxonomy): Eukaryota > Metazoa > Chordata > Amphibia > Caudata > Salamandridae > Calotriton > Calotriton arnoldi. The sequence continues at coordinate 207,975 of CAWUFW010016305.1, forward strand.
CATCACCAACACAAGTCAGTGCCAACCCGCGTTGGTTGTCCGCGCATGGATCAGGAGTCCAGGCCAATGCAGCCATGTCCACTGTCATCTTGGGATATGTGACCAGATCCCCAACATGCAACCAGGCGTCGGGACACGTGCACTGGGTCACATTCAGTTGTTGCTGCAGGTACCTTGTCACTCGTCCATGAATGCGAGTGCAGCACCGTAGGCCAACATTTCCAATGAGGGATCGTTGTCCACCGCATCTAACATGTCGGCTACGTAACCCATCAGCTGTCCCGGATAGATGTGCTGACTCCAACCCCTGGCCGCAATTTGCACCAAAGCCCAATCGGGGAGCGGCTCAATGTGGTCACTGCACACGACGACTCGTGCAATCTCCCAGGTCCAGTTGCCAGCATGCATGCCAAACATCCAGGCATGCCATAAACGGGCATCACGGTGACACTCCTGGTCGTGGCCAACAGGGGGCGCGCACACACGTCGAAATCCAGGTCAGCTACCGTTACGTTGGAGAGGCAGACATCCATGGTCCACTCGAATATGCACGAGCGACAATGCAACACAGGCTAAACGCAGGTGACGTTGGCAAGGTGGAAGCTCAGCCAGTAACTGATCCGCCGCACTGCCAACGGCAGTGCCCCCAGTACATGCAGCAGACGTGCACGGTACAGGTCCAGGTGACTGGAGTTGAGCATGTGTCCGGGATGGTCTGCCATTGCGTCAGTGGCTCTGCTTGAAGCGGCACTGGCTTGCCCCGCGCCAGTCCTGTGGATGAAATGGCACAGCTCGGAGCAATGAGCAGTGTCTGTGTGCAACGGGTGCAGGCCTGGGGTGGGGTGGGAGTACGTGTGAAGGCCATTTCACGCACGCTAACTACGACCAAGGACTACTGCATGTGGGATGTGTACACGTTGGTCTCACGCCGGGCAGTGCATAGTATGGGAGTCGCAAGCAAATGCTATTGTATCTGTCAGGGGGTGCTGGGCACATGCAAGTCCCAGCTCGGAGCTGCAGTTGTGCTACCGCCTGATAGTTCAGACAAAGGACCTTTCATCCCTACAGTAACTTCACCATCTGCATGCATACAGGGGATGTACAGAGGCCTGTCGTGGGTGGGGTGGGATGTCTGCGATCCAGGGAATCATGGATGATATGCCCAGCAAGTGGCACATGAACGGCCTCACAGTGTGTTACGTTGCCTCACAGCTGCTTCTCCCTCCCACGAGCCCCCACACTTGTGTGCGCTGCGAGGTTGTATCATGTGCACTCCTACGGCACACCATTGTCATGCCTGTCCGCGCATGTCCAGCGGCATGCCAACAACATCGTGAAGCTGGCCGTTGAGGGTGTGCGGCCACGTGAGTGTAGGCCAATGGTCCGGACAGGGCGGACACAGGTGTGCAGTCCATGGTTGGCTGTGATCTCGCTGCGATTGAGGCTAGGCATCTGACTAATGCAGCCGCAGGACTGATACACATAACACTTGGCATGCATGTGCCAAGACCCCGAGCGGTCCTGCGCTCCTACATTGCCCCATACATGCGGGCCCGCCCTCCTGGTGCATGCTACATTGCAACATCGACTACTGTGGCCCTGGTGGCGACAACACCCCAACACAGAGACACACTTACCGCACTTCCTGCTCAAGGCCAGACCAGAGCCACGCCCTGATCCCCCTGCCGAATCAGCACACCCCTGCGCTGACCTGACATACGCCAGACCAGCACACGCCGCTTGTGCATGCAGGGGGGAGGGTGAAGCTACATGTCCAAGGTCTCAGCCACTGCTGAGGTGACATGGTATCGTCCGCTGAAGACAGCACACTGTGATGTTGCAGGGCTCGGGCCCATCATGGTGACATAATGACCACACGGACACACTTGCTTAGATGGTGGGAATGGCTACGGGGACGTGCGCCCGGCCACTTTTATTAGCAGGCTCACATGTCGAGTGACACCTGTGTTGGATGTGTGTGGGGTGTGTGCACACCAGCCGTCATGGAGTGCCTGGTGCAGTCAAAAAATGACAACAGTGTACATCGTTAAGGACACACCCATTCAACCATAAAGGCCCCATGACTTGAGCTGCACATAGTTAGTGGCCCCGGATGCACAGCGTCCTGCACTGGCCTACCGCCATGGGCCGCTGACTTGCGCTGCACTGGGGCAGGGTCACGAGAGCAGAGCAGGTTTTCGTAGATGACAAAGGGGGTTGTCGCTGAGTGTCTCGGTGGACAGTGGAAGGTGTACCCCCAGGGAATGATGCAGAGGGCAGAACCACACTGAAACAGTCACTATGGTGGAGATGAATGGAACAGGCACATGTCGGACACCAAGTCCGGACCAGCCAGATGATGATGCAGACAACCCCCAGGCCATGGACTCAGACGCCGCCAAAGTCCAACCAGAAAGTGCCCATGACTCATTGCGCACAGAGTTAGTGGCACCAGTGCTGATAGGGGGTGCCGCATGCGATGAGGCGTGTCCAATGGTGTGGACTCCTCCACATCTTACCCAAGACACAGTTCCACATGTGTGACCTACTGGACCGCAGTGTAGGCCTGAGGCAGCGGTCAGCAGGGGCCATTCACCGAGTGTCGCCGGCTTACGTTGGATGGTCCCACCGGCCTGCGTAGTTCAGGTTCAGTGGCACCACGGGACGCGGACTTGCGGTGAACAGGGTTGGTGGCACCAGGTCAGTTGTTGCTAGTGTTCGGTCACCTCCGTGACTAGGATCCGGCTTTCATACGGACTGAGACGCATCTTCCTCTTACTCCTCTCCGTGCGTTTACTGGTATGGACTCTGCCATTCATGAATCCCGACTAAGTGCTGGATGTGGGACCTACTGGACCACAGTGTAGGCCGGGGGCAGCGGTCAGCATGGGCCCACAGACACGTGTTGTGTGCTTGCGATGCAGGGTCTCGGACACTGATCGGAGGGAGTTCATCGATATAGACACGGCTATTAACATTTGGTCACTGCCATTCAAGACTCAGGACACAGTTCCACATGTGGGACCTACTGGAGTGCAGTGTAGGCCTGAGCCCTCATACAAGTGTCGTCGGCTTGCGGTGAACAGGGTTGGTGGCACCACATGTCGCAGGCTTGCGATGCAGACTTTGGCTTCACTGATCGGAGGGAGTTCAGTGATGTGGACACTGCCATGGACTTGGGGTCACTGCCATTCAAGACTCAGGACACAGTTCCACATGTGGGACCTACTGGAGCGCAGTGTAGGCCTGAGCCCTCATACAAGTGTCGTCGGCTTGCGGTGAACAGGGTTGGTGGCACCACGTGTCGCAGGCTTGCGATGCAGACTTTGGCTTCACTGATCGGAGGGAGTTCAGTGATGTGGACGCTGCCACGGACTTGGGGTCACTGCCATTCAAGACTCAGGACACAGTTCCACATGTGGGACCTACTGGAGCGCAGTGTAGGCCTGAGCCAGTAGTCTGCAGGGGCCCACAAACACGTGTCGCCGGCTTGCGTTGAATCAATCAATCAATCAAACATTTGTAGAGTGCGCTACTCACCCGTGAGGGTCTCAAGGCGCTAGAGGGGGGGGGAGAAAGCAGCTACTGATCGAACAGCCAGGTCTTGAGAAGTCTCCTGAAGGTCAGCAGGTCCTGGGTCTGTCGCAGGTGGGTGGGGAGGGTGTTCCATGTCTTGGCGGTGAGGTGGGAGAATGATCTGCCACCGGTGGTCGTTCGGCGGATGCGTGGGACGGTGGCGAGGGCGAGGTAAGCGGAGCGAAGCTGGTGGTTCGGGGTGTAGAAGGTGAGTCATTCGTTGAGGTATGCTGGTCCGGCATTGTGGAGTGCTTTGTGAGCATGGGTGAGGAGCTTGAAGGTGATCCTCTTGTTGACTGGGAGCCAGTGCAGGTCTCTCAGGTGGGCGGTGATGTGGCTGTGGTGAGGGATTCCGAGGATGAGGCATGCGGAGGTGTTTTGTATGCGTTGAGGTCTTTTCTGGAGTTTGCCACAGTCCAGCCTGCTGCTGACGAGGGCTTGGGTGACTGTCCTTCTGGTTTCGGTGGGGATCCATCTGTAGATCTTGCGGAGCGGAGGGTGTTGAAGCAGGAGGAGGAGACAGCGTTGACTTGCTGGGTCATATAGAGCTTTGAGTCCAGGATGAATCCCAGGTTGCGAGCGTGGTTGGTGGGTGTCGGGGCAGTTCCCAGCGTGGCCGGCCACCAGGAGTCGTCCCATGCGGAGGGGGTGGAGCCGAGGATGAGGACCTCCATCTTGTCAGAGTTCAGTATCAGGCGGCTGGTCTTCATCCACTCTGCGACGGCCTTCGTTCCCTCGTGGAGGTTGGATTTGGCGGTGGCCGGGTCCTTGGTGAGGGAGAGGATCAGCTGGGTGTCGTCGGCGTACGAGATGATGTTGAAGTGGTGCGCTCGGACGATGTTGGCGAGAGGTGCCATGTAGATGTTGAACAGGGTCGGGCTGAGGGATGATCCTTGGGGTACGCCGCAGGTGATCGTGGTGGATTCGGATCGGAATGGGGGGAGGCGGACAGGGTTAGTGGGACCACGTGTCGCCGGCTTGCGTTGAACAGGGTTAGTGGCACCACATATCGCCGGCTTGCGTTGAACAGGGTTAGTGGCACCACATGTCGCAGGCCTGGGATGCAGACTTTGGCTTCACTGATCGGAGGGAGTATAGTGATGTGGACGCTGCCACAGACCTTTGGTCACTGCCATTCAGAACTCACGACTCAGTTTAACATGTGCCAACAACTGGGCCGAAGAGGACGCCGGTGGAGTATGTCAATGAGAAAGGAGTAGTGTGGGCCAGCGTCGTGGAGGACAGCGATGGTCTGCGGAGGCTGCAAAGGTCGCGGGACTGGGGCTTGGAGCTTGCAACGTCACATGGTGGGCCCTCTTTGACACACGCCGGTGTCAGCAGGTGAGCAGAGCCTCCTTGGTGCGCTGGGGCAGGCATGACGGGTCTGGGGACCAGCAGCCCGGGTGCAGCAGGCGCACAGGGATGCAGGCACCGCCGCGCTCGGTGCCGGCCTCGTGGCGGGCTGAGAGGCGCCGCCCTGGCAGACGCATTGGCCAATCTGAAAGAGAACCACGCCCAATGCGACGGGCTTTTTATTCACACCCCTACGCAGGCCTGGTGTACGCAGGGCCAACCCACTCCGCCCACGCATACAGGGGGGGACGTAACGTGCGACATTTTCGTGTTCTGCCCCACAGCCTATGGGGACATGGTAGCGTCCACTGGCCACTACACTCCATGCACCAGCAGTTAATGTCCACATGGCCATTTCCGTGGTTTGCACACTGAAGTCTGTCCGGCACATCCACGCCACACCTGGCATTGGGTAGGTTCTCATTCATTAGTCACTTGCCGCTCTCGCACATGCCTGCTCCAAGCCTCTCCTCACATCCTGCTATTGTGTGGCTGTGGTGCCATGCCATGGCTGGGTTGTGGGCATGGCAAGCCCAGGTTCCCAATGGAGTTGTGTTGTCGTGTCTGGTCGGTTGGCATGTTGTGTGGCATGTTGAATGTAGTTGTGCTGCGTGCCCATTCCCAGTGTCGTGAGTTGCATGACTGTGGGGTGTAGGTGTGTGGTGTGTTCATTTTGGACTTACCAACGAGCACTGCATTTCCATAGGTGCCATCCTAGGAGCACTGGTTGATGATGGACTGTCGGGAGATGTAGGAATCATGCACTCTGCCTGGGGAGTTGGCCACAACATTGTTGAGGAGTCCTGGGCGGGCCACTATTACCTGCACAGTCATGGGATGCGTGTGCTTTCTGTTGAGGTAGTTGTGTGTGGTGTCGGCAGGGGGCACGAGGGGTACATGTGTGCAGTTGATTGCCCTCGACACGTGAGGGAATCCAGCTATGGCGTGGGAGCCTTGCTTGGTCTCCAGCTGCTCCTGCGCAGTGTGGGTGGAGTGGAGGTGCTGGGGTACCAGGCTGATGATGGCATCCAGGACAGGTGTGATGAACTTGGATGGGGCTGGCTGTGAGACTCCACTGACTCTGACAGTTGTGGGTTGGAAGGTACCAGAGGCCAACATGTGCAGCACAGCCGGCAGCTTTGTCTGCGGAGGGATGTTCGTTGTGCGCTGTGTTGGTACCGTCAGCAGGTGGGCGATGTGGGTCAGGATGCGGGGGATGGTTGTCCTTTTGGGCCTGTAGTGGGCAATGTCCTCCTCTGGCGTTCGGTCTGTGCGGCTGGTGCGTTTACGGTGGGTCCGCTGTCTTTGTGTTCGCTGCCTCTGTGGTGGTACGGGGTGGGCAGGACGGGTCCTGGTGGTGGTGGCGGGCCTGGGGGTGGTGGCAGTGTGTGTTGTGGCCCTCATGGGTCTCCGAGCTGCATGATCATTGTCTCCATGGCATCTGTGGGTCTTCAGATGTGGCTCTTGGCTGGGCTCCCTTTCATGCAGCAGGTAGTCGTCCTGCTTAACACCAGCAAAAGGCAGGTGTTAATTCCCTGCTGCTACCGTGGCTAATCGCCTGTTTTTGGTTCGCATCGCAGATCTGGCAGTTTGTTGTGAAAGTGGTGTTTTCGTGTGTTTTTGCACGGGAACGCCTACTCTGCATCTCATTAGGGTTAGTTGGTGGTGTCACCCGTGGAGGTAAATTTTGCGGCAGTTATCGCGGGAATACTTGCGTTGTCTGCAGTTTGCACCCGCTTGTGAATGGGGCGTTAAATCTATCTCCACTTTTGATGCGTTAAGGTGGCGATAACTCGGCGATAAGTCCTTGTGAATATGCCCCCAAGTGTGCACCCATTCACGTGTTTGGATGGTGTTCCTTGGTGTCACAGGGGCAAACACGAGCTCTTGGAGGTGTGTGAGTTGACTGTGTTTTAGTTATTTACAGTGTTTTGTCTGTTTATGGGCTTTGGGGTGTAAATACGCAAAAAGTACACCGTCTTTGGATATAAAGGGAAAGACATCGGATTATTTTGTGACAGTAAATGTTAACGCCAGTGGCTTTCAAGGTGCAGACGTTGAAGATTTTATTGGATGGCTCTGAGCTGCATGCTTATATTTACATTCGGTTAGGCGTTGGGATTTGTTAAGGTTTTGGCTTCGTGCCCTCGGTGTATTTTCCAATAAATCAACTTTGTATTTATTTGTTTCTTGAGCGAAAACGACACTCTCCCGGTTTGTACAAACCTTGCAGATGACTGAGGCCAGGCCTTTTAATTAATGAAACACTGTTTCTAACCAACCTTTTTGCATATTTGTAGCACTGGCTACCTTGTTGTGAAGATGCAGCACTTGAAAACACGTTTGCAAGTTCCCCTCTGGAAGCCTCTCCTGGTGTTACACTTGTCACATACTAAGAACACTTCACTTCAGACTTTTAAATTACAATTTCACGGAACCACAAAACTAAAAGAAACTTAAAAAATTAGAATACCCCAATGTATAATGAGTTCAAGTGTCTCTGCAGCGTTCTTCATCAGTGTAGCAGAGACTGCAAAAACATAATTGTTAATGCTTTTTATTATTTTATAACAGGACCACCACAGCAACACATTGGACAGCTTAACCTTGTTAAATAGAGTTTTTCCTTTCAGGTTTTCATCAATGTGTCCAGCCCATTGTGTCCTGAATGATAGCTCTGTATGTTAATGTGCCTGCTGCAGCCATCGGTGTGTTTGTAGGTGTTAGGCCTCAGTTTTACATCCTGCCCAGGCTGACTTTGCTTTTCCGTCTAAAAGAGTGCTGGAATTTGGGGTGATTGTAATATCTATCAGCCTACAAAGCGGCAAAGTTGTCAGCCCGTACTGCAGAAAGCATTTATTAAAGTTAAGCAACAGTGCTGCCTTCCTTTTCAGAAAAGCATTAATTCCCAGAGTCATTGAACTACGTTTTCTTTCTTCTCTGTGCCTTCTGGAGGATCTATGTGGCCTTTTAGGTTTTTTAGCAACTCATTTGATGCTTCTACTTCTCTGGTGTAACGTTTATAGGGACGCTTTCTAGGAGGTGGAATATCTTATGTGGAGAATACTGGTAGTGGTGAATAATTGTTATAGAATGAATCTATAATTCAGAATTTGTATCAAATTCCGTATTGCAATTAAAAAAGTATTTGCATCAAATAGCTGCAGATAACTGATCTTTAAAGTGTACTAATCGTGCTTACTGTATCGACTGGTGCCAAATGAATCTTATGACTTTTTCTGCTCATCTCAACAGCATGCTATGCAGCTATCTTGTTGGCTGCAATTCTGGCGGGTGACTTTCAAACACATTTTTTTTTTAACCCGTGAAGAGTATATGTACATTTTTGCCTTAGGATTCAAATGAAAACTCATTTATGTCTATTGCCCAAGCTTTAGTGCATGTGGAATCCGAGATCCCTCCTCGCAGTTAATTTGATACCATGGAAAGGTGGTAGACATCTTGGAGTGAAGTTGTTTGTAGTTCATTGTTGTGGTGGAGTGTGGTCAGCTAGCTGCCTTTGATTTCTTTTTGAAACACGAAAACGTTGCAGCCATCTTGAAGTGGGGAATTCTTTGTAGTTCATTGGAGTTCATATGCGTTACTATTCCTTTTACTATGCATAGCAGCGGAGCATATAAAAGATCTGATCTAATTCTGACTGATCAAGAAATATTTATCTGCTGTACTTGATAAAGGTATGTATTTGGAACAGTTGTTTCTACGTTGAAGCACTCAATGTTCCCCCATTACCAGGACCTGTATTTTCAGGGTTTTTTTTGTGTAATTTATTTTTACTGTAGCTCAGCAGTGTTTTTGGCCGGCGTGGGGGTCATCAGAAATAGTTACTGCATTAACCAATTGTCCCATTCATTGTGGAGGCAACTTATATTGTGGCGTATGTACATCTTCATGGTTATTAGATTGAAATTGCCATATACGGGTGGTGGATGATGAGTTGTATGTCTCCTCCAATATATATATATATATATTCAGCTCCAAAGATGTCCACCAGATGAGCAGCACTCAGACAACAGCAGCAAGACAACAGCCTTTGATAGGTATGAACGGTATTCCGCCTGCGGATACTTTAAACAGCCGTTCCGTATAGGACTGCCTGACGCGTTTCGAAGTTCCTCAACTTCTCCTCAGAGGCTTTAACGGAAAGGATGCGTGCATGTACCGGTCCCACTTCATATTTAAATATTGCACGCCCCCAAATGGGCCGCTCCTATGAGACTGTGCATGATGGGAGCTGTAGTCTCGGCACTTAGTAATCCACAGATGGATGCACACATAATGTTCTGTTGAATTCAAAATCCTAAATGGACCCCGCAGACGGGTCCGTACTAGATCCTCTGCTGCTGCCCCACATTTACGATTCAGTCAATACCAAGTCGCATGGCCCCCTTGATTCACGGGGTGGTGCTCACTCCGCGGCAGGACGGCTGCGTATAGATTCAGCTCCAAAGTTGCCCACCAGATGAGCAGCACTCAGACAACAGCAGCAAGACAACAGCCTTTGATAGGTATGAACGGTATTCCGCCTGCGGATACTTTAAACAGCCGTTCCATATAGGACTGCCTGACGTGTTTCGAAGTTCCTCAACTTCTCCTCAGAGGCTTTAACGGAAAGGATGCGTGCATGTACCAGTCCCAGTTCATATTTAAATATTGCACGCCCCCAAATGGGCCGCTCCTATGAGACTGTGCATGATGGGAGCTGTAGTCTCGGCACTTAGTAATCCACAGATGGATGCACACATAATGTTCTGTTGAATTCAAAGTCCTAAATGGACTCCGCAGACGGGTCCGTCCTAGATCCTCTGCTGCTGCCCCACATTTACGATTCAGTCAATACCAAGTCGTGTGGCCCCCTTGATTCGCGGGTGGTGCTCGCTCCGCGGCAGGACGGCCGCGTATAGATTCAGCTCCAAAGTTGTCCACCAGATGAGCAGCACTCAGACAACAGCAGCAAGAAAACAGCCTTTGATAGGTATGAACGGTATTCCGCCTGTGGATACTTTAAACAGCCGTTCCATATAGGACTGCCTGACGCGTTTCGAAGTTCCTCAACTTCTCCTCAGAGGCTTTAACGGAAAGGATGCGTGCATGTACCGGTCCCAGTTCATATTCGAGCTTCCCATTGGTGGGTGTGCAATATGAAAATGGCGAAGTGGGTTCAGCGTTTGCACACACTGTCTCCGTTCAAGCCTCTGAAGAGAAGCATATGGAGCTTCGAAACGCGTCAGGCATTTCCATTACGGAGCAGCTTCTACAAGCGGATCCTCGTCCCTGCCTTTTATAAACAAAGCTGCTGATCGAGTGCTACTCACCTGGTGGACAACCTTTGGAGCAGAATGTACTACGCGGCCGTCCTGCCGCGGAGTATGCACCACCCCGTAATGTCATGGCGGCTACGTGGGTCAGCAGCCGCAAACAGGATTGAGGACGAGTCCACTTGCAGGGTCCATACAGGACAAGATTTGTGTGCTATCCGGACCACATTTCCCACAATGCACAGTCTCATTCGAGCTTCCCATTGGTGTGTGTGCAATATGGAAATGGCGAAGTGGGTTCAGCGTTTGCACACATTGTCTCTGTTCAAGCCTCTGAAGAGAAGCATATGGAGCTTCGAAACGCGTCAGGCATTTCCATTACGGAGCAGCTTCTACAAGCGGATCCTCATCCCTGCCTTTCATAAACAAAGCTGCTGATCGAGTGCTACTCACCTGGTGGACAACCTTTGGAGAGAATGTACTACGCGGCCGTCCTGCCGCGGAGTGTGCACCACCCCGTAATGTCATGGAGGCTACGTGGGTCAGCAGCCGCAAACAGGATTGAGGACGAGTCCACTTGCAGGGTCCATACAGGACAAGATTTGTGTGCTATCCAGACCACATTTTCCACAATGCACAGTCTCATTCGAGCTTCCCATTGGTGGGTGTGCAATATGAAAATGGTGAAGTGGGTTCAGCGTTTGCACACACTGTCTCCGTTCAAGCCTCTGAAGAGAAGCATATGGAGCTTTGAAACGCGTCAGGCATTTCCATTACAGAGCAGCTTCTACAAGCGGATCCTCATCCCTGCCTTTCATAAACAAAGCTGCTGATTGAGTGCTACTCACCTGGTGGACAACCTTTGGAGCAGAATGTACTACACGGCCGTCCTGCCGCGGAGTGTGCACCACCCCGTAATGTCATGGGGGCTACGTGGGTCAGCAGCCGCAAACAGGATTGAGGACGAGTCCACTTGCAGGGTCCATACAGGACAAGATTTGTGTGCTATCCGGACCACATTTCCCACAATGCACAGTCTCATTCGAGCTTCCCATTGGTGGGTGTGCAATATGAAAATGGCGAAGTGGGTTCAGCGTTTGCACACACTGTCTCTGTTCAAGCCTCTGAAGAGAAGCATATGGAGCTTCGAAACGCGTCAGGCATTTCCATTACGGAGCAGCTTCTACAAGCGGATCCTCGTCCCTGCCTTTCATAAACAAAGCTGCTGATCGAGTGCCACTCACCTGGTGGACAACCTTTGGAGCAGAATGTACTACGCGGCCGTCCTGCCGCGGAGTGTGCACCACCCCGTAATGTCATGGGGGCTACGTGGGTCAGCAGCCGCAAACAGGATTGAGGACGAGTCCACTTGCAGGCTCCATACAGGACAAGATTTGTGTGCTATCCGGACCACATTTCCCACAATGCACAGTCTCATTCGAGCTTCCCATTGGTGGGTGTGCAATATGAAAATGGCGAAGTGGGTTCAGCGTTTGCACACACTGTCTCCGTTCAAGCCTCTGAAGAGAAGCATATGTAGCTTCGAAACGCGTCAGGCATTTCCATTACGGAGCAGCTTCTACAAGCGGATCCTCGTCCCTGCCTTTCATAAACAAAGCTGCTGATCGAGTGCTACTCACCTGGTGGACAACTTTTGGAGCAGAATATATATATATATATATATATATATATATATATATATATATATATATATATTTTTTTAAGGCTGTTTGTGGTTTAACTTCATTTACACACCTCACCTGCTCTCACGGTCTTTTCCGTTTTACAGTGGCTCCAGGGCTGCTGTTAAAATGGGCACTTTTTTCCACTTATCAAACAACGCAGTGATGTTACAGAGTTTTCATCCTGTTTACTCCAAATCAATTGGTAAGATTTTTTTTTTTTACTTCCTGTTTGCCTAATTCTCCAGCACAGTTGACTGGGAATTTCGATACAAAAGAAACATGTTTTTAAAAAAATGCAGGCTAAAAGGCTAACCCTTCCATCATTCTAAAGTTATGTTAAATGCAATATTAATACCAAATCATCTTTGCAGTCTTAATTTGAATTAATAAATGAAATCTTGTATTGTAAGCAGTCCTGAATTAAGCATAGCTGAAAATTAGGAATAGCTAGAGGACTCAACCTAATTTCGTGGTGGAAAAAAAGCTTTTACCTATCACCTTGGGTAAAATAATATGCAGCAATAAATACAGATTTGAATTCCATCTTCTCTGCAGATGTTTTACTAAGCACTTTTACCGTTGAAAAGGAGAGTTTGCTGCCCAGCAGTGATGGGAAGTGAAGGGGAAAAATGCTCTATATTTCTGATTTCTCCATTCAAGTTATAAATCAAATTGCACATATTCATACGTTCTCTATTTGTGTCGGGTCAGCATGCATCACCCATCTTCCAATACCTGCATGTGTTAGTAGGTTATATTCTGCCTGTTAGTTTCAAACATGTTCCTGAAATTTGATTTTAGAAAGTGTGTGCTCTTGACTCTGGCCTCTGATGAAAAAGAAAAAAAAACAGTATTGCCAGAATAGTGTGGGGAGGGGTAAGCAATACAGGTTGCAAGGCACAACATGATGCTGTAGTGAGATGATAATGTTTGCAAGAATAAAGATAGGAGAAACTCTCAACGTGGTATGCACACCTCCCATCCCATGTCCCAATACAAAAATGTTCTCCCAATATTTGCCCTTCATCTTTAGATGTTGACATTTTCATTAATGAGACTAGCAATGTATCTGCCTGCTCTTTCCACCAAGTGGGAATTTCTTGTCCTAGTTGGTGGACTAGTACTTTGCCTTTTCATGGCCCTACTTTTTTCTTTTTTTATGTATTTTAATGTGGTGTTAGTTGTGGCCTCTTGTTTGAGAGAGGCCACAAGGGGCCTACAAATATAGGTACTCTTTATGTCCCGGGTTTATTCGGCTGCCTTGTTTGGTATAATACAGAAATCTATACTATTACATGGCAGGGCCTCCTTTTATAGGGATTGCTCTGCCTCTCCTCTTCTTCCCACCTTCATTCTGGGCCAATTGGTTATTCTGTGCTGCTCTTCTAATCACAGTAGTATTTAGATTAGGCCAGTGAGTCACGCTAGGCAGGTGTGGCGACTGGTAGACTTTATGGATTGTGTAACTGTTCCCTCTCTATCCATCTTAATATAAAACCACCTAAGGAATCCAGCCTCATGGCATGGGGGCCTGTGGTACCCACTCTCTCAGGCCCTCACATGGTACGCTTCAGGAGCCCTGACGCTGCACACCAGGCTCTGTTACATACACCCAAAGGCATAAGAAGCTCAACTTCATGGGAGGAGAGAGCAGATAAGTGTGTATCTCTGTCCATTTTGTAGAGGTCTAGATACGGGCTTACCAACCTTTTTTCAGTTTCTTCTCTGTGGATGCACTCCAAAGGAAGCTTCCTCACACTGCAAGCTCTATTGTTTCTCCAAAGCCACCGGTTCTTGTCTTATATCAAAGAGGGGCATGTTGCCATTTGCTGAGGTGCTAAGCAGGCATTCCCGGGAAATGTTGCAGTGAGCTAAAGGATATGTTTCTGGCTGATACTGGTCTGGTGGCCTCTTTATCTCTAAGCTCCAGGCCTAACTGCTGCAGAAATGCATGCAAAAACATGCTCTCCAGCGTTCACGTACAGGTTCGGTAACCTAAGTCAGGATCTTTATTTTGTTTTTACTTTTTTGGGAGTTCCAATCCCCTCTTGGCTATCAAAACACAAACGCACACAACAGGGCCTGTCGGAGGCTTGGAGGTTGCTATTTTGGAAAACATGCTTAATTTGCGCGTCGTGAAATATGTCAAATGAAGTACCCCTGCCGATATCCCTGGTTCAAATGTCTTCCAAGCTCTAAAGGCTGCTGTGGAGACATTTGGTGGCACCACATAGACCCTCTCTGACTTATTCTGCTTAAAAATAAGAGCTTTTGATTTTGGCTTCATCTGCAATGTTTAGTTATAGATGTTCTGTGCACTTGGCCTGTTTGTTCTTACACTACCTCTCTTTGCTTTTCTGCTCATAGCCTACATGGCTCTCTCCCACTTGTGCTTTGTAGATCTTCCGCCACTCGTTGCCTACCTAGCTCTTTCAAACCCATCCTGCTGCTTCTACAATTTACCTTCCTTTGTGGCTTGTGTAGCCATCTCCTGCCCCTCCTCTTCTTCTGAGCTACCCAAACTCTTTACTCCCCATACAACTTGTGAACTGCCTGGATTTTCCCACTAGATCAGGCCCTTCTTCCCTTGCAGTTTACAGATTACTTTCCATCATGCCACCTCGCTGCCCGAAAAGCCCTTGTGGTTTTCTTGTTCTTCCAGTTTTGACATTGTCACACTTATCTTCTGCTCACGTCCTGCCTTGACCCTGCCATCTCATTTTTTGCTCCCAGAGGTCCTTCACACTTGCTGTCTGCCTTGATTCAGAGTCCCTCTTATTCTTTCCATACTTGCTCTGATGTGTAAGCTCCTGTTTTGCAAAGGTTCCTCCTTCTCCCTCAGTCTGCACTACTCTAGTCTGCAGGGGCACCCCGTTCATTTTACTATCAAGATTTTCTTTTTTTCTGTCATTGTAGGGCATCTCCTGCACTGATGTGACAAGGTTCCTCACATCCATCACTTGTTTTCTGTGACCACAGAATTGGCATAGGAGAAGATGTTGAGTCTGTGGCTTCTAACGATGGCTGCGAGGGGGGCCATGTAGACCATGAAGAGGGTGAGGCTCATGGAGGAGCTGATCTCTGTAGGTTCTGAGAGGAATGGGGGAAGTCTAACTCGCCGAGTGTGGCTGGTGAGGAAGGATTGGATCCAGTCCAGTGCCTTGTTGCGGATGCCGGCGTCTTGGAGTCTTGTGATTAGGGTGCGGTGGTAGATGTTGTCAAGCATCGGCATAGCCAATAGGTCTCGCCTTTGGGACCTTATAAGTATTTAATTATGCAGCACAATATCCTTGGTGCAACATCAACTGTTGCATGGCTAAACACTTATAATGTCCCAAAGGCGAGACCTATTAGCTATGCCAATGCTTGTTTCATTAATCCCTCACTTCCTTTTCTATGAAAGACCTCTCTGCTAGGGAAAAATGTAGAGGCTGAGGTCTGCGATTCTGTTGTGGAGAGGAGTAGAACTCTATCCGAAAACCTTGCACTGTCTGAAGTATCCAAGGATCCTGTGTAAGTCTCTCCCACAACCAATCCGGCCTCCCACCAACACTTCCCCAGCCTGAAGAAGGCTTACCTGTATAGGAGGTATCACCGGAGTTGTTTTGTCCTCTTTAGCCACCTCGATTTTGTTTTCCTCTGCCACCTCTGTTAAGGGTGGGGTAGAAATTTGAGCAGGTGGCACCCCCACGACCTCGGTTTTCAAAACCTCTGGAGGTCTGGTTATATCCTCGGCCGGTCGCTCGGCCCCTGAAGTGTCCAGCCCTGCGAATTTCTTAAGGAAGGATGCCATGTTGGGGTCCAACTCTGGGGTGTCCGTTACCTTACCCAATGGGGAGGGTCAAGGGCATTCAGATTAAAGGGTGGTGCGCACCTCACGCTCAAAACTCTGTCTGATATTCTCTTGAACATAATGTGCCACCTCTCCGCAAGGCACCCGTTCTGTCGATCTTGGGTGGATAATATTCTTTGGGTCAAATAAGAGGTGTTTATTTGGGGACTTTGAACTGACATGTTTGGTCTTGCGTTTGCGTTTAACCGCTTTGCGCGCTAATTCGGTGTCTTCGTCAGTGTCTGACGTTTCGTGCGTGACCAGAGAGGACTCTTCCGTGTCCCCCGTATTTGAGGGAAGAGTTACCTGATGGGCCAGATGGTATGGGACTGCCATACCCATGTTCCTGAATGACTGATGGTGCCACCTGAGCAAACACCTCTGCAGAGGATTTAAATGAGGATTCACCCAACGAGGAACTCAGCACTCTTTTCCCGTAATTTGTTAGGAGTTTTGTAAAGGGTTGTAGTGCCCTGATCAAAGCCCTGTTCACTGAACCTTGCATGTGACAATCCCAGGCCTCCACTAACTGCTCCTCCATTTGGTGCTCATAAGGCACTTCTTCACATTCAGCATAGTCATCATATTCAGCATATTCCTCAACCTCTTCGGTGTGGAGGAGGTTCCGGGGGAGAGCAACCCAGGGGTGAACTAACTGCTCTCTGACTCTCACTGGCCTAAAGCTTCAAGTCATCAGGCTTAGATTCAACAGTTTAGAAAATACCAAAGTGCCTGAAATTATTATTGATCAAGTGGAGGGAGCCACCCCTTTCTGCTCTCCTCAGGGAGAGCCTTTCAACGTTTTTGCGCCCCGTCGGGCCTTCGAGGGACCGAGGTAGCGAGGCACAGCACTGGCAATGAAGCGAGGAGTCGGTCGGAAGCAATTAACTCCGATCCGGCTGCTCGTGCATGCGCGTGGTTGCTGACAGCAAAATAGGACTGCCTCCCTCGAGGGTACGAGACGCATGTCTGTCCCGCTCCCGCTCCACAACAAATTGCCGGCAATACAACAAATAGATTTACCAAGCGCCGCTACACGCGCACCAAACTCCCATCCATAACAACATTCAAGTAAAGTAGAATTACAAGAAATCAAGAAATCACATTCATGATCATATATAGAGTAAAATCGCATGTACTTAATTCGCTGCTGCAGCAGCAAAGAAAGAGGACGGACGCTATGTTCAAGGCATTTTATAACCATATGGGGAGCTGTGATTGGTGTATACAGGGAAGGGGCAGTCCTTCCGGGTTATGCTGTTTAAAGTTTATTGGCTGCTGTCTTTGCTTCAGTAAAGAAAGAGAAGCATAATACGAAGCCTCCGTGTACTGACATAGAAGTGGACACCATCCTGTCTTTTCTGCAGTCGCACCACCTGACTTACTGCAACTCCGGCAGGACGGTAGCAGAGCAGGAGAAGTGGACAACATCCTGTCTTCTCTGCAGTCGCACCACCTGACTTACCGCACCTCCGGCAGGACGGTAGTAGAGTCAGGAGAAGACCTTTCCACATGGGAGCCACTGAGATGGGTATGAGCCCTGCCGAACACAAGGGGCACTCTCCTGCTGCAGCACTGGATGGAGCTTCAGCCCAGGAAGGGAGTTGCAATGCTCCAGAGCAACAGGGGGAAAGGAAGGCACCGAGACGGCAACAGGGGGAGAGGAAGGCACTGAGACTGCCCTCGGGAGGTGATGCCACATGTTCCGCATGTGCAGACCGAGTGGCTCTGGGCAAAGAGTGGTATTACATGGACTGAGTGAAGCAAGTTTAGACACAATGAAAAAAAAGTGTTTTTTTTTTAAAGTGCCTCATTCTGTGCTTTCATTTTAATAGTGCCCACGCACCTTTCTTTTGACAACCCGGGTCTAAAGAAAGTGGCGCAGCTGCCATTGCGTGAAAATGCGGAACAGGCCGCTTGTAAAAAAAATAAGCAGTTCCCAAAGAAAATCATAAAGATGGGAATGTGAACCAATGGGAAGCGCCAGGTGTAATTACACTCCGTAGAGTGATTACAGCAGGTCTTGCAGACAGTGCATGTGAACTGATGCTCGACCTAAAAAGGGCAGCATGGCTGGCACTGAGTGTGGGCCGAATGCAGACAACTTGCTTTAGCACGCCTTTGGCACGTCAGTGGCACATCAGCGGCATGTCTGCTCACTGGCCTGATTTTTATGGAGTTGAGGCATTCAATTAGAGTTATAGCAACTAGACCGCTACCCAGCTAAAAATGGCAGCCAGGGAGGCAACAAGGAAGTGAAAAACCCACTCCTCCTTCCTCAATAAGGTGTGAATGAGAGCCACAAAGCTTGATACACAACCCCCAACATTGGAACCCAGACAAGGCAGGGCTGAACCACCCCCTTGGCTCTTCAATTCTGAGATACTGTTTGCGAAAGCTTCTAATCTATTCTTTTCACCTTTGTACTGTCTTTGCATTGTGTTTTTTTTTCCACGTGTTATCATATTGCCTACCATGGGGATACATAAGGCCACAACCAATACACCAAAACATATACCCAACTCTTCTTTGGATGGTTTTATTAAACAGGCAGTAGGCTTAATTAATCAAAATCTAATGCCTCATTGACCAACTCAATTCAGCAAGCATCTGCTAATATTCCAACCCTTGTGGGCACTCATTGCTTGATGATGACGCTGGTATGCTTTCTGCCAAATTTATGGACAGAATTTATGTAACCTTGAGGGGCTATAGAACAGAATTTTTCATCAGGTATGTTACTTATCCATCCTCCTCGTGAGATGCACTTAGGTGCACTCAAATGGTCAGCCGTCTGCTAACAGCAGTTCAGATGGAGACCCACGCGATGCCAGGGCCTCCAACCCCGCGGATAGGGTACAATCGAGCTTGTGTGTTTCGGGATCTTGTGTCCTAGAAAATCTTGCCACCCATCAACCTCCTTGTGCCCAAACGTATGGGGCACCTAGTAGGAGGGTTGACAAATGTAGGGCTGTTACATCTACTGACCATCATGGTTTATCACACAACTCAGCTGTTCCCAAGGGGAGGGAAGGAGGGCACGAAGACAACATCTGGGGTCATGATCCATATAATGTCGTACTTAATCTTCCATCAGCTGCCAGCCCGTATGTGGTAGTAATGGAAAATGTTCCTCCCCTCTACCC
Source organism: Calotriton arnoldi (assembly GCA_963921515.1). Lineage (NCBI taxonomy): Eukaryota > Metazoa > Chordata > Amphibia > Caudata > Salamandridae > Calotriton > Calotriton arnoldi. The sequence goes on from CAWUFW010016305.1 coordinate 226,846, forward strand.
AACAACTTCTCTTTCACTGAGGCCCATCACATCTTGATGGTTAGTAGTGTTAGATGGGTTGGCTTGTAAAATAAGAACTTTGAGGGTGACTGCGTGGTAATTAATTTTAAACATGAAAGTCTGGAACACGAGCTTCTAGTCAAACACAAATTGATTAGTTTATCACAGTGACCCAATTAAGTTGCTCCCCCTGGGGTATTTTTACAGACATCTTCAGAGCAAGCCCTGGAATACTTGTCAATTTCCAGGCAACCATCACCCCATGTCCCAATTCCAACTATGAACCACTATGATATATTAACTAGTCTTTCTGATAGTGAATGACAATTTTATGATGAGTTTAACTCGGTTTTGGTTAACTTTCCCGCTCAAGACCTCTTTCTCCCAAATAAAAGTATGGAGACATCAGCATGTATAACGAATTTTGTCATCCTCGTTCAGAGTGACATTCTCTCGGCGAGGTTAACACGGATCTTAAATCTATTATTGTTTCCAACCATTTGGCTCCAATAGCAAAGAGCCAAAATCTGCCTGTGAACTCAGCTGCCATCATTGCTGACCCATAATGTGTCAGTTATGTAGGGGACACTTCAGGACATTTTAATTTTCCTTTATTAGTTTCCACTAACCAGCATAAAACATCACCAGCTTTTTACAGACAAAACTCAAAAACAACAGAAAATATCCTCAATCAGGACTATAACCATATGCTCTACATCAGTAATCTTATACATATTGTATCCTGGAATGTGGTTGGATTTATGGGCAAACTACCCTCCCCTGATTAGTGCATTATAGCACCATCTGCACAAATAATTTGCATACAAGAAACCTGGGCCCTGGATGACATTTACATCAAGGGATTCTCCTCAGTGATTACTGCAGCAACCCCTTTAAATTTAGGAAGGGCACAAGGTGGTCTAGTCACCCTATCTTCAAATTACTTTTAGAGGGCATTAACAAGTCATTTATGGGCTCCCTGCACTACCAATTTGTTCTCCTGTCTTTCAGGAATGATTAATATTTGCTTATTGATAACTTTTATAACAACATCTTTGACTCCACAGGAAGTGAGGTAATCACCAGATCGAAGTTCTAGTTTTATCCCTACAAAGTTGACCAATTACACATTCCTCTAGGCCGGAGATTTTAACACTCCTAAATGCTCTCTGCCGTCAAAGGAAGTGTGTGGTGTTAAAGATAAGTTTGGGGTAGGCCAGTGACATTTCTCGCATAATACATATAGCAAAATGCGTAGAATAGTATACTACTCAAATATAATTTAACACTATTGGAAGACAAAAGCAATGCCAACTCTGAGCATCATCAACCGTTTGTAGGCAGGGGAGCTAAAAACCACCATAGTTCATCTAATATCATCAACAAACAGTATTCCTAAACTGGTTAACCTTGTGATTAAATTCAATTCTGTCAGTGACCATAACCTGCTGGTTCTTACCCAACGTCTCCAAATAATTAATGTGCCAATAACCTCGATACCATAAGCAACATTAAAGTAACAAGACGAAATGGGCCACGCCTAAAATGGACTGGCATTAACCCTAACCAGCTTACCAAAAGACTAAAAGACATTAACAAACAGGACATTGAGTCCTGTTTATCCAAGTCAGCTGACCATAGGGTCATTCAAACAGCTTATTGGAATATTACAAACTCTATTAGAGCTTTACTTTCATGGAAACTCAGGCATAGTAAGTCAGCCAATCGGGCTTGTTGGACCCGCCCTGTTCATCAGCACCAAAAAATCTGTGATTAGCCCCAAATGCACCATAGAGACCGAATCCTTGTCAAGAATCGTAGAAACTTTTACAAGGATGCATTTTCAGCCAGTAAAAACTTACTACAGGAGGCCTTGTCCAAGCTAGAGGAAGCTGTTACAACAAACAACTGTGTTTTATTCTGGCAGATGATTAGTTCCCCTTTTTTGAAAAACAGTCCCTGAATTGGAGTCACTAGTGTCAATGCAAGTGTGGGTCGATCATTTCTCTAGCATTTTTAGTTTACCATCCAAATTAGACCATGTAGATAAGGATTTAACCCGAATGTGTCAAAATTATAATGAAAGTCCGCCAATGTTGATCACCTTAGAGGAAGTTATACGGGCTATTGAGAAAAGTGCCAGTGGAAAGGTTACAGGACCAGATGGTGACCTTGTTGACATATGTAAACATCTACTGGACATTTGGGCTCCTATTTTGACTCTAGTCTTGAACGCAGCTGCAAATGGTCACAGTCCGCCCACATGGGCAGAGTTACTAGTAATCCTGATCTTCAAAAGGGGATCCAAAAGTGATCTAAAATCCTATCTCCCCAATCCTCTTCTGGACTCTTCCTATAAGATATTAGACAGGGTGATCCTGGAAAGCCTAGAGCATTGAGCCCAGGTTACCAGTGTGCTCACAGAGTCACAGTATGGAGTCAGGAGGTGCCTAGGGATGATAGAACAGTTTGTAAATCTTGATCTTTTTATAGGGAAATGCACAAGGGCTATGACTGGTCATCTCTATTTATTTTTCATTGAATTGTCCAGTGCTTTTGATTTGGTAAATCATTCAATTTTGTAGCAATCTTTACTTTCTATGGGTGCTCCACCACAAATAGTGTCATTACTATTCCAGCTATACAAGATACTTATCAGCCAGGGTGCACTATAGGTCTAATGGAGAGGGCTCTCCCCGTGTAAAATTGGGAGAGGAGTCAGCCAAGGGTGCATGTTGGTGCTCTTTTTATTTTCCCGGTTTATAAACGATGTGGATAAATTGCTCCACAATGTATCCTCCCACTCTTAATAAGTGGACAGACGGACAGTCCCTGCCTTCATTTATGCTTATAATGCTGTCCTATTGTCAAGGACCGCCAATGGCCTGCAGCGACTAAGGGAGTTCTTCAAGGCAGTCTTGGAGGAAAGGGAAATCAAATTAAACCTAAAGAAAACCTCCAAGATGATCTGTGGAGAGACAGCATGTAAATCACAAATTCACCACATTAATTACACCTATCAAAAGGGTCTCTTCATTCTCCTGTCTTGGCATTCTCTTTACCTCTAGCGGATCTTGGTCTAAGCGTATTGCAAATTACAGGCAAAGTTGTTACGCATGTGTGTGGGTATCTGTAGGTTTGCCTCCAAACTGGGTTGCAAACCACTTCAGGACATGCTCACAATCTATAGAGTCAAGTGTTCATCCGCAGCTTCTTATGGTGGTGGGCTATGGGGTCATACAAAAATTGTCATCTTACAAACACAGAAGAATATTTGTCTCCACCAACTACTTGCCACGCCACAATCTATATCCGCTTACATTGTACATTGTACACAGAGACCTGGGGATGCAACACTTGGAGGATCTAGTAGTGGCGAAACCTATTCATTTCTGGAACTCCATAAAGAGGAGACCAAGTTTACAAAAGCAATTATAAGGGATTGTTTAAGATTAGATAATGCAATGAGAATCTCGTGGCTCTCATACATTAAAAGTGAGATGTCATAGTTTAATGATCCCTTATTGTTAGAGGAACCAGATAGCATAACACACCTTAGCAAGAAGGAAGTAAAGCTTTTACTTCTTAATAGCAAGGAAGATGCTAGATGTGCCAAGGGCATTTCTATGCTGTCAATTATAAGATACCTACCTGTAGCCTAAAATGAGGGCCTACAAAAGTATCTTTAAATAACATCTAATACCTAACATTGTTTTGTCCTGACACGTTTAAATATGGGCACAGTTCATGCATTGAGGACCTTCCCCAAGTTGCAGCAATGGCCAGAGGGGACAGTAAAATGCCCATGTGATTGATGGAAGATCGAACCAAGGCACAATACACTTTATTTTATTCTGTAGCTTTTATATATGAAATCAGGAAATTATATTTAAAACCTTTATTTTTAGCAAAAAATATTAGGAACTACAATGAAGCTTATTGGTTTCTATGTACTCTGGAGGACCCAAACGTGTGTTTTAGAGTTGCCACTTTTATATTGAAAGCCATCCATATTAGAAAACATTTAAATTACATGCACCAAACCTTGACTTAGGTATCATATGAGATTATTCAATGGGTTTAATGCATGATCATTTATATCCTAGAATTGGCACTTTATTACTATGTGCAGTGGTTAGGCAGTGTACTTACAATGCTCCATTAATATAAAGGTTCTAGAATGGCGATAATAGATTTGGGGATTTTCTGAAAGTTTTTATTGATAATTCTTGAAAGCTGCGTAATAACTATGCTTTTCACTTTATTTTATATTAACATAGTGGACCCCAGACAGATGTATTTGTTATATGGAATTTAGAGGCAAACCTGTTTGCTCCGAATCCTCTTGCCTACATGAAAATTATTTATCACCCAATTCTCCTTTGCCTTATTTGACTGGGCCATTCTAGTACCATTAGTGTGCATACTGATGCAATGTTCCGGTCGTATTCTCTTAATCGTATGAAACTGCAATAACATTTTATTAAGAGCATGCTGAAAAAAATTCTATCTGGTTAGTTATTAGATTGCCATTATCATGACTTTAGTTACAACGAGGCACAATATGTATTTTCATGAATAGGGTCAAATCATGTATTTACTGCCAGTGTCTTAGCGTGCCAGATGTAACACTGCTATGATGCTGTATTTTATGTGTTATGGAATTGTTATATGTCCTTTTGTGATTTTTTTTAACCGTATAAAGATTTTGAATTTAATTGGAATAGAAACCTCTGCATGTTCACAGATTAAATATAAGAACACAATTGATTACATTCATGAGTAGCATTAAAGGTATTCCTGAGACAGCATCTGAGATATACCGGGGAGGATTAAAGGTACTCACGAGGGGGTATATTGGTATTCAAGAGTTGGCTAAGATCAAGTGTCTCCAACCTTTTCAGCAATAAGAGCTACTTATGTTCAATAAAAATCACCCTGAGCTACTAGCATTTAGGCCAGAGACTACATTAAAAAAGTTTACATTAGAGACCACCCTATGCAAGCTTACCAGCATTCAATCTGTCATTGCATCATACAGGGTAGCCAGGAGTAATGACAAAAAAGATGTTGCCAATTTGGAATGCCTTGTGGTGGGTAAGCTATAGCTGCAGTGCCCCTGACACTAAGGTAATAATGTTAGCAATAAGTCTACCCAACGCCACGTGATTTATCAAATCAATAGCAAATGTATATTTAGATTGGAAATTCAACCATTTTTCACCTAACATCAGCTCTTGTGTTCTGAAAATACACACATTTTCCTCTCAAATAGGCTCTTTTCAATTTGGTAGTCATATATTAATTATTCCAAGCAAAAGCATCTCATTTATTAGTCTGGACTGCACACAGGAGAGCTACTTACAGGTAGCTCAAGAGCTAACAGTAGCTAACAAGCGAGTCGTTATAGAAGCCTTGCCAGGTTGACATGGTAGTTAAAAACTGAATGCGCACACTCAGTGCACTTTACTAGGGACTTACTAGTAAATCAAATATGCCAATCACAGATAACTAATCATAATCACAATTTACACAGAGAGTATATGCACTGTAGTGCTGATCAGCAGTGGTAAAGTGCCCAGAGTCCTAACACTAACAAAAACAAAAACAGGGTCAGAAAAATAGGAGGCAAAATGTTTGGGGATAAACCGGCAGAAAGGGCCAGGTCTAACAGAGTGCATGCATGAATTACTGTACAAGAATGAATGAATACTTCAGAGAAGTTACTACATGAAGGAAAAAAGGAGCTCACATAAGTGAATGAGTGCAGCAGTTAATCAATGAGTGAAGGAACGAATGAGTATGTGAACAGAACTGAATGTGTGTCACAGTTAATGAATGTATCACTGGCTTCAGGAATGAATGCTTCAGTGTACAGAAGTGAATGAGTGCAGCAGCTAATGAGTGTACCAGAAGGAAAGAATGAATTTAAAGGACTGAATGAGTTCATGTAGTGAACGAGTGAGTAGAGTTATGAATTTGTGATTTTACAGGAGTGACTGAATGGACAAATTAATGGGTGAAGAAATCTAGGAGTGAACGTAAAACTGAAGGCGTGAATGTAAAGAAGGGAATGACTGCAGCAACGAATAAGTGAGTAGAGAAATATATGGATGAATAAATGAGTATAAATAAGTGAATGAATGTAGTAGTAAGTAAATTACTGCATCAGAAGGTATATGCAACAGTGAGTAGGGGAGTGAAACAATGTGTGATGGCAACAAAGAGTGAGTGCAACAGTGCACGTGAATGAAGCGATTTGTTGATACTTTTAATTGGCTCTTGCCAGTATTATGAAAACGAACAAACAAACAAATAAAAAATGGGATCCTCAAGGTTCAGAGCCGATCTAGGTGATTAAAAGAGTAGAGATGCCACCTGTTGGAGTTACAACTAAGAATACGAGCGACACCTGCTCACACGGTGCCATCTTAAAGGTTTATGGGGCCTCAAGCAAGACCTGTTTTGGGGCACTGTTCACTTCAACTGTTCATTTATTTCCTATTTTAGCTTTTCCAGCCCTCGTGATGCCAAACAAAATGCATTGGAATATTCTTAAGACAGATGTAAACAGAGGCAAAAAACTTACATTATCCGATGTTTAACAGCCCAAAATAATACAAATAGTACCAAATAAAGCTTGAACAAGTGCTGATAAAATCATTTCTTCTTTTGAGCTTGAATCCAGATTGTCTCTCTAGCAATGATAATTATTCATGTGGAATTCAGTGACTAACTAGCCTGTTGCTCCCACTGTAAGAAAGGCATAGTATCACTGACTTTGTAGATGTTTAGTGAAAAGGTGCATTTATTTAAATACCACATGTGCAGATACCTCTTGCAATCCTAACTCTACTTTCAGATATTTATAACCACAAATAAATCACCATCATAATTGGCATTCTTGCTGTCACAGTGAAAAGAAAGTACTGCACTGAGGATTTTCATCTTTCCGTCAGATAAAATCTGATCATTTTCTCCTTAGTTCCGTTCCTCTGCCTTGTCTCTCCTCTTTCTATGTGTACACTTCTCTTGCTTTGACAGGGACCTCCCCAACTACAGAATAAGTGAAAAGATGGAAGTAGGAGACAAGAGATGGACAGCAAGGTAAAGAGAGCAGTATAGCAAGAGAGATGAAGAAGCGTGAGAAAAGAAGTAAAACTAGAGTTGAGGTAGAGGGACAAGTGAGGTCGGAGAGACGTAGGGTAAACAGCTGTTAGATTTGAAAACCCCATTCCTACTATGCACTCGTATCATGCTATATTAGGTTAGCGATGTGTGGCTAAATATACGCCATATGTACTCACGTCATGCAACCCACTGAGTTATCCCTGCAATGTGCAGGCTTTCCTGTAGTTAGCCAGTGTGCCTCCATTTTGTATTTTGTAATCCCTATTGGGCTGCTTAGGCCATGTCTGAACTAGGCCTCATCATTCGTATTGCTTGCCTCAGTAGAACACTGTATTTCGTTATTATTTTCTCTCCTGTTCAAGGCTGTTTTCCGACTTACTAATGAATAGGCCATTCTGCCCTCGCATACCTATCTGAGTGTGTAGTTCTGCTCCCACGTTGGGAGACGCTGAGACTCAGCGCGATGACCTCGAAGTGCAGATAGCATGTACCCATCTGGCAGGTGGAAGCCCATCCTCCTGTGCCTCCATTCTTCATGTTCGGCCCAGGCTGGTAACTTTCCACTGTGGGCGGGGTTAGAGGCTCCTTGGGAAGAATGATTACTCACTGCAGACTGCTGGGGGGTCAGTCCCTCGGCAGACATCTTAGGGTGCAGGTCAGATTGGACACCTCTGCAGAGATTTTGCTAATAAAGGTGTGTTTGTATTCTCTACTGTCTGACCGACTCTTCATTACTTGGGAAGGCATAGCAGGAGGTTGTATGTAACCCGGGTGGCCCCTAAGGGCCACTTCCTTCAGTTGGCGCCCGAACAGGGACGCCGCAAGGTGATCCAGCTCGCCCGTAATCGGGTTACAGGGTCGGGGTTGCGTCTGGTCGGTCGGGCGGATCGGGGTACCCCACATGATCGAGCTTGGTTCTCGCAGCTGCCCCGCCCATCTGATCAGGCGACTCCTCGTCTAGTGGTCACCGGCTAGGGTCATGAGAAGGCGAAACCTTGGACTTGACCGTTTGGTCAGTAGAGTCGGCAGTGGAGAATAACTTGACTCAGCCTGTGTGCACCAGATGAGTGATTTGATTCTTGGAAAAATGGCGCCATTCTTGAAAGGCATGAGCCTACGGGCTGTGTCTTGGTACAGTTTCCGGACTGTCTTGGTGCAGTTTTCGGACTGCCTTGCTTGAACGGCACGAGTCGACGGGCTGTGTCTTGGTATGGTCTTCGGGCTGTCTTGTCTTGAACTTGGTGGGTCTGCGGACCCTTGAAAAGGCATAGAGTGTTGTGAGCAGTCTACCAGACCAACTGGAAATTTGGCCCGCGCTTGAAAAGGTCTGGGATTGTTCGCGAACACTCTGCCAGGCCAACTGGTAATTTGGTCAATGCTTGTAAAGGTCTGGGGCTAGAGCCTGTCTTCTTGAACTTGGTACAGTCTTCGGACTGTAGGGAGTGGTCTCCGGACCATTTTATTTTATTCTTGAATACATTTTTTTTTTTTTTTTTTTTAAATCATTTTTCTCTCCTTTATATTACCGTTGCTAGTGTTATACTTGTCCTTTAGGGACAGTGCATGTGTCTTATATTAAGATGCCTTGTTTAAGCAAATTGGGGTGTTTTGGATGTCGGTGTTGTTCTATTGAGGCTCGATTGGAAGAGAGTCAGCCTGCGCCTCCAGAGGGTACCCCAAATTTTGATGTATACGTCAAGCACAGTATTTGCCCTATTATATTTAGCACATTGTGGAATAAATATACGAGGGACTATGCTGAATTACAATGGCCACTTACTGGCTCGTTTGATGAGCAAAAATGTAATTTCTTGCAAGATAAATTGTTCACCAAAAAGAGCAGGCAGTCGATGTTTGATTCTTTAAGAGTATGGCAGAAAGAAGCAAAGCAACGGTGTATGAGAGCAGAGAAAGAGGCCCGGAAGAGGCAGACGCAAACTATAACGCAGAAAGCAGTGGCCTATGAAAGGGAAAAGATAGAGAAAGGCATAGAATGTGCAGATAGAAAATTCTGATTGCAGACAGATAAATGCTATGTTACTAGGGAGGAAGGTGCGTTTTCGTTGAAGAGCTATTGGATTCTCGCCCTCCTCCACCTTATGCTCCCGAGCGGATATACCCAAGGGTTCCAGCATCTCAGTCCCTGGCCTCTGGGGCAGCTCTTTCTAGTATTTCTGCCTCTAGTCCAACTGCTTCGGCCCCTGCCCCGCCTGCTTCCTCTCTGCTCATGCCAGTAACAGGAGCGGCAGCTGTTAGCTCTCCTGCTCCGTCTACTGACTCTGTACCTACCGCTACACCCCCTTTCACTCCTACAACACTGTCTCCTTACATGATGATACCTGTCTCCTCATCTGCTCTTTCTCCCTCGAGTATGACACCCCAAACACTGCTGAGTGGCGAAACCCCTTTACGGGGGATTCATGAAGGGAATTGGGCGGCAGCGCGAGACCGGATGGACAAAGTTTTGGTGCGTTCTGCTGTGGGTGATGCAGAGAAGCAAATGGTGGAGAATCAGGCGGCTCAGTGGGCTCGGAGCCCGATCTATAGTGTGGAAGATGTGTGGAGTGTGATGAAAGATTATGAGCCCTTCGTACAGCAGCATGCCCTTAAGCACATGTCGGCCACACTATTAGGACTGTGGGAACAGTGTTTTCAGGGTATTGCACCGCAGATCATCTATGACATACGAGGCAGGGTATATGCTGCAGGTATGGCTCCTAATGAGGTTTTTAGCAATGTAACGACATTGGTGGGTTATCGGGGCAAATTGCTCCAAAAGGTTACGACGATGGTGACCCAGTGCCCCATGAGGGAGGTCCATCCCATTTATCAACCTGAGATACCAGAACTGCGCAACTCCACGAATACTGTAATTAGGCCACAAGTTGATGCTCGGTTTCAGGAACAATGGATCCATACTCCTTGGAAGAGGAGTGAGGTAATATCCCTTAAAAGTCAGTTGCCGGTCCCTCGGAAAAACCTGACTGCGTACTACAAAGAGTTGACAGAGGTGGCCTCCTCCACGGTGATGACGTTAGCAGATATTGAGTTGTTCTTTGGCTTGTTGGTACCGGTGGTTATATGGAGGCAAGTGCATACACAGGACCATGTGGTGGAATTGGGGGGAACATGGGATCAGATCAGGGCATGGGATAAGGACCGCAAGCCCGGTGACAAGCCGTAGGCGGAGATATTGGCTTTACCGGGTCGCATTATCACTTATATGCATTCCCTTATCCCGCCGAGACGAGTAGATTGGGACAAGTTGACTGCATGTCGTCAGAAGAAGGACGAGAGTGTGTCTGATTTCTTTACTAGGTTTGAAGGGGTGTTTCTCGACTTTAATGGCCAGGGCCTGTCATTGGAGGGTGGTGTACGGTTGTTTGTCAGCAGGTTTGTTAACAACTTGCTTCCTGAGATTGCGACTAGGTTGCAAGCTTCAGAAAGCACTTGGAGCACCTCTTCCCCATCAGTGATTTTGAGTATGGCACAGTACTATGAGCATAAAGAGAATGAGGACAAGGAAAGAGTGGAGAAAAAGTCGAAGGGTTTGAAGATGAGGGTGTTGATGCAGCAAGTTGTGAGGGGAAGAGGAAGAGGCTCGGGTTCGGCCCAGCGGCTGCCCCAGACTAACAGGGGTGGCACTTCGAATGCACCCCTTGGGCTCAATCAATGTGCATATTGCAAGTGGGAGGGACATTGGCGGAATGAGTGCCCGGAGTTGTCGCAGAGAGGTGAGGCCGCGAGAGGTGGAGGGTTTGGAGGATGTGGAAGGGGAGGAGGAGGCCATGGGGACATGCGATCAGAGAACACATCATCTAATAGACAGAGCGGGAACTACTTTGACGACCCCCGAGGGAGACAGTACTATCATGACGACTATGACATGGACGAAGTGACAGGGATGTCTCACAGCTAAAACAGCCAGGGACAGGGTAAGGGACCAGTTCCGGTGCCTGTAGATCAGTGTGGACCTTATGTCACTGCAGATTTACATGGTACGACCGAGAAATTCTTAGTCGATACAGGGGCTATGAATAGCTCTGTTTCCCGTTCACTGGTCCCGAAGGCAGCTCTGTCTGGCCAAAACAATGTTTCAGTGGGTTTCTCAGGCGTGCCGGTCGTTAGCCCCATTTCCAAACCTCTTGCTTTGACTATTGGCCCCTTTACGGTTGACTCACCATTCCTACTAACGTCAAATTGTGGGGAGAATCTGTTGGGATTGGATTTGTTAAAAAGGTTGCATGCGACAATTTTTTGTTCTCCAGACGGTGTTTACATGACTATTGGCCCACGAGTGGTCCGTGCCAAGCAATGCCTTGCAAAGGATGCCCCCCTTCCCGTTGAGTTTAAAGATGTGCCACGCTCATTATGGGCTACAGGTGACACGGATGTGGGGTTGCTCCAGATCCCACCGGTCTCTATACAGATCAAAGACAATGCTAAATTGCCGCGTATTCCCCAGTACAAGATATCCCAGGCAGGAGAAAAGGCCTTATTGCAAATAATGCAGGATTTGATTAAGTCTGGTGTGGTTGAAGAGACAGTAGTGAATCTGTGTAATAGCCCTATCCTTCCTATGCTCAAAAAGGCACCTTTGGATTCTTCTGATGCCCACCCTGATGTTTACCGCTTTGTCATTGACCTTAGAGAGGTTAACAAAATAGTGGTTCCCCAGTATCCAGTAGTCCCAGACATTACCACTATCTTGACAATGATTCCCCCAGCAGCCAATTTCTTTTCAGTAATAGATTTGAAGAATGCTTTCTTCAGCATTCCAATCCATATAGATAGCAGATATCTGTTTGGATTTGCAATAGCCGGAAGGAGCTTTAGATTCTGCTGTGCTCCACAAGGGTATACAGAAAGTCTGAGTATCTATAGTCAAGCTTTAAAAGCTCAATTGGATTCCTTGGAGCTTCCCCTTGGTAATGTGCTGTTGCAGTACGTTGACGATCTCCTTGTGGCTTTGGACACTGAGGATGGTTGTAAAGAAGCCACGGTTAAATTACTGTTACATTTGGCACACCATGGACACAAGGTGTCACTAACAAAATTTCAATATTGTCGACAGGAGTTCACCTATTTAGGTCACCTACTGTCGAAGAAGGGTCACAGACTAACTCCTGAACGCATAGCTGCTATTACAAATATGCCTGTTCCTAAGACCCAAGGCGAGGTACGCGCGTTTATTGGGATAACTTTGTATTGTCGGCATTGGATCCCTAACTATTCCCTACTAACAAAACCCCTCCTTTACCTGACCACTAAAGACGTGCATGAACCCTTGCTTTGGACATCTGCATGCCAGTAAGCTTTTGAGCAATTAAAAGTTGTGCTTTGCTCTGCTCCTGTGCTTGGTACTCCTGATTACCAGAAGCCTTTTGTGCTTTATGTACATGAGGCGGACGGTTGCGCGCTTTCTGTTCTAACACAGGGTTTTGGTGGTAAGCAGAGACCCTGCGCGTATTTCTCTGCTATTCTTGATAACGTTGCCAGAGCTCTCCCGAGCTGCCTGAAGGCTGCTGCGGCGGTGGCAGTTTCTATCAGACAATCGGCAGGGTTCGTCCTTGATACGGATCTCACAGTCATGGTACCTCATGCTGTGGATACACTGTTGAATAAGACAAAGACACAGCACCTTACTAGTGCGCATCTCACTGGCTATGAGTTAACATTGTTTGCTCCGCACATTACCATCAATTGCTGTGCTACTCTGAACCCAGCCACGTTACTACCCCTCCCTTCGGAAGAAAGGGACAATGATGTCCATGATTGTTTATTTCGGACTGAGGAAGAAACGAAGGGATGGTTAGACCTGACTGATGTTCCCTTATCTGACCCCCAAGGGGAACTATATGTCGATGGCTCTTGTTTCAAACTACCAGAAGGGCCTACCACTGCAGCTTATGCAATCACAACGTTGCACACTGTAGTTGAGACATCCCATATCCCATACCATCGGCTCAGGCTGCAGAGTTAGTTGCCCTTCTTAGGGCTTGCGAGTTAAGTGAGGGACTGACTGTCAACGTCTACACCGACAGCCAGTACGCCTTTGGGGTGGCCCATAATTTCAGGCGCCTCTGGGCGGAGAGAGGGTTTTTGACTTCGCATGGGCTGCGAATACAACATGGTCCATTGATACATAGACTGTTGTCAGCCTTGACACTTCCTGATAAGCTGGCAATTATAAAATGTAGCGCAGATCAGACAGCTAAGGAGACAGCTAGATCAAAGATGAAAAGATGTTTGTGGCAGGTCCCGCTAGGTGGGTTCCAGACAATGGAATGTTTGAGGACACATTGGAAAATGTCAGGGAAATACAGGGCGAGGCGACAGTAGATGAGTTGGCAGTATGGGATGGAGAGGACAGGGCGTTTGGATGAGGATGGGTGTTGGACTGACTTGTCTGGGCAGCAGAGATGGTTGCTGCCGAATGCCTATGTGCTCCCTGTTGTCACTATGGCCCACGGCCCAGCGCACATTAGTGCCAAAGGAAAATGTAAGCTACTATACCCAGTATGGCGAAACGATAATATCCCTAAGGTAGCCACACACCTAGTGAAACACTGCATCATTTGTCTGAAACATAACCCTGGGAAAGGTACTCCTACGCCCGCAGGTAATTTTGCACCGCCTTCCTTCCCTTTCGAGGTTCTCCAGATGGATTTCATCGAAATGGAACAAGTTAACAACTTGAAGTATGTGCTAGTGGTGATTTGTGCATTCAGTAAATGGATTGAGGCTTACCCCACTAAGGAGAATACGGCCATGGCGACGGCGAAGGCGCTCTTAAAAGAGTTCTTCCCGTGCTATAGATTGCCACGTGTGATCTGGAGTGACAACAGAAGTCACTTCAACTCAAAAGTCATTGAATTGGTGTGCAAGGGCTTGCATATTAAGCAGAAGTTTCATGCAGCGAACCACCCCCAGTCAGCAGGTCTGGTTGAGAAGTACAATGGTACCCTCAAACTGAAGTTAGCGAAGATCCAAGAAAGCACAGGATTGTGATGGCCAGATGCATTACCTTTGGCTTTGTTATCCACTAGAGCGACAGCGCATTCTAGAACAGGGTTGTCCCCATATGAGGTGGTCTTTGGGCGCTCGCAAACGTCTGGGGCGTCCCAAGACCCAAGCGCTTCTCCTAGATAGAGTACCCCCTGTTGATAGATTATCTGTATGAATTGTCTAAAGATCTCCGTTCTGTCCACCAACAGATTCACGCCACGCTGCAACCAGTACCAAAGGGGCCCGGGCATCAGCTACAACCCAGGAGTTTTGTTATGGTCAAGAATTTTCAATGGAAGAACTGCCTGGAGCCGAGGTGGAAAGGGCCCCTGCTTATCCTGCTCACAACCCGCACTGCAGTGAAGCTTGAAGGCTGGAAGCACTGGGTGCATGCATCACATGTAAAGAGGGTACCTCTACCATTTCCGTAAGATCAGTGGGCTCTTGAAGGAATAGCAGACCAGGAAGGGGAGCGAGTGCCCCATTTCATTCCTTTCTCTGACGCCAGATTGAGGTGGGCGCAGACAGACAAAGAAAACGACACAGCCTTACTTGAGGTGGTCCCCCCAGAGATAAGGGCCACCCCGGATGCTCCCACTTCTAGCGCACCGACACCTGAGTCTCAATGCCCTGCTGAGCCTGAATTTCTTCCTCTTTTTGCTGATGAAGAAGTGCCTGGGGTTGTCAGGTACAACTTGCGGCCCCGACCGAAGGACATTGCGCCAGTAGGACAGTCCAGGAGTTAGGGAAGGACTTGAGCTTAGGGCGGAGGTGCAATGTCTATGGTGCCTCCTTCAGATTAGAGTGAACAACACTGGTGCACTGACCTAGACACTGGACAGGATCGTTGAGGGTATTTGCCCAGGAGGGAGGGTGCCCTATCCTGAAAGAAGAGGATTTGTTTTCCAGCAAGGGCTGCGATCGCGCAACTCCCCCGTGGGAGTGCTTCATAGCACCGTCATTGATGAACAATAGGAGCCTGACAGTGAGGCTCTGAAGGACACTGGGTGATTTGTACCCTTCTGGTCGGTTGTATTTTTGTGGCTCCAGTCTGTGATTTTTTTTTTTCTGTGACGCATATAAGTTGCTTTTGAAGTTTTGAAAATGTATCCTTTTGGTCGTCCTACCCATGATGAGGAGCAGCCCTTTGCGGCTCCGCGTCCCACTTCAGATGGGCCTGTTTTTTCTTCTTGGTCCACTAAGAGTAAAATAGTCTTTGTCGCAATAATTTTGCTTTCCTTGATAGTTGTATTTGGGGTGCTGTTCTTCCTAGAAGAGAAATACCCTGTGCACGCTTGGATAAGTACTACGCCAGCCCCTCCTGAACATATTTATGGTACTTTAGCACCTCATAAAGAAGAGCACCAGAAGTCCTATAAGGACAATGTTTTTATTCAGACGTTGCACCAAACGCATGCTGCCTATAATACGACAAAATGTTGGCTGTGTGGTTTGCTGCCTTCTGTTACACATCGAAGTGAGAACTTGTTGTCTATGCCCTTATCCTATGTTAATAGCTGTGAGGGGTGGTTTACATAACTTAGTATGATCCACTCGTTCTCTCAGGTTGACTCCTTGGAACAAAGAGACACCCTTTCCCGTTCCTTGACAATGAATGTGTACTCCCATCATAGGGCCCCACCTGGTGTTTCCCCCGGGAATGGACGGTTTGATCGAGTATTCTTGAATTCTTGCCTCAGAGCAGCAGATTGAGGTAGAAATGCAAACAGAACAGAGATGGACAGGGATGGGTTCTCGCAGTTCAATGTATCAGAATATTATCAATCCTTCCAAGCCCGCAATGTCACCGAAGGTAAGCCCATACCCCTGGCAGTGGTAGATATACTTGCTCCTTTTTGCGTTCAAGGGGCAGGAGACATAGAGGTGGGAGACAGTAGATGCAACACTACTTCTATATTGAGGATGCCCAAAAGTCCACCCTTGATCCCGCCGCCTAATGTTTATTTTGTTTGTGGTGCTTGTGGTTATGTGTGGCTCCCTGAGGGATGGTTTGGGCAGTGCTACCTTTCCTACCTCCTTATCCCAGTTTATATAGCCCCTCCCAACTACCACAAAACTCATCGCCTACAGCGTAGAGGTGTCCTAGCCTCCCAGTTTAAGAGGATGATTAGTACAGATGACATAGACCAGACTGACACGACCTTGCAACAGTTTACTGATGCAATGAAGGCATTCTACCCTTCTGGGGCCCTATGGCCAATAGCCTCAATATTAGATGACTCACCCGGATCGTAGAGGGGGTTATCAATATGATGGCAGGAATATTGACCAACATTACGGTAGAGCTTCAGGCTACGAGACTCGTTGCTCTTCAAAACAGGATGGTTTTAGACGTCATTCTCGCAGATAGGGGTGGAGCTTGTCACGTCATCAGTAGCAGTTGCTGTGTCTACATCCCTGACCACGCCCCAACTGTATATTCTGCTATACATAAGCTCCACAAGCTTGCATCTGACATTCACCAAGATAATGGGTCATGGTCCCTGACAGGGTGGTTCTGGGGTCCACTGACATCATGGGGATGGAAGAAATTACTTGTCCTAATAGCCATCGCAGGTGTCATCTTTACATGTTGCCTATGTATTAACTGTCTTCCAGCCTGTTGCACCTATTGTGTGAGTAAACTCGCCCCTACCCCTAAATTGTCAAGACAAGATAACAAAGTCTCCACTATGATGATGCAGGACATCCAGGACATCATGCTCATAGATGAGGGCATCTTCGAATATTAAGTGAATTTGATCCTCATGTGTTGTTTTATTCTCCCTGATAGCTTGAGTGACTATGCATTTTCCTCCTTCCCACTTAGAATTGCAAAGACATACCGGATAGCATCAATAAAGCATTTAGCCACCCACGCTAAAAGGAGGGTCTGTTAGATTTGAAAATCCCATTCCTACTATGCACTTGTATCATGCTATATTAGGTTAGCGAGTGTGTGGCTAAATATACGCCATATGTATTCACGTTATGCAACACACTGAGTTATCCCTGCAACGTGCAAGCTTTCCTGTAGTTACCCAGTGTGTCTCCATTTTGGATTTCGTAATCCTTATTGGGCTGCTTAGGCCATGTCTGAACTAGGCCTCATCATTCGTATTGCTTGCCTCAGCAGAACACTGTATTTCGTTATTATTTTCTCTCCTGTTCAAGGCTATTTCCGACTTACTAATGAATAGGCCATTCTGCCCTCGCATACCTATCTGAGTGTGTAGTTCTGCTTCCACGTTGGGAGACGCTGAGACTCAGCGCAATGACCTCGAAGTGCAGATAGCATGTACCCATCTGGCAGGTGGTAGCCCATCCTCCTGTGCCTCCATTGTTCATGTTCGGCCCAGGCCGGTAACTTTCCACTGTGGGCGGGGTTGGAGGCTCCTTGGGAAGAATGATTACTCACTGCAGACTGTTGGGGGGTCAGTCCCTCGGCAGACATCTTAGGGTGCAGGTCAGATTGGACTCCTCTGCAGAGGTTTTGCTAATAAAGGTGTGTTTGTATTCTCTACTGTCTGACCGACTCTTCGTTACTTGGGAAGGCATAGCAGGAGGGTGTAAGTAACCCGGGTGGCCCCTAAGGGCCACTTCCTTCACAGCGAAAGGCGAAGTAGCTAGAATGAAAGGCACAAAGAGGAAAAGGCAGGTAGAGAAAAAGAGGTGCACAGATAGGTACAGTTTTGGAGAGGGGTAGAGGGGACTAGAAGGAGAAGGAAATCTAGAGAGTGAGGGGGGAGTACACGAAGGGTGAGACAGAAAGAGGGGTAAGGTAAGGTGGGGTGAGTTAGATACAGAGTCGCAGAAGTAGATAGAAGAGAATGAGATGTATAGATAAATGCAAGGTAAAGAATGTAGTAAGGGAGAAAGGTAGAATGGCATGGATGAAAAATAGAAAGAAACGTGAGGTGGAGAGAGACCATTGCTGAAGTAGAGATTCAGAGTTGAGGGAGGTAGAAGTGAGGTTGATTTTTCAAGATTGGGCAAATTTTATCATTACGCTATGAAGTTGTCTCAGTGATACAGTTACCAACTCAGAAAAAAACACTCATTATGCTTGCAGATGTAGAAGCCCAAAATGATTAAATGAACTATGAGGGAGAAGGGAAGGGGGTGAGGGTAAGTGGGACCTGGGATATTCCGGGCTCTACGGAACTGAATATTTATGGGTTACAGATCATTCATTGTGTAGAGTGCGCTCTCAAGGATGATATCCCAATCTTTGGCTATGGGGAGCCTACAAAGGCCCCCGGCTTCCTCTCTGTGTATGGACAGACATGAGATTGATACAGCAGTAGAGAGAGGGTGAAGTAGAAAGAGGTGGAGTCAGAGGGGTAAGGTAGAAGGAAGTATAAAGATAGAGACGTAGGCAGAAAGGTAAAGAAGGTGAGGTGAAGTGGAGAAAGTTATGAAAGAAAGAAATAGAGAAGTCAATGATAGAGAAGCAAAGTAGTGATAGAGTAGGAGAGGTAATGAGAAAGTTAGAGAGAGGAGAGGTAGAGGAAAAAGAGTTACAAAAATAGGCCAAGATGGAGACGCAGGTAAGTGCATAAGTTGTGAAGTAAATTGGTAGCAAGAGAGAGAAAGGTGGAAAAAAGTTGAGGTAGTGAGAGAATGTGAAGTGGGGAAAGAACTGAGGTAGAGAGTGGTGAGGTAGCAAGAGGGGCAGAAAGGGTTAAGAAAGAGACAGGGAAGTGAGGTAAAAAGAAAGACGCGCTATAAGGTGAAGTAGATGAAGGCGAGATACAGTGAATGGAGGAGGAAACAGAGCAGCAATGTACAAGGAGAGGGGTGTGGTAGAGAGAGTGTTGGGGTAGTGAGTGGGGGTGGAAAGTGAGCACAGAGGTAGTGGTAGGTATAGTGAGCAGTAAACATAGAACCCCAATGGCTGCTTGGGAGGTGAGGCCCTCGAACACTGCCCACTTTGCACATGTATTACAAACAACTCTGTGCTCATAAGGCATTCCGTTCTGAAATGCCCTCTTTAGAAGCAGTTCCCAAGGTAGAAGGCCTCTCATAGAGCCCCTACTCGACAACAAAAGTAACATGAAAATCATATAGCCATGCTGGGGTTAAAAGGGCTGCCAGTGCCAACACACTATACATAGGTGCATTGGAAGTGCCGAAAAAGATGTAAAAGTGCAGGACAGATATATGTACCTACCTCATGCATGTATGCATTCACTCAAAATATTCACACACATATATTCACACATGTTCATTCAAATACAAGCATACACAGAATTCGCGACTTTTGACCAGAGAACTTGCGCCACTTATGACTGGATAGCTTGTAACAAAACATGGTTAAAAAAGAAAATTAAATCGCTGTGGTATGACAAGGATCGTAGGACAATTAAGTGTGGGTGTGAGAAGTTGTCCTGGTATATGCTGTCCACTAATTAAAGTGGACACCTTGCACCAGTCCAGACAACCCTTATGCAGTAGCGGCAGATCCATTAGGGCGTAGGAGCGCCGCCCCACTGCTTTCTCGCAGTGCGAGAAGCAGAAAATAAAATGGTATTTTAAATACCATTTTATTTTCTGCTTCTCGCGCTGCGAGAAAGCAGAAGGCAGGGATATGTGCCTGGTTGGGGGCGGGCGGGTGAGCGGGTCAGGGAGGAGTGGCTTGCACCACTCTGAGTGCCCTGACTGTTTGGTCAGCCCTGGGGCCGACCAAAGCAGTCATGCACACTCTACATTTTCTCTATGTAGGCAGCCTACATATAGAAAATGGCGTCCCTACTGGTGCCCGGCTGGGTGCCGTCCGGGACTCCCCTCCAATCACAACGCTGCCATTGTAGCGTTGTGATTGGCTTACAGGAGGGGAGGGACTAGGGAGCATGCCTGTTCCTGTTCAGTGCAGTCACTGGCGTGGAATGGAGGCCGAAGCCCAGCCTCGGTCCCGGGAGGTTATGCGAGAACAGAGCCTTGACTCCAAACAACTGCCAGGCGTCTATGAGCGACACCGGGCTGTGCGACTATTAATGAATAGAGCCCAGGCTGCCTGACACGGGGGCCTGGCTCGTATGAGGGAATAGAGTCTGAACTCCTGGCACTGGCGTAGCCAGGCGGCTATGCAAGAATAGAGTTGGAAGCCAAAACGTGGGTCAGGGTAGTTATGTGAGAGAACAGAGCCTGAGTACCAATAAAGGAGCCGGGTAGCTATGAGAAAATAGGGCCCAAACTTTAGATGCGGGCATGACCGATGTGTGAGAATAGAGCCTAGACTCCCAGTCGCGGGCAGGGTGCCCACGAGAGCCCAGGTACCGGGCGAGGGACGTACGGAAGTGAGAAAACAGAGCCCATATCTCAGACGCGGAACATGGCAGCTGTGATAATAGAGCCCACACTCCCGGAACAGGCGGTTATTTGAGAACAGAGCCCAGTGGGGCAGACACAGGCCGGGCGTCTATCACAGAATAGAGCCCAGACTTCCATACCAGAGGCGGCGCGGACCCGGCCCAGGAGCAGAGGTGGCGCGGACCCGGTCAGGTAAGTTTTCATTTTATCATTTTATTTTAATGTCCACCCCCCGCACGAAACCCCCCGACCCCGCGAGTATTGCGAGCCGCGACTGATAGGTATGCCCAGAACTTTTCTTGTCTTATTCCTTTGAAGGACAGGTTGCTCTGCTGCTGCACACTGTCCGGGGAAAGTCACTACTTCCACCTGTCCAAATGCCACTTTGGGAATGAAAGGAATTGTATTTGCTTTTTGATAAACAAACAAGTAAACACATCACGAAACTGTCTTGATAATTAGCCCCTTGGTAATGTCCGACTCTGTCTGTATTTTCGGGCCCCTGATAGTTTTATAATTGTTGGTGATAATCAAAATAACTGAACAAAAGATCCTCTCTCAGGAATCAGCGCATCCCATATGCACCATGTCTCGCATCTCTCTGCACACTAAGATGTACAGTCACAAGTTGCGAACATGTATATTTACGTCCTGCTGACATTATTTGTAGCTGTTTTCCTGCAGGAAAAGAAGAACAGCTAAAGACAACCACTGTACTGAATTGGTGTAGTTTTGACATATTCAATTGCTTGCTACTTTCTATAATGTTTAACTTCGCCTAACCTACATCCTTTTTATGGGGCTGGAATGTGTGTGTGTGTTTGTGTGTGTGTGCAAGGGTGTGTGTGTGTTGTCTACTTGTGCACGTGCACTCCAGTGCACGTGTTAACAACTATATTCTTGGCATTCTTGACATATGTCTCAGAATGCATGTACACAGGTAAATGCTAATCGATACAGCATTTTAGCACATTTCATCAATTCTTTTTTACTATGTATAGCACGCTGGCCTGGTAGACATGGGTACCAGTAGGCAATGAATATTATTATTGACTGCCTCTGTTTACATGGTGTTTACCATCACATGATGTGAAGGTAAACTCCATGTAAACAGAGGCAGTCAATTAGCGTTCTGCTCTGAGTTAATGCTAACACGTGCTTATGCAGTTTGTATCCAGTTTAAAACTACACATTCTTTCTAATGGTCCAATTACGTTTTCCGTTGTGCCAGTAAAATAAACTGCAGCATATTAGACAGCTAAGGCCAGCGATGTCAGAATGAAGCACTCTTAAGAAATTGACTTTACAGTAGGCAATGTTTTAAAAGACTTTGATCTGCAGTGGGCATGACAGGGAGCACCTGCCAGCGAGAGTTTAGCAGTGTGAGAGACCTCAGCACAAAGCCGCCATTACTAATCATTTTCTGATGTCAATGAAAACGGAGGACTTTTAATTATGCAGCATGTGCTGTCAATCAGCAGTTCTTTTTCATATCAAGAAGGCGATTTCAAAGCCGTTTTTCCTCTTGGCAATTTTTATTTAAATGTATGTCCTATATAGGACTCTTCTTGGAATCTCACAGCATGGGGTCTGTAATGAAATCTCGCGGCAGCTGATAACACGCATCTTCGGATTTCAAAGAAATAGTTCAAAGCAGAGACTTTCAGGAGTCCCCTCTCTATCAACAACCGTTTCCACATCGTATTACACGAGCCCTTAACCTCATCCGTTGGCAGGTCTGTTCGCAGCATCATTCTAGTCAATTGCCTCACATTTCGGTCCACTTTCTAGAAACACCATCACATTCAGAAACATACACAGAATATGCCGTAGGATGTTAAAGCCGGGCCAGGACGGCAGAGACGTTCCGGTGCAGGCATGGTCTAACTCTAGTTGCAATTGATATGTGCATAGAAGCAGACTTTGTGTAGATCTGTGGGATGTGGCGCAAGCGGCTAATGGTGCAGGCAGCTGTGGTGTAGCATGCAGTGGGTGCCGGCACAGGCAGTAATGATGCAACAGTTTGCTGTACAGCCATGCGGTGGGTGCAGGCAGATTTGAAACAAGCTGTCATGGTTCAGAAAGTCATGGATGGGGGCAGATATTCTAAGTGCTCGTATTACTTTATTAACCTTCCTGCTTCCTCATATTTGCTTGAAAATGCACCATTTATCCACTCTTTTTTCAAACTTTTCTCGGGGGAAGAGCCCCCCCTGAAGCCCTCACAGGTTGTTTGGGCTCGCTCACTGCGCTCGCTCGCCGCGGTGCAGTACGGCAATAATTTTACGCTCACCACTTTCAAATGTCACCAGACGCCACTGCCCTTATGGTGATTTAAGAGGTCAAAGATAACCTTAGAAAGCTATCCAAATGGTGGCTGTAGAGAGCAGCCTTCAGGCTTAGTCTTGAAGGAATGTTAAGCAGCTTGTTTTACCAGAATGCAACCTTAATGTATTGGTTAAATGAAAGGAGAACCACACAGTAGTTATAAAAATATGTATTTATTAATATAACACTTTCTAGTACGACACAGTATCTCCTACACAGAGATAATCACAAAGCACACAATACTTAAGCACAGAAATGACAGTAAATAGCACTAATACACAGTGGGCCCCAGGGGGGGACCAAACCATATACTAAGAAAGTGGTATAAGAACCACGACTCGAGTCAAGACAGTGTCGAGAGGACGTAGAATCTCTGGGACCCCAAGGAACCACCCAAGGTGAGTAGACAGGGATCCCACGAAGGACGGGTGCTCCGTACAACTCTATATGAAAGTCGCGGTTGGAGTTTTAGAGATTAAGGACCCTTCCCAGTGGACTTCGAAGAAACCCCGTGGAACACAGAAGGTTGGAGAGCCACCCCACCCGTGGATACCGAAGTACCCGAGTTACCTATCCCAGGGAAGCCGGGTGCATAGGTCTGAAGTGGCGTCGGAAACCGCCCTCTAACTCAAGGGAGGACATCAAAGAAGAGCCGCTGCTGGAAGGAAGAAAAGTGTCCATTGGAATCCAAACGTGGATTCTTGTCGAAGAGTAGCTGAAAGCAGAGGGGACAGAGTCTGGGTCACTGGAGCATGACCAGGGGCTCGGTAGACGAATGCCCACCGATGTCGGGTGCTTCAGGTTGGTTGATGGTGTCCTTGACGCTGTAGCTGCGGGAGATGTCGAGGATGACCAGGAGCCGGATGTGAGCTTTCCCACAAAGGATGTCGAGTGCTGAGGGGTCGGTGTCTGGCGGGAGCACCAACAAGTCTTGACAACGGCAACCAACGCAGAAGGACAAGAAATTGTGCGGTTTGGACCAGCAAAGTCTGGAGCAACCAGGGGAGCCCAAGAAAAGCTAAATTGACCCTCAATTGGACCCACAGGCCGGAGGCACAAGAGTCGCGAGAGGACCTTGAGTGATTTCACCAAACAACAGGCCACGGAGCACTTCATGTGAGGAGGTCAAAGATCTTGGTAGGAAATGGTGCCAGAGGTTGGAGCTACTCGCAGCCCAATGCACTTGTACTGGAAATGCCAACAAGCACATGCACTTGCAAATACACGCAGTGCACAGGGGTTTGAGTATTGCAGCCCCCACGAAGGACACTGGCCTCAATCTTGGTAAAAGAGCAGCTCAGGCCTCGGGAGACATAGAAACCCACTTCCTGTGTTGC
Organism: Calotriton arnoldi; assembly: GCA_963921515.1. NCBI lineage: Eukaryota > Metazoa > Chordata > Amphibia > Caudata > Salamandridae > Calotriton > Calotriton arnoldi. The sequence continues at coordinate 250,962 of CAWUFW010016305.1, forward strand.
TGGACCCTTTGGAGTCCGTAGGAGCTTGGGATCAGCAGACCAGTCAGCAGTTTTGAGGTGCCTCCTTCACTCCAAGGGAGATTATCTTCAGTTGTCCTTGATGCTCCACAGGTCCTGCACAGATCCTGTATGGTGCACGGGCACAGACGATGCAGCAGACTGAGAGGGAGACGAATTTGGGCCCAAACAAAGTCCAGCAAAGTCCAGAGTGTCCAGACGGTCAAAGTGCAGTGGTTTCTGGTTCGGAATCTTGTTCACGTCGAATCTAGGGTCCTACAGCCAGGTAAACCCTTAAGTACCCACACCAGAGGGTTGGACAGATTCAGGGGACCCTCCCAGGGGAGGGTCTGGACAATGGGGAGGTTACTCCCCTGTCCAGTTGGTTGATGGTGTCCTTGACTCTGTAGCTGCGGGGACCAGGAGATGTCGAGGATGACCAGGAGCCGGATGTGAGCTTTCCCACAAAGGATGTCGAGTGCTGAGGGGTCGGTGTCTGGCGGGAGCACCAACAAGTCTTGACAACGGCAACCAACGCAGAAGGACAAGAAATTGTGCGGTTTGGACCAGCAAAGTCTGGAGCAACCAGGGGAGCCCAAGAAAAGCAAAATTGACCCTCAATTGGACCCACAGGCCGGAGGCACAAGAGTCGCGAGAGGACCTTGAGTGATTTCACCAAACAACAGGCCACGGAGCACTCCATGTGAGGAGGTCAAAGATCTTGGTAGGAAATGGTGCCAGAGGTTGGAGCTACTCGCAGCCCAATGCACTTGTACTGGAAATGCCAACAAGCACATGCACTTGCAAATACACGCAGTGCACAGGGGTTTGAGTATTGCAGCCCCCACGAAGGACACTGGCCTCAATCTTGGTAAAAGAGCAGCTCAGGCCTCGGGAGACATAGAAACCCACTTCCTGTGTTGCTGGACCCTTTGGAGTCCGTAGGAGCTTGGGATCAGCAGACCAGTCAGCAGTTTTAAGGTGCCTCCTTCACTCCAAGGGAGATTATCTTCAGTTGTCCTTGATGCTCCACAGGTCCTGCACAGATCCTGTATGGTGCACGGGCACAGACGATGCAGCAGACTGAGAGGGAGACAAATTTGGGCCCAAACAAAGTCCAGCAAAGTCCAGAGTGTCCAGACGGTCAAAGTGCAGTGGTTTCTGGTTCGGAATCTTGTTCACGTCGAATCTAGGGTCCTACAGCCAGGTAAACCCTTAAGTACCCACACCAGAGGGTTGGACAGATTCAGGGGACCCTCCCAGGGGAGGGTCTGGACAATGGGGAGGTTACTCCCCTGTCCTTTGTCCAGTTTCGCGCCAGAGCGAGAGCCAACGGATCCCAGGACTGGTTTGAACTGGACTATGCACAGGGACACCAAATGTGCCCCTCATGCAGACTTTCAGTCGCTTGCAAGCATACCCACCCAGCCCTAATACACTAAATCCTGTCTGGGAGGTGGTCACACCTCCCTGTGACAGGATGCCTATTGTCCTGCCTTCCCCTGCTTGAGTTTGGCTCAGCAGCAGGAGGGCAGAAATGTGTCTCTGGTTGGCAGCAACCATTTTGTGCTGTCTGGGACTATAAGGCTGGTACCAGGAACACCAGGGACCCCACGAAGCTCGCTTCTGAGGGATGGAATCATACCTCCCACACCAGTTACCGGTATGGGGGTATGATTCCAACATGTTTGACAGTGAACACGATAGGGTTTGTTTCAGCCGTTTTAGAGCTGGTCATCACGCGGTCGCGTAATGCCCCTCTATATATGGTATATGGCTGCTTCACTGACAACCCAGGAGAATGGACTCCGTAGGCTACAGGGGTGTCCTGCTCATGCAGGGGCACCCTCTCACTTAGAACCAAGCACCCTGCCCTCAGGATTATAAAGGCCTGCTATAGGGGTGACTTATAGGTTTTAAGTGCAGTGACCCTTAGATATAGTAAACCTATATATTACGTAAGTGGTGCATGCACCAACTTACACAGGCTAAATAGAGAAAACAGGCCCTCCCTAAGTTACATGTAGGTCCAAGAGGAGGGAGGAAGGGAACCAAGGAAAGAAAAAGAACCTCTATACCGACCTATTCAATTTATTACACGACCAGAAAGGTTCTATGTTAATATCATACCCTCATAATATGCATCTAATTGGATATATATCCTAATTACATAGATAACTCATCAGACTTTTACTACTTTTCCAAAACATTTTATTATACAAGTTATTTCTTTGATTATATAATTTTTTTATACAAATAAATTGCAAAGGTACATACATTTATAACACATAAGATGGGCTAAATTTTCACAAATAATTGTTTTTGAATATCAATCCATTATTTTAACATAAGACATCCCAAAGCGAACACAGACTAAAGATAAAACTGACTCTCATCATCCACTACCAACAAATTACTGTCATTCATCCACATTTATACCATACCACACATTTCATAGAACATACAAGTTAAAAAAGTTTCGACCCTGTGGAGGGTCCAAAAATGGTTGCATAAGAGTTGATGAAGATGTTATCAAAAAACCCAGCTCAAAAATATTATGCTCCAAAGGACCACTTCTCAAAAGACAATTATGGTCTACGCGCGTTTCAATGGAAAAACCATCTTCCTCAGGACCAAGGTGTAGTGAAACTCAATTAAGACATGGGATGTCTCAAAGTAATTCTCATATGCGACCTGCTCCAGTTAGTATGTCATCTGGCAGCAGCAAAGTAGGATAATGTACTCTAGAGATGATGTCCAAAGACAATAAGCTTCAATGTCTATTTACAACCTGCAAGCCAGCAAGTAGAAGCCAAAATACCTTAGAAGAAATGAAGCCTCATTCCTTTAAACGATGATGGAACTGGGACCTTAAAGTGCAAGCTGTGAATATGCGTTCTAGATTCTTCTGTCACAGGCTCTTGTCAGACCTTTTCAAAAATCTCTCCGATAGATATCGTCCCGCTGTTAGAAACACCATCCAATGAGGCTTCATTTCTTCTAAGGTATTTTGGCTTCTACTTGCTGGCTTGCAGGTTGTAAATAGACATTGAAGCTTATTGTCTTTGGACATCATCTCTAGAGTACATTATCCTACTTTGCTGCTGCCAGATGACATACTAACTGGAGCAGGTCGCATATGAGAATTACTTTGAGACATCCCATGTCTTAGCTGAGTTTCACTACACCTTGGTCCTGAGGAAGATGGTTTTCCATTGAAACGCGCGTAGACCATAATTGTCTTTTGAGAAGTGGTCCTTGGAGCATAATATTTTTGAGCTGGGTTTTTTGATAACATCTTCATCAACTCTTATGCAACCATTTTGGACCCTCCACAGGGTCGAAACTTTTTTAACTTGTATGTTCTATGAAATGTGTGGTATGGTATAAATGTGGATGAATGACAGTAATTTGTTGGTAGTGGATGATGAGAGTCAGTTTTATCTTTAGTCTGTGTTCGCTTTGGGATGTCTTATGTTAAAATAATGGATTGATATTCAAAAACAATTATTTGTGAAAATTTAGCCCATCTTATGTGTTTATAAATGCATGTACCTTTGCAATTTATTTGTATAAAAAATTATATAATCAAAGAAATAACTTGTATAATAAAATGTTTTGGAAAAGTAGTAAAAGTCTGATGAGTTATCTATGTAATTAGGATATATATCCAATTAGATGCATATTATGAGGGTATGATATTAACATAGAACCTTTCTGGTCGTGTAATAAATTGAATAGGTCGGTATAGAGGTTCTTTTTCTTACCAACTTACACAGGCTGCAATGGCAGACCTGTAGTTCCATTTTGCATGGCCTCTCATGAGTGGCATAATACATGCTTCAGCCCATGGGAGGCCTCTGGGGTACCAATGCCCTGGGTACATGTGTACCATATACTAGGGACTGACAAGGATACCCCAGTATCCAATCTGGAGTGTACTTAAGTACATAACACAACAGTTATGGGAGAAAGCAGATAGACTGGGGTCCTGATTAGCAGGGTCCCAGTCAGGCTAGTCAAAAACAGCATCATATCAAGCAAAATGTGGGGCTAACCATAAGATGCAGATCCTACTTTCCTACAGTGGGGCTACACAAAAAAATAGTATGGATGCTAAGGCTCACAGGCTGACTATTTATGGAACTCTACGTTACGCATCTATGTGGGAAAGATATAACTATTTAAGGAGTAAGATGCTTTAATCATATGCATTGAGCGCTAAGAATATAACTTAGGTCATTGGTATGCCTAGGCATAAGCCTAATGTACATACTGAGCCATATACGCATTGTATAAGGGAATAAGAAGACGCATACTTTACTTGTCTCATGAGTTGCTGAAATAAATGTTATTTTACTAAATTGATCGAATCTATCCATGTTTTTTAGTTGTTGCCTTCATTTAAAGCCATATCATTTTCTTTGTTTGCAAAAAAAATCCTTAAAACCTACATCAAATAAAGAGGATAGAAGAAATATTTAAGAACTGCATAAAAAACTTAACAAAAAGCCCATCACGATACAGCTCTTCCGAGTTTCTGCAAGAGGATTTTTGTTTCAATTTTCTTATATTTCATTTTATTGACATTGAAGCTGTAGCGAGGAGGCAGGAAGAGGTGGAAGACTTCACTGCTCTGCTGTAAAGCACCTCTGCATATTTATTTGGCGTTCTCTCAGTAGGGCTTCCCGTGTGCTTCGCCATTTACAGACCAATCCAGTCCCATCAGAACAGAAACTGACTCAAAACAAAGGCCTATGTGACGCTGGACTTGAAACAAAGCAAACACAGCCTACTATAAGCCAGCGCCACAGTAGCATCAAAGCACACGAATCTAAGGATGGCACAATGTTCACTTTTTACTTTCAAACATTCCACGCACGGTGAGCATACTTCTGTTATGAACAGGGCTTTAAGAGGGATGAAAAAACGGGCGGGGGGGGTCTCTCAAAGGGGCGTGGCCAACGTAATTAAGGGCGTGGCTTACAAACACGTAGCATAGTGTTTCGCCCGACTTGTATTTTGCTTTTTCTGTCATTGCATCCAGATATATGATTCAACAAGTAACATCATACCTACAACAAGTCAGCCCTATTGGCTTTTTCAATGGTTGTTAGTTGCATAAGATAAATAAGCAGTAACTATGGCTAGTATATAATATTGAAAAAGCTTTCACTTAAAGCCCGGTGACACCACAAGAAATTTGCTGCTCCTGAGTTTCAAAAAGAGAAGAGAAATCAAGAGAGAAAATGACTCTCTTTAAAGGATTTCGCTTCCCCTACAACCTCACTTGGCATGACGTCATGCCGTAACTTCTCCACTAGTGAGAAGTAAGCAGTGTGAGCACGCGCACATGATGTGCCTGCTGTCACTGCAGTCGGGAAAAAACGGACCGCCTGTGCCAGGGCACAAAACAGAGCCCGATAGAGACCCGTTTCGAGGCCCCCTTTAAAAACCTGCCGGTGCTCAGCACCGGTGAGACCCGGCCCACTTAAAGCCCTGGTTATGAACAAATGTCACCACACCTTCCTTAATCATTTCTTGTGACTCGAGGCATTTCTCAAAAGCGCTGCACAATGCGATGAGCCTGACATGATATCAGAAAATGAGACTTAAAACATATAACCTTGCATGGCATATTTGTTGTGTGTGACCAGAATACAAATGGGAGCTGAACGACCATATACCGACAGGAAGCAAAGATGGAAAAACATCAAATGGTCGCATAGCGCCCACTCCGCAAAGAATCACCTCAAGTGGTTGACAGGTAATCAATTACTGAAATTAAAAGTACAATTAAATAGTAATGGTAAAGCTGAGCTTGTGTTAACTTATCGGACAGACATACACATCACAGCTATCAGGCTTGCTAGGCCTCTCCATCAAATGTAGGCTCTGGCTTATCCAGGCAGAGAAAAGCCCTTGGTGATTGCGTTTCACTTGCTGGGGGCAGATTCCAAGAGAACACTATGCCAAAATGAATATGAGCTAGCAAATGCGGGGTAAGCGTGACAGCACCAGTGCACCGCACTGGCACTGCCTAGAGTCGTGGTACTCATAGTACGGCCCGCGGGCCTTCCTTGGTGGCCCGCGGACCTTGCAGGTAATGTACCCATGGCCCCCCAGAAAGAGAGAGAGCGCGGAGAGAGAGTGGGGAGAAAGAGCGGTGAGAGAGAGTGGAGAGAGAGAAACAGTGGAGAGAGAGAGAGTGGAAAGAGAGTAGAGAGAGAGACTGACTGACTGAGAGACTGAGATACTGACTGACTGAGAGACAGACTGACTAACTGAGAGAGAGAGAGAGACTGACTGACTGAGGGAGAGAGAGACTGACAGAGAGAGAGACTGACAGAGAGAGACTGACTGAGAGAGAGATAGAGAGAGAGAGACTGACAGAGAGAGAGAGAGACTGACTGACAGAGAGAGAGAGACTGACAGAGAGAGAGACTGACTGACTGAGAGAGAGACTGGCATAGAGAGAAAGACTGACTGACAGAGAGAGAGACTGACAGAGTGATACTGACTAAGAGAGAGACTGACTGACTGGGACTGACTGAGAGAGACTGACTGACTGACTGAGAGAGAGACTGACTGACTGACTGAGAGAGAGACTGACTGACTGAGAGAGATTGACAGGGAGAGACTGACTGACAGAGAGAGACTGACTGACAGAGAGAGAGAGACTGACAGAGAGAGAGAGACAGAGAGAGAGAGACTGACAGAGAGAGACTGACAGAGAGTGAGAGACTGACTGATTGAGGGAGACTGACAGAGAGAGAGACTGACTTGGAGAGAGACTGACTTGGAGAGAGACTGACTTGGAGAGAGACTGACTGAGAGAGAGACTGACTGAGAGAGAGACTGACAGAGAGAGAGACTGACTGACTGAGAGACTGACAGAGAGAGACTGACTGACTGAGAGAGAGACTGACAGAGAGAAAAACTGACTGAGAGAGACACTGACTGAGAGAGATACTGATTGAGAGAGAGACTGATTGAGAGAGAGACTGACTGACTGAGAGAGAGAGACTGACTGACTGGGACTGACTAAGAGAGACTGACTGACTGAGAGAGAGACTGACTGAGAGAGAGACTGACTGAGAGAGAGACTGACTGACTGAGAGAGACTGACTGACAGAGAGAGACTGACTGAGAGAGAGAGACTGACTGACTGAGAGAGAGACTGACTGAGAGAGACTGACTGACTGACTGAGAGATAGAGACTGACTGGATGAGACTGACTGAGAGAGAGACTGGCTGACTGACAGAGAGAGACTGACTGAGAGAGACTGACTGACAGAGAGAGAGGGAGACTGACTGACAGAGAGAGAGAGACTGACTGACAGAGAGAGACTGACTGACTGAGAGAGAGAGAGAGAGAGAGAGAGAGACTGACTGACTGACTGAAAGAGAGAGGCTGACTGACTGAGACTGTGATGGAATTGGGGTCAAAGAGTGTATGAAGCTATGCAATGCCTCTTAAGATTGCTATTGTCTGCTCATAAAAATGTATTATCAAAATGTGCTCTTTGTAGTTACATCTGCTTTTGAAACACAGCATTGTCGCATTGTCTAATGTTTTGAAACAGGTTTGATTTTTTTTACTCTAGCCCCGCCCCCCCCCACTGACCCCACCCCTACCGGTGCCGCCCTCGGCCACAAACCACACTGTAATTTTGGCCCCCAACAGAAAGTTTGTGAGTACCCATGGCCTAGAGTGTCCGTATCACTGCAGCAAACGCGGCTCATTCCCTCTATCTACCACGACAGGTTGGGCTTAACCTAGGAATAATGCATAATTTATTGCCACAGGTGTTGTGTAATATCTGGTATCCCCATTGTAGCGTGTATCCTCTGCTCTTCGGCAGCTCTCGGAATCGATACTCAGTCCAGGCAGGTTCAGACAGAAGCAGCTGATCACTGCTCGGGCTGAGTTAGGGATACACGATTCAACAGGTTGCCAAATTTGGCTCTGGTTATAAATCATCAAAAAGAGGGGTTTTGGGACCGGGAGCCGTTATTTAAATAGGTCCTGCATACAGGGCTCTTAGTTAACTGTACTACCAGGGGTATGCAGTTCCTAAGGGACGGGGAAGACAGGTCTTTCTTCGTGATGCCCTCCACACACCCCGAAGGATGTCATGCTACATCATTGGGCTTTGCTCCCTCGTCGGGCCGGCGCTGCAATGCCCGGCAGGCTCACCGTAAACGGGGCTCTTTGGCGGAGATCTTTTAGAAGAAGCCGTGGGAGCTAGCCGCGGGTAAGAGGGCAAGGGTAGTGCACGGGTGGTGAATATTAAAATAAGTCTGGAGCAGTCCCTAGTCCAAATTATTTAATGTTTAAGGTAGTTCCAGCTTGGTTAAAAGTATGTGGATGCCCTATGTGGATGCAATGTTCCTAGAGGGCTATCGCTGTGGGATGGGTCAACATGTTTCGTGCCTTTGTTGCTCCTAACGAGTCGTGTGGCACTTCTTCAGGACCTATGTAAAAGCGTGGTGCACTACTAGAAGTCTGATTCCAAAATTGTTGGGTGGTGACCAGACAACATAGAGTGGCGCCCTAGTAGACCTATACTGGGCGGCAGAGGAAGACCCTCAGTATAGAGGTCTACGGCCTGACGGGGGGAAGTAACAGAGCACGTTGTTGCTCTGAAGGGCTGGGTAGACGGCAACTAGCTGTGATCCTACCCTCGCTCACGGGGCCCAAAGCGAGGGTAGGATCTGCCACCCAGTATAGGTCTACTAGGGCGCCACTGTATGTTGTCTGGTCACCACCCAACAATTTTGGAACCAGACTTCTAGTAGTGCACCACGCTTTTACATAGGTCCTGAAGAAGTGCCACACGGACTGTTAGGAGCAACAAAGGCACTGGAACATGTTGACCCATCCCACAGCGATAGCCCTCTAGGAACATTGCATCCACATAGGAGCATCCACATACTTTTCACCAAGCTGGAACTACCTGTAAACATTAAACTTTTTGACTGGGACTGCTCCAGACTATTACAATATTCACCACCGTGCACCACCACTTGCCCTCTTGCCGCACGCACCCCACGGCTTCTTCTAAAAGATCTCCGCCAAAGAGCCCCTAATTAAATTAAGGCCACACCAGACCTGGGCTGCACGGTCCCTCTAAGCCACCTCACCTCACGCTGGTGCACCCATGCTGCGCGCTACAACTACTGCGCTGATGGGGCCCCCGGAGGCTGGAACACAGGGGCTGCGGGGCCTATATTACGTTCTGATGCACGTGACTGGCATGTCTGGTATGCTGCCCAGCCCACCCCAACCTCTTAGACTCTTCTGACAGACTGACTCACCTGAGGCCTGGCCTGCAGCTTCAGTGGCAGGCGCGAGCGGGCGGCAGAAGACTGGGCAAGGATAGCAATAATTAAATTAAGGCCGCACCAGTCCTGGGCCGCACAGTCATATAAACGCCAATAGCTCTAACTTTCACAAAAGCGAGACCAATTGCATTGCAAATGCTTGTTTGATTAGCATGGGCACAAAAATATAGGGCAGACTGGTAAAATGCCAACAATGATGTATGAGTCTAACCAAACATGCACTGTTATTCAACTTACTGTGTAAGTTATATGTTTGTCATTAACACCTTGTAACATATTCATTATACCAAAATCAAAACACTTTATTTCCCTGTTTTTATACCTTGCTTTTTTTCATTGCCATTTTTTACCATCACCCTTTAATCTTTTGCACATTTTGATTTTGGCTTTCCCCTTATTTTACCCCTGCCTTTGTTTCTATTCTCTTTCATTCCTTTCCCTCGTGATTATTTCGTTATGAATCATTCCCTCCATCAAATATTTTTCTGGCTTTCACAATCTATTTTAACTTAATTGTCGTAAAATCAGGTTTCCTTCTTTGTAATTATTGCGCTTTCTGTCTGTCTCAACTCGTGCAGCAATGACCAACTGAAATAATAGACACATTCCAGGCGATTTATAACCAGACTGTACTACAAGGGGTATGCAGTTCCTAAGGGGACGGGGAAGACATGTCTTTCTTCGTGATGCCCTCACACACCCCGAAGGATGTCATGCTTCATCATTGGGCTTTGCTCCTCATCGGGCCGGCGCTGCAATGCCCGACGGGCTCAATGCTAACCTTGCCCGGTCTTCTGCCGCCCGCTCGCACCTGCCACTGAAGCTGCAGGCCAGGCCTCAGGTGAGTCAATCTGTCAGAAGAGTCTAAGAGGGTGGGGTAGGCTGGGCAGCATACCGGACATGCCAGTCACGTGCATCAGAATGTAAAATAGGCCCGCAGCCCCCGTGTTCCAGCCTCCAGGGCCCATCACCGCAGTAGTTGTTGCGCGCAGCATGGGTGCACCAGTTGCCTCATATCAGTCCTGCGCCCAGGCGGCCTGCCTCATAAATTAAATGGTGCGCTTCTGAGCCTCTCAATAGTGATGATGGGTTGGCCCTCTTTCCTGTTTACCAGCCCAGCATCATCGTCTTTGTTGTAGCACATTCCGATGACCAAGTTATAGATAGAGCTACACAACTATAGGGGCAGCACTTACATGTTATGTTACGTTATTTATGTTTATATACTGCATTCTATGGAAAATATGGCCCACGGCCCAAATGCCATGTTTGTGCTTAGTTAGATGTAAGAACAAAATGTTCTATTTAATGTGTTGTGTTGGAAGTTTGTGTGTGTTCCATGCTATTGAAAAGTGCTCTTCGGGGCCACATTGCAGCCAGCTATATAGTATATCTGCGCTATGTGGGGTGTATGCAAGGTCTGTCCAGTGCGATCTGTTCGATGCTTGCGTGTGTTTTAAACTACTTACAATGCTCTTGGGAGCTGCGTGCCATCCAGCTATATGGTATTTCTGAGCTATGTGCTATATAAGCTCTACCCAGTGTGCGCTATTACATGTCTGCGTGTGATGTCCATTATTGAAAAGTGTAGTTGGGTGCTACAGTGCACCACAACAGTCAGCTGTACGCTCTATCTGAGGTACACAGTCAACATACCTTTGTAAACTGGTTACCAAGGCTTAGATTTTTTCTGGTTCCAGTACCCCCTGGGCCTATTCCTTGCATTTGAAATTTACATTTACTGCTGTAGTGTGAGAATGCATTTCATAAAAAGGAATATAAAGTAGGGTTGCCAAAAGAAAAATGCCAGCCATGTGTTGTTTAAAGAGCCTGGAAAGACCTCGTCTTGGCACGCACTAAATAGGGTTATAAATAAAAAAGTATGTATTCATTTGTAATGTGAATTTTCTGTCTTTGTTCCCTTTAATTATCAGTCATGGATCTCATCATTCAGGCAGGCCTAGAACAAAAAGTGCATTCTATTTATATTTGCTGTTCAAAGTATGCACAGATAAGTGCTGAAAATAAGGCTTTAGGTGACTGTTTATTTTTGTCCCGTCTGGGACATCAAAATAATGAGCTGGCAACCCGAATCATAAGACTGGAAGTTTGTTACAGGATCAGCACATTATTTATTTCCTACACTCACGATCCCTGATTAATAGCAATAGTTTAATTTATATATGAAACCCTACGCCGCCGTCAATAACATGCTCAGTTACTTCAAGTGTCTGGGAATGAACCCTGCATTCAGACAACTCACTCCTCATTTTCACCCTTCACTTTTACGCTCATGCTGCACTCCCAGTGATCACCATGCACTCACACCATTCACCCGCTCACCCTGCACTCAGTGATCACTGCACTCACAATGCACTTGTGCTGTTCACCCTGTACCTCACCCTGCAGTCCCACAAGCACACTTCTCACCCTGCACTCATAGGACACTTCACTCACCTGCCCCCTCACTGTTCAATCTGCAATCTCACTCAAATAAGCCCATCACTAACCATGCATTCTTTCGTCCCACTCTGCATTTACATCCGCACCCAAATTCATATGGTCACCTCACTCACCCTGCAGTCACTCCTCTTACCCTACTCTCACACTGTTGCATCGCTCACCGTGCACTCACATGGGCACTCCTGCCACCCACAAAAGGCAGAGGGTCAATGTGCATGCTACAAAGAACATGTACCATGCAGATCACAGAACTGAGTGTGAGTAAACTAGGAGTAGCGCAATAAAAAAAGGAAATGTTTGTCAGAAAGGTGCTATAGAGAGATGAGGTGCATTTTTGGTGAGTGGTAGTGAGGGAATTAATAGAGAAGGAGGAAATGGGGGTGCCAAAAAAGACTGTTGCACCGTGTGCGACAAGTGCTAGGGCCAGCCCTGGCCCTGGCTGGGAGTGGTAGCTGCCCCACCCCGATGTTCGGGTCTAGTTGCGCCCCTGGTTTCAATCCTCTAGCCAGCTCATGACTTTCGTTCTCGCTTCTCTGATTTGTTATATGAGGCTTAGGTCCGTGATGGCCACTGGGGAAGCAAGGGGCAAAGTCAATCCGCGAATGCAGAGGTGTGCCACCCCCAATGCCACACCCATTTGATCTCCATAGTATAGATATGTGTCTATCTCTGGACATTATATGATAATTCCCACGTTTTGAACCATGAGTGAAAGCTCACGGTGTTGAATATGGACTTTAATTTTTTTTAAGCATACTGCTATGCTAATACAGAATTGTCAATCATGCTGAAAATAATGAGTTGCTCGAGTCGAAAAATTTATATTTTTTGTAGACAACAGTGTGCATAATGTGAGGGCACATAGGTCTCTTACTCCTCTCAGTATTGATGTTAATTATTCACCGAATGTGCAATATTCATCTACCTTTTTGAAGATGAGGGATTCATCTTCTCAATAACCTCTCTGTGGAAAACAGGATGTGTTCATCACCCTGCATAACCAACCCCTTAATATAGTTGGCTTTATTCCCTTCTAAAATTCTATTGCATTCATTAACAAAAGAGAAGGAAGGTGATCGGAATCATACTTTTTCCTTTAACAACTAACCATGTTATCAATATCTTCACCAGCTCTACTCTGAACATCCTAAAACACTTCAATATAGACTTGCTCAGATGGAGACCTGTTATATGGGAAAGGAGTGTATTGGAAAAAACATGTTTACACATATTTTAAAAACAAGCTACTATTTGTTAGAAATCATGTGCTGCTTGAGCAGCTTTGGATGCTTCTTACTAAAATGTACATGCCTTTGGTTTTCCAAGTTGCAATCCAACGCGAGCGGCTGCAAGACATCTTTTCAAATTATTTAGGTGCATGGGTTTTGGTGCCCCTTTGCCTGCTGCAGGGCTGTCTGTGGCCACCCTGTTACTTGCATTTACATGCCCACCATTTCGTGATGGGCTGCTTTCTTCCCTCATACTACCTTTCACGCACAGTAAATTCTCAGCTCCTGTTCCATGCCAGGGCCCAGGCCTGATTCTAAAGTGCTCTGCCACGTACCATGTTTGTCGAGCCATATCCTTGGGATCACCTCTTGCCAGGGCCTCTTTTACTTTCCCCAGGTCACAATTGCTGCCTTGGGAGCTGCCATTACTTGATGGGAGATTGTTGCATCCATTAAAGTCAGTTGCCATCCAGAGACGTTTTAAGCCATGGGCAAAGTAGGCTCCGGCCCAGGGCCCCAGACTTTCAACGGGCCCCCTGATAAAACCAGCTCTATTCTGCAGAGTCTTGCCCTGATGGCATTAAATGATTCTTGAACATATTTTTTTAAATACCACTTACCTTTGCTTTTTTTCAATATTGGTGATATGTGTGTTTATTACAGACACTGTGTAGAGGAATGTTGTGTTTCATGCAACATCCATAAAATAGTTTCATTTGGATCAAATCAGGACCTCACAGAAATGGGAGTGTGTCTCAGAGATTATTTGCAATAATATTAGCGAGCAGCTGCTGTGTTACAATATTGAAAACACACATCACTATCCCTGAATATTACATGGAAACACATTTAGAATTTGGACTAGTGTGTCTGTGCACTGTCTGTGACTTGGCCAAATAAGGGCATGAAAGATCTGAAATAAAATCATAAATTCAAAACTGTTCTCACAGGGGTCTCTAAAATATGCTTGGCAGTTGACCCTCAAATTCATAAGATGTTCCTGGTGCCATCTGCAAATATGATGGCCCTAATTACCACGTGGGCTGGCACATCTAGGCCCATGGAAAATACATTTTGTGTATAAAGTTCAGCAAAGAAACAAATTGTAGCAAAGGTACAGAGTGTTTAAACTCTACATTAGTGTTTCTGTGGTGGTTATAGGAAATGCTACAGGCATGGTACATCATTTCTCTTTGTATTACAAGTGTGCTCTCATCACATTCCCTCAATGTGAAAAATTACCTTAGTAAAAGAGTATCATGATGCAGAAATGAACACTACAGCTACAGATCTACTTCATCCACCCAGCTTTGGGTAATTAAAAGTCGACAAATTCTGAATTGCCTGCAATTCACAGAATTCAGAGTTGGTTGAGCCCACAAAGCCTTATTCAAATGCGAACTTGTGGTTTATGGGTGTGTGACAAAGGGGAGTAGGCAGTCTGCAGTCTGGCATTTATTTTAATGTGTACTACTCTACTCTACCATAAACTGTTGCAGGGGTTCTGCACATAAACTTAACTATGCGCAAGATTATGGGACCTCGGTGTATAGGGACTGTGCCTTCCTACCACCTCAGTGCCCACTAGCCCATGGCCGACTAGCTATAGTGTCTCACTCGCTCTCCTACACACTCACGGTAGAAGCAAATGATTAAACACCCCAGAACACAACACTCCCAGATCTCTCAGGAATCGCGGTAACAAGACACACCTTTTCACTCACACTCTTGTATCTGTCCAAAATAAGATCTGACCGAGACACGAATATAGTTTAAAATGTTTATTTTAACTAACATGCTCTAACATGCAGTACATGTGCCACAACAAGCAGAAAAATGCATAACACGAATATAGTTAGCATTGCAGCTAGTCCATACATCATAAAGGGAGATGTCATCATATAAATGCAATGGAGAAAGGACTATAGTGCCTGACCTCCCTCTCCCTGGTAAGAAGCAGTATTACTATATAATAAAAGATGTCTGGGCTTTTTCAGCAGACCCCATACCTTAGACTATAGATGGTATTTCTACATCGTAGCTACCTGTTGCACTTCTTCCTGGAAAGGTCCCTCTCCAAGTGTGTGTCACCTAAACATGTATCCCCATAACATCAAAGTACGAGCCTCCAGCAGCAGCTGCGTTAGTATGTTTTGTCTAGGTGCTCGAGCCTGACCAGAACAGAACAACAAGGGGCATTGTTTATCAACCTTGCTCACAATGTTCAGACTAAACTCCAGGAACAGGCAGAGAACGAACACAGCAGACAGTTCTTATGTGAAAGGCATAAACAGAGTCTTGCAAAAATAAAGCCATGTAGTAACGTGCGCAAAAGCTGCCTCATGGCGGCTGTGCTCATGCTAACTTAGTGATGTCGACAATGTCCCCATCAGCCAAGTGACACCCTCCATTTGGCCAGGATGTAGCATATAGAAAAACAGAATGCAAAGGTAAGCAGAGCTAAAAACGCATGTAAAAAGCCGAATTGTAACAAAATGTTATTTTCTTTAAGGCGATTCCCGAAAATTCACCAGATTATGTGCACCGCGGAATGCAAGCTGTTCCAAAAGGTCATCCCTGTCATTAATAGCAAAAAAGGGCGCCATCTAGCTGAGCAGATCGAAGGAGCATACGTGCTCCTCATAATCCAATGCCTCCAGGAGCATATCCGGGCAACTTGTGTGATATTCGATGAAACTCTGTTGCAAGAAGCGCTGTGTAGCCTCACAGGCATTCCAGCCTGCCAATATTCCAAGTGCAGCCGCACGCATCAAACGGCCATCCCCAGAACAGGCTTGTTCATGGGCCAGTAATGGACCCACCAACAGATCATAATCCAGGTCAGCGCGTGATGTATTGGAGAGGCAGATAACCAAGGCCCAATAGAAATTGCACCGGTTGCACACAGGTTGCACGCAAGTGAAATAGGTGAAGCGAAAGATAAGCCCATAACTCACACCAAGCATCGCCAATGGCAAGCATCCAAAAAGTTGTTGCATTCATTCACGGTACAGCAGCAATTGGCCAGGTCTGGGCAGTACCACATGATGAGCAGCCATTGCGTAACAGGAGCTGAAGTGCCAGCACGCCGCACGACAGCAAGAGGATCAATGGAAACTCTCTGAATGCGCTGGAAAAAATAGAATGAATAAAAGCCAGTATTACTCCAAAAATTGTCTGAAAAGATAAAACAAGGCTGGATCCCACAAGCTTAAAAAAATGTGCAAGGCCTTCAGTATCAGACGCATTAAATATTTGATGAATCAGTTTCCCAAAATGTAGTGGGCGATTTGTACTTAGCAGTGCATGAATCTCACTAGATGTTCTAGCCACCTGCAAATCGAAGTTCTCTTGAGCCGAAGTGAGAGCGACTTCTTGTTGAAACAATAGCGCTTTGAGTCTGCTTAGTTTATTGAAATCTGTTTTCAAAGTGGGAATGGAAGGCCACAGTGAACTATCTACACTTCCATGTGGGGGCAGGAAAAGAACATTGCTACAACAAGTAACACGTTGGGAAACAGTTACTATATACGGAATGCCGGCTCGTAAGCTGCAGCAGTTGTGGTTATTCAGGATAAGATAACTTCCGTTAGAAAGCAAAGTTAGCGTGGGAATAATTGAAGGGACTGGTGTTCCTTTTAGAAAACAGGCCAACTTAGGTGCTGAGATGTTGCAAGTGCCATGAAGCTTAACTTGTGTGCATACTAAAGCATGTCCCACTGTAGAATCACAGTCCTCCCCTGTTAGGAAAACCTCCTTTTCATCACGTTGACAGTGAAATGTGAATGGTAAGGACCACAATTTGTGCAGGAAAGTACTACCAGGGGGCTCAAATCTACCGATTGGATAATGTTTCATGCACGCAGTAAAGTGAAATAGGGAAATGGGCAATGAGATAACCACATGTATTAAACAATGTGAAGAATCAGTCTCCGCTATTGAGAAGGGTAGCTGGTCTAGTTTCTCAATATGCAACAAAGTGTATGTGGAGTCTTCATGGACATAAGCTTTTGTTTATCTGTCAGATTGAAGGGCAAAAACAAGGCAGTAGCGTTCAAATAATCCCATGGGACTTTTCCATTTTTTAACGTTTGTAAAGTCCAACCAAATTGCATTACAGAGCGCAATTGATTTTGACCATGATACAACACAGATACATCATTCTGTACAATGTCAATAACAGATGAAACAATATTATCCAAGGTGTAAATAAGTGAAGACAAAGTATTAATACTGTTATCGACCACATCTAAAACTTTTCTCAAATTGTCTTGATCAATTTGTCTTAAGCGTAAAGCAGCTTCCACCTGTGACAGTTCCAAAATTCATTATATGCAGCATATGCAAACCATTTAGGGCGAGGTGATTTTGGACCTAAAAGGAAGTCAGCCAAATCAATGTCACCTGATAAAAGCGAGAAATGTTGTTTCACAGATAACAAAGTAGAATGTTCCAACTATTGCTGACACAGTTTACCCACAGAATATGTAGTAACCAACTGTGATTGTGGGAAATGAGGGTCTGGTCTACTGAGTGTAAATCCACTGAATGCATTTGAGAAGCGCAACTGACAAGCATTAGTATTGAGAGGCCATATTAACCAACCCAAGGGATTAATAGTGGACGAGTTAAGGGTACCGTTTAGGACCATATTATTCAAATCATCTAGCGTACAATTCATATATCGCTGCCAAGTGTCATAGGCTGCCAACCACGGAAACGAGGGAAAGTTTACATTTTTGGCAGTAGCTAAACCTAAACAAGTAGTCTGTTGTACAGTCTGATTCTGGAACTTCAGCTGTGATGGTATCAAACACGATGCAATGATTCAGTTCCCTGCACCTGCCAATCTTTGTTACCCCATATTGATTTCAAATCAATTATGTCCTTCCAATAATCATAACTTTTCAAGGATAAATCGGTTATAAAAGTCAAAGAATATACCAATTTAGTATGGGTCAGCATGAATTTTGTGTGTGTTGGTGCATTCAACCTATAATAATAAGATTTTGGGTCTGAGAGATTATATCCAGAAAAATAGACAAACTTTTTCATCTGTGTCTGCGAACTACCCTGAAACGGTGTTGGACAATGTTCCCACTGAGTATAATTAACCTGAGTTCTGACTGTGTTGGACTTATGTAAACAATGATGACCATAATGTTGAAAACAGAATAAATCAGCATAATTAACGGAATTTAAATACAAATCCTCAGTTTCAAAAGCAGTGTAATATTTTAAATCTGAAAACAGTGAATGGATGGCATTAATATCCCAGTCATTGGACTGCATTCCTGGCGTGATGACATCACCTAAGGAAACACATAGGACGTATGGCACTCAAATTGTTTCCGTCGGACTGTAAATCTCATATGGAACTTTATCCCAAACTATGCCATCGCTGACTGGAAATGATGCGATGTTAACGTTGGGTTGATCCCTTTTCATTTTGTGAGACGAAGTGTGTGGGGCCAATACTCCATCGACCGAATCGACAGCAGAGTGTACAGGTAAATAATGGCCATTGATTAGAAGGAAAAAACTGTTACAAACCCAATCCACATGAAGAGGAACACCATCGTAAGCACCATCCATATGTATGTCCATGGAGGAACAAGATAAGTTTCTCTAAACCATGAATAGAAAATGGAAATAAGACTTGGGGGCTCCGCCACAGTGGAAGCTGAAGAAGAAGATGAAGAATTTGAAGGAAAGTTATCCCTGTCCATATAATAACCACTAGCACCCAGGCGAAACAATGGGGGCTGATCCGCATTAAAAGATGAATGGAGCGCAGTATCGAGAACATCAGCAGAGTGCTCCACTGGCGGAGAGGCATAGTCATAAGGCGTAGCAGTAGAAGTGGACGACAAAATGGGCAACAAATCAATAGAGGTCTCCACTACGCGTTCCTGTTGCGACGGAGTCGCTGTGGAAGACATTGGGTGCAAAGAGGAACGACTCTAGGAATAATATTTAGTATTGGCTAAATTGTGTAATTTGACATGTTCAATGGAAATTAACCGATTCTCCTTTCGAACAGGCAGTGGAGGTAAAATCACAGTACGAGTACCCTTCAATCCAAGAACTGGGACTGGTGCATGATAGGAGGGACCAAAGTCTTTTTTGTTCTCCAACTTCTCTTGGACCAGATCACCAACCTTAGGAAGCCAGCCAGTTACAGGAATCAGCACTTCTGCATCTGTGGACCAGGGCATCTGATCCTTTGGAAGAGAATCTCGAGTCTTTTGTAGATTTGTAACATAGCACAATGGTTATTTACGTCAAATGTTGCGGCAGCCGCAGCAATGTCTAGACCATCAAGGTCTGGCCCAAACATTTTGATGCCAAAGAGCATTTCGTATGGGATCCACCCACCCAGAGATCTTCTAGGGAGATTATTTAGTGCACGTTGAACTCCATACAAATGAGTCAGCCAACTCCTGCCAGTACCTAAGATTCTAGCTGTCAAAGATTGCTTTAAGTCACGGTTCATTTACTCCACTACTGAATTGCCCTCAGGCCTGTATGGAGATGAAAATTGCAGCAGCACCCCCAGCGACTTCATCACATCCTTGTAAGCCTTAGAGGCAAACGCCGAACCTTGATCAGAATGGAAGCAAACGTCCTGACAAAGACACGCAAATATCTAATGACATTTCAAGCGTCAGCACTACGTTGCGGCCAAACCCACAGGAATCTAGTGCACAATTCCACTGCAACCAAAATATGTTTATATGCAGTGTTTGACGTTAAAGGACCGCAGTGATCAAGGTAAATACAACCAAATGAATGATTTGAAATGTAAAGCTGCATATGAGGTGGACGTGCAACTGTGGACGGCTTAATCTGTTGACAAATGTCACAAGAAAGGACATAATTTCGAGTCTGTCTATACAAGCCATGCCACCAATAATGCTGCTGCAAGAGAGACACTGTTGCTGCAACTCTAGCATGTGCAGGTGCCATGCCTTCCTGAGCGCGAATGATCAAAGGAAGTCTGCGGTCCTCATTGGGAATCAGCCGATCCCTAACCGACGGTATCGTAGCAAATGGAACTTGCTCAGGTGACAAATGATAGGAATACTTTAAGAGAAACCGTGTGGGAACACTGTCCCACCCTTTGTCGCAGCTATAGCCACCAGAATATCATTATCAATTTTAGTCATGGACCTAGTTACTGTTGCTACTGAACATGTGGCTACCGCTGATTTCGCTGCCTCATCAGCAAAAGAATTACCAACAGCATGTGCTCCCATACGCTGATGGCCAAGAGTATGGATAACATGCGTGAGTGGCAAATGTTCCTTATGAGCGGCCACTTGAACCCAAAGCGTTTTATGCTTTATTGCGCTACCTTTAGAAACTCGATAATCATTTTGAGACCAAAAGAATAAATTGTCATTAAAGGATTGGACACATTAAAAGGAATCGCACACTATAAGAGTGGGTACATCAGGATCCGCGTATTCTAGAGCTAACACTAAAGCACGTAGCTCAGCCAATTGAGCTGTACAGTCTCCAAGAGCCTGTGTGTGCACCAAGGAAGACTTAAAATGACTGTCCACCATAGAGCCTGCTACAATTGCTAGGCCACTGAATAAGCATGTTTTAAACCAAAGGCCGGTTGAGCAGAACCATCGGTATAAATGATGCATTTTTACCGATCAAGAGGAAGCGAAGACAATGGAGGGGGGATGAACTTGTTCATATTGTAAAAACTCCTGTGTCTGTAACGATGGGTCGAAGATAAAAGTGACATCAGCCGATGTCAATGAACTCGCCCACTGAATCCAACGTGGATGTAACACTTTAGAATTCGGAACACTCGCCTTCGTGACCGCTTCTAGAGCCGACACAGGCGAGACCATAAGAATGCGTTTACCTTGAGCAAGAGAGCGTTCTTTAAGAATTGCCATCTGGACTGCGGTAAGAATTTTTTCAATGGTGGAAAAACGCATCTCCGCGGATGTGTACAAGTGCGATTTGTAAGCAATGGGGACTGTGTCTCCCTCGTTGAACGTTAAGTAAGTGAAACCTACTGTACCCGGCACAATCCTTATGACCAAATTTGTAGAATTGTCATGAGTTAACAAGAAGTTGGTCGCAAGCAGATCTGACTGCAAAGACCGAAGAATCGTGGTATGTTCCAGAAGCCAGCTGGAAGATGAAAAAGAGGGTTGTATCAATGCGTAAAGAGGTTTGATAAGCTGGGCATAGTCAGGAATATATGTCCTCCCAAAATTAAAAAAACACAGCAAAGATTGTAACTTCTTTAGAGTGGAAGGAGGTTGCAACTGAGCACATTTCTCTAAAAAGTGGGGGGCTAACCCCCTACCTTCATTGTTGAGTTTGTAACCCAAGAAGAGTACCTTCAAACAGGTGATGTGAGACTTAGCAAAATTAAATTTGTACCCCAAGCCGGCAAAAGACATAATGGTGTGATCCACACGCACAAGATGCAGTATTAATTTGTCATCCGTCAAATAAATGTCATTGATGTATGAGAAAGCATCAGGGTCTATGTCGTGCAAGAGAGACACAACACATGCAGCAAAAGCCCCTTGACTATTCTTATAGCCCATAGGCAAACGCGTAAATCGTTCCTGATTGCCGGCCACAGTAAATGTGGTTAAGTCACGGCTGTCAGGAGCCAATTTGTGACTGTAAAAACCATTGGATATATCTAATGTGGTTTTATACTTTTTACGGATAATGTTATTTATCAACGCAGAGCTGTGGGTGTTCTGTACCGCAAACGTACGAACATGACTGTTTACATTTCTGTAATCCAAAACTATGCAATATGAAACGTCCGGTTTCAATATCGGAAAAAGAGGATTATTCATTGATGAAACACAGGGTTCAATCACACCCTGATATTTCAACTAGGTCAAAATTTCCCTTACAGATGCGTTTGCTTCTCGTTTGATCAGATACTGCACTTGTGGCTGTGGCATAGATCATAAAGGAATTTCATGTGCCGGTAAATCTCTATCCCAGCCTACCTGATTACGATACACAGCAGGCGCTAGGGCTAATCCACATTCCGATGCGTAAGCTTGTTTAGCCTCCTAAAAGATGTAACATGAAAAACTCGGGATTATCATGTCTTCCCCCCGGGAAGAAGCCAAAACGAATGGGGGAGGCCAATCCGCCTCCGCCAACAAAATGTCATAAGAGGAGGTAATGTTGTCCCAAAAGACTGCCTTAATTGTATGTTTTACATCACCTTCAATTTGGAGGACAATCTCATAAAGCCTATCAGTGGTTGCAACTCGTGTATCTGCTGTTTCCACTGTAATGAAAGTATCAGTTGCTCTCGCCTCCAGACAAGGATAGAGTGCCTCCTGCACTATGGTATCTTCCGCCGCGCTGTCGAGGAGCATCACCGCCCATCTCCAATCGAGGAGCAGAGATCTCACCATCTGAGGAATACTTTGCTGTTGAAGCAGCAACTTTTATCTTCTGAAACGGGGCACGATAAGGAGGTTGTCCCTCCGGTTTGGCTTTTATGTCAAACTGGCACGGTGGATCACATCATTGTTGAGTGGTCTCGCCTTGTCTGCGATCTTGTTGCCCCCCTCCACCGAACTGTGGATCCAATGATTCCTGAAAGGAACGAGGAGAGCGTGGATCAGGAACCTGATATCTACGTTCAGAGGTGTCAGGTGTCTGTGAACCTGCACGCGAACCTTGCTTCTGTTGTTGCTGCCACTGATTTCTATTCAGATCCTTTTTAGGAAAGACTGGATCCCCCTCCTTATCAGGCGGGGGCTTATTCTGCGCTTGTGTAAAAGGTCTAACATCCAGATTATTGTGTCCCAAGGATTTATATATGTACGCAATATTCTTTGGCAATTCACATTGTTTATCCACATCCGCCACTGCATCTAGGCGCTGATGCACCTGTAAGCTAACCGCTTTCCCTTTGACGTTAGCAAGAATCATGTCAGAAACAATAGGGAACGCCACTAATGTCATCCCTAATTCCAGGGTAGCTTCCACCTGTGATCATCGTGAAACTTTTTAAGAACCGTCGGAAGCACGGTCATGGAGGGGGTGCCAAAACACAGCGAATAAACCGCCGCAAACACCTTCCCCCAAGTGGTGCAATCAGCCAGATTGTGAATAAGGCCTTTTGATAATCTCATTATGAGGATCCTGTGTTTATCCACAGGAGAAGTATGTGGAAAAACAGCTTCGACTTGCTCACATTTTTTGGGCAACCAGAAAGGTAAATCATCCATATTCTGAGGACGCTTCCCCATCACTGAATTGATCATGATAGGACTAATAACCACACCACCACCATGCCCTGGTGGCTGAGCGGCACCAGCCAGAGCCGCCGGTATATTTCGAGACATATATTGTATGACACTTCTGTGTATATGAATTAAAGAGGTGTGTAACAGTCGTAGCTCTGCGTGCGTAACAGCAAGATAATTTGGATGAGGTGTAAATCCTGCCAAAATGGGCCATGTGGCCCCGTCGACCGATAAGGGGCCGAGACGGACCACTGAAACAGGGTGAGGAAGGGCGCCATTAAACCATATGGAATGCTCCCAAGCTGACAACGGGACTTCAAGTAAACAATATGGACGGTAAATTTGTGGAACCACGCCACGTTCATATTCATGAAAGAAATTATCATTTCCATCAACAGCTGGAAACTTAACCCAAGAGTAAAAATCTTCGAAGGGGAAAGCTGCATCCACCTCTATTACAAATATAAAATCTGCTCCTGCAACCGGGATTTCATGTTGAGTCAAATGAGCAGTAACTGCGGCACAGTTAGGCGCAGCAATGTTAATTGGTTGTGCCATTATAGGCACTGGAAATTTGACAAGGAAAACGTTAGAGCAACAGTGGGTGAAGAACAAATAAAACTAAACCTTTTAAAATCAAAGCTTGAAAAAACCTATAAAACTGTAATATAGGAGGTTAATCCCTCGCACCATGGATGTCTCTGAAACTGGTGAAAGGGTATTGTGGACAAGCACAAGCGCTACTCAGGGGTCTCGTAAATAAGTACCAGACCAAACGTTGGTGGTGCATGTTGCAGGGATTCTGCACATACACAGAACTATGTGCAAGATTATGGGACCTCGGTGTATAGGGACTGTGCCTTCCTACCACCTTAATGCCCACAAGCCCAGGACCGACTAGCTATAGTGTCTCACTCGCTCTCCTACACACTCATGGAGAAGGAAATGATTAGACACCCCAGAACACAGCACTCCCAGATCTCTCAGGAATCGCGGTAACAAGACACACCTTTTCACTCACACTCTCGTATCTGTCCACAATAAGATCTGACCGAGACACAAATATAGTTTAAAATGTTTATTTTAACTAACGTGCTCTAACATGCAGTATACTTGCCACAACAAGCAGAAAAATGCATAACACGAATATAGTTAGCATTGCAGCTAGTCCATACATCATAAAGGGAGATGTCATCATATAAAGACAATGGAGAAAGAATATAGTGCCTAACCTCCCTCCCCTTGGTAAGAAGCAGTATTATTATTTAATAGAAGACCTCTGGGCTTTGTCAGCACACCCCATACCTCAGACTATAGATGGTATTTCTAAATCTTAGGTGTGTGTTGCTCTTCTCCCTGGAAAGGCCCCTCTCCAAGTGTGTGTCACATAAACATGTATCCCCATAATATCAAAGTATGAGCCTTCAGCAGCAGCTGCGTTAGTATGTTTTGTCTAGGTGCTTGGGCCTGACCAGAACAGAATAAGAAGGGGCATTGTTTATCGACCTTGCTCACAATGTTCAGACTAACCTCCAGGAGCAGGCAGGGAATGAACACAGCAGACAGTTCGCATGTGAAAGGCATAAACAGAGTCTTGCAAAAATAAAGCCATGTAGTAACGTGGGCAAAAGCTGCATCATGGCTGCTGTGCTCATGCTAACTTAGTGATATGAACAATGTCCCCATCGGCCACGTGACAAACCATGTAAGAGAAATTAGTAGTAGTCCGAAGTACCACACACTATTGATTGGACTAACTTCCTCTTTTGTAGACTGCCTAATGTCAAAAAAGCTAATTTTCTCACTTAATGTCATCAAGAATGGTACAACAAGATGAACAACATAACAAAGCCTAAATTATAATGAAATGCATGACTTTTTTAAACGTATTTATCATTCTCATGGCAGGTAATAATTTCTATCTCCCACGTTATTTACCTGAAAACGTGTAAAAATCAAGTTTTATGAACTTAGGCACTCTTGCAGGCAGTAACAGAATTTAAATAATGTTAGCCCAGCACAGTGTCCTGGAATCCTGAGGTCAAATGGGTGGTAATGATTGAACACAACACTGCCTGGCTTCCTTACATTAGAAATACACTCTGGGCATTTTTCTCAGCCGTTGGCATTAATGATGACAATCAGTTCCATAGAGCTGCTGGTTGCTGCCAGTAATTTGGGGTTTTCAGAGCTGCCTCTGTCATGGTACCCTCCTAATAGCTAATATTTCTCAAGATTGAGAGGGTCAGCATGAATCACGCTTCTGTCCTCCACTTACCATTATCGTTATGTTAACTTTCAATGAGACATTAACGTTAAAGAGTTTCTAATTCCATCAAAGTGTCTCCTGCCTGCAAAGCAGTAAAGAGGGAGAGAGTTAAAGAAATTATTTTCTATTAGAAAGCCTGCACCATCTTCATCTGTTTTCTACAGTTTGTAATCCAGAAATTTCTTTAGGAGGCAGGGTTAAGAGCAACTTGTGCTTTGCACAACTTTGTGTCAAGGAGGTGTACTATGGGTGGTTCCTTGACAGGGTGGTTCATGTGCAGTCCCATGCAACCAGTGCTTTAAATAGGCAGGTGCTCTCTGGTACTGAGAGCCTGCACTTCTAAAATTTGAAGGGAGAGTACCTGCACATCTCAGCACTGGTGCACTACTTTTAATGGGATAGTACCTGCACTTCTCAGCACTGGCGCACTACTTTTAATTAACCCTGGGCATAGTGGGTGTAGCTGGGCTATGCGGAGGCCCACGGAGTCGCAAACAAACTCAGCGGAACTCCTTGGAGCTCCGCTACGCCACCCGCCTCCACCCCCCTATTAACAAGTAAGTAAACATGAATTAAAAATACATTTAAAACCACTTACCTCTGTACTGTGGCATCCGCAGCCCCTGGGACCGGCACCTCCCTGGGGCTATGCTAATTATGTGCAGGGGCACGCAGCCCCCCAGCAGCCCCGGGAACCGCCACCTCCCTGGGGCTTCTTTCAAAATGAATGTGTGGGGGGCCCCCCCGCAGCCCCGGGGACTGCCACCTCCCTGGGGCTCTGTTGTTTAAAAAAAAAGAAGTGTGACCTCCCTGGGGCTATGCTAATTATGTGCGGGGGGCACGCGGCCCCCACACAGCCCCGAGGACCTCCACCTCCCCGGGGCTTCTTTCAAAATGAATGCGTGGGGGTCCCAACCCTCCCACGCTGCCCTGAGGACCGCCACCTCCCCAGGGCTTTTTGAATTGTATGCGGGGGCACGTGGCCCCCCCGCAGCCCCGGGGACCGCCACCTTCCCAGGGCTTTGTTTTTTAAAAAGAAGTGTGGGGGGCAAGAGCCCACCCCACGCCCCGGGGACCACAACCTCCCCGGGGCACTCATTATTCAAATTCGGGGGTCCATTACGGACCCCCAACCCCGGGGATCACCACCAGGAGCCCTTGATGGCCCTGGGCACCGCCACCCCCCAGGGCCGGCTCCTGCAGTGTCCCGGGGTGCCCACCCCGGGACATTGCTGTTTGCTATGGCATGGAGGGAGCACGGCTTCCACCCTGTCATAGCAAACTCTGCTTTGGTTTTTGGAAGCGAGAGCAGGAAACCTGCTCTCACTTCCAAAAACCAAAGCAGGATTGCTTTTAGGCAAGGGGAGCTGCATGTCGTCAGCTCCCCTTGCTCAAAAGCAATGCCGGCTCCTGCAGGAGGCGGGGAGCCAGCGGGACAGTGGGGGCATTGGGGCTCCCCCCACGGTCCCCAACGGAGAGGCCAGGCCCCAGGGGATGGGGTCCCCGGGGCCAGAAGTGGCCCGGGAGGGGGGCTACGCGGCCCCCCTCCCGTGATTTAAAAAGATAAAATAAAATAAAAAAGAGGCAATGCCCCGGGGTATGGGGTCCCCGGGGCAGAAAAAAGCCTCAGGTGGGAGGCCACGCAGCCCCTTCCGTTAAAAAAGTGTTTCTGGCCATGCCCCGGGGATGGGGTCCCTGGGGCTGAAATTGGCCTCGGGAGGGGGACCGCAGGGCCCCCTTCCCATTTTTTTTACAATTATTTTTTTAATAAAAAGGGGTCAGGCCCTGGGGGATGGGGTCCCCAGGGCCACAAAAAATGCCAGAAGAAGGGGGGCCACACAGCCCCCCTTCTAAAAAAAATATTTTAAAAAAGCTGCATCTCGCCGGTAGGCCACGCCCCCTTTCTCCACCACTCTGAAAACACGCCCCCTGGCGCTTTGTAAGTTGGGGAATTAATTCCCCTTGAATACTGAGGGTCACTGGCGGCCAACTTGCCCACCAGGTTCCTCCAGTAAGTGCCACAGAGCTGGATTGCAGAGAGGTGGTCCGAGGCCACGCCCCTTTTTACACCACTGCAAACACAGCTCGTGGCGCACTGCTGCTCGGAGGATGAAGTCCACTTGTGTCCTGAGGACCTCAGGACACATGTGGGCTTCATCCTCCTAGCAGCATTGTGTCAGAAGCTGCATTTGCAGAGTGGTGTAAAAAGGGGCGTTGCCTCGGACCACCTCTCTGCAATCCAGCTGTGTGGCGCTTACTGGAGGTACCTGGTGGGCTAGTTGGCCCTCAGGGACCCTCAGTATTCAAGGGGAATTAATTCCCCAACTTACAAAGCGCCAGGGGGCGTGTTTGCAGAGTGGTGGAGAAAGTGGGCGTGGCCTTTGTCCACCTCTCAGCAATCCCACTGTGTGGGGCTTACTGGAGGTAAGAGGTAGGCTAGTTGGCCCCTAAAGGACCCCCAGCAGCGAAGGAGACTTCAATCCCCATCCAAGAGCGCACCAGGGAGCGTGTTTGTAGATTGGTGGGAAAAGGGGGTGTGGCCTGCTCTTCGAACTTAGCAATGCTGCTGTGTGGGACTTACTGGAGGTAATAGGAGGGGTAGTTGGCCCCCAAGGATGTCCTTGGGGGCCAACTACCCCTCTTGTTACCTCCAGTAAGTCCCGCACAGTGGGATTTCTAAGACGTCTTCGGAGGCCATGTCCCCCTTTCTCCACCATTCTGCAAACGCGCCTCCTGGCAGACGACGGGATGGGGGATGAAGTCCAATTTACTCCTGAGGGAATTTGGGGGCCAAGAAGCCCTACTGGTACCTCCTGTAAGCCCTACGCACCAGAATTCCTGAGCGCTGGTCGGAGGCCCAGCACCCTTTCTCCACCACTCTGCAAACGCGACTACTAGTCAAAGAAGTGTTTGCAATGTAAAAGGTTTTGCATTTGCGAGAATTAGAGCTATTGGCGTTGTAAATGCAAAAGTTTTTTACTAATGTTTTTTGGAGTGGAGTGGATGTACGTTGTGTGTAGTGGAATTATGTGATATGTTGTGCAGTGAAATTATGTGGATAGAAAGTATGTGGTACTTAATATATAGGAATTATGTAGAGTGGGATTATGTGTTATGGAGAGTAATTATGTGGTATGGTAGTCTGTGTTGTGGAGTGGTAACGTCAGGTTTAGTCTTTCTCGTTTCCATAGAAGCTCAACTATGAACTCAGTGAGACAAAAAAAGATGGAATCACTGAGGGGCACTTGTGGACCTAGTCAGAGGTATGAGCAGGGCCACTGGACTGTTTGGCTGCACCGACTTTCGCACAATTATACATTTTCTGCATTAGCCACATAATTCATCATCTGCACCCTAATCTGCAAAGTGTTACAGCGTGGTGGAAGGCCCTATGCAAACCTAGAATGGTCACCTGTTACTTATTGCTAAATGTGAGTGTTAAATTGGTACTAATGGTGTGCAAGTCACTCTTGCTTCTCTCTGCGCCTCTCTTGCCTCTTTCTGCATTTCTGTTGCTTCTTTCTGCACGTTTATTTCTTTTTCTGCACTTCTCTTGACCTCATTCTGCAAATCTCTTGTACTTTCTGCACCTCTCTTCCCTCTTTCTGCACGTCTGTTGCCTCTTTCTGCACCTCATTTGCTTCTTTCTGCACCTCTGTTGTCTCTTTCTGCACTCGTCTTCCCTCTTCCTGTACTTTTCCTGCCTGTTTTTGCATCTCACTTGCCTCTTTCTGCACTTTTATTGCTTATTTCTACACCTCTGTTGCTTCTTTCAGCAATTCTCTTGCCTCTTTGTGCACTTCTCTTGCCTGTTTCTGCCCCTCTCTTGCCTCTTTTTGCACCTCTTTTGCCTCTTTCTGCACATTTCTTGCCTTTTTCTGCACCTCTCTTCCCTCTTTCTGCACGCCTGTTGTCTCTATATGTACCTCTTTTGCCTCTTTCTGCACTTGTCTTGCCTTTTTCTGCACCTCTCTTCCCTCTTTCTGCACGTCTGTTGCCTCTTTCTGCACCTCATTTGCTTCTTTCTGCACCCATGTTGTCTCTTTCTGCACTCGTCTTCCCTCTTCCTGTACCTTTCCAGCCTGTTTTTGCATCTCACTTGCCTCTTTCTGCACTTTTCTTGCTTCTTTCTACACCTCTGTTGCTTCTTTCAGCAATTCTCTTGCCTCTTTGTGCACTTCTCTTGCCTGTTTCTGCACCTCTCTTGCCTCTTTTTGCACCTCTGTTGGCTCTTTCTGCACCTTACTTGCTCCTTTCTACACTTCTCTTGCCTCTTTCTCCACCCCTGTTGCTTCATTCTGCACTTTCCATGCTTCTTTTTGTACCTGTCTTGCTTCTTTCTGCACCCCTGTTGTCTCTTTATGTACCTCTTTTGCCTCTTTCTGCCCTTTTCTTGCCTTTTTCTGCACCTCTCTTCCCTCTTTCTGAACGTCTGTTGCCTCTTTCTGCACCTCATTTGCTTCTTTCTGCACCCCTGTTGTCTCTTTCTGCACTCGTCTTCCCTCTTTCTGTACCTTCCCTGCCTGTTTTTGCATCTCACTTGCCTCGTTCTGCACTTTTCTTGCTTCTTTCTACACCTCTGTTGCTTCTTTCAGCACTTCTCTTGCCTGTTTCTGCACCTCTCTTGCCTCTTTTTGTACCTCTGTTGGCTCTTTGTGCACTTCTTTTGCCTCTTTCTGCACCCCAGTTGCTTCATTCTGCACTTTCCATGCTTCTTTCTGCACCTGTCTTGCTTCTTTCTGCACCCCTGTTGTCTCTTTATGTACCTCTTTCTGGACTTTTCTGCCCTTTTCCTGCCTTTTTCTGCACCTCTCTTCCCTCTTTCTGCACATCTGTTGCCTCTTTCTGCACCTCATTTGCTTCTTTCAGCACCCCTGTTGTCTCTTTCTGCACTTGTCTTCCCTCTTTCTGTACCTTTCCTGCCTGTTTTTGCATCTCACTTCCCTCTTTCTGCACTTTTCTTGCTTCTTTCTATGCCTCTGTTGCTTCTTTCAGCAATTCTCTTGCCTCTTTCTGCACTTCTCTTGCCTGTTTCTGCACCTCTCTTGCCTCTTTTTGCACCTCTGTTGGCTCTTTCTGCACCTCACTTGCTCCTTTCTACACTTCTCTTGCCTCTTTCTGCACCCCTGTTGCTTCATTCTGCACTTTCCATGCTTCTTTCTGCACCCCTGTTGTCTCTTTATGTGCCTCTTTTGCCTCTTTCTGCACTTTTCTTGCCTTTTTCTGCACCTCTCTTCCCTCTTTCTGCACATCTGTTGCCTCTTTCTGCACCTCATTTGCTTCTTTCTGCACCCCTGTTGTCTCTTTCTGCACTCGTCTTCCCTCTTTCTGTACCTTTCCTGCCTGTTTTTGCATCTCACTTGCCTCTTTCTGCACCTTTCTTGCTTCTTTCTACACCTCTGTTGCTTCTTTCAGCAATTCTCTTGCCTCTTTGTGCACTTCTCTTGCCTGTTTCTGCACCTCTCTTGCCTCTTTTTGCACCTCTGTTGGCTCTTTCTGCACCTCACTTGCTCCTTTCTACACATCTCTTGCCTCTTTCTACACCCCTGTTGCTTCATTCTGCACTTTCCATGCTTCTTTCTGCACCTGTCTTGCTTCTTTCTGCACCCCTGTTGTCTCTTTATGTACCTCTTTTGCCTCTTTCTGCACTTTTCTTGCCTTTTTCTGCACCTCTCTTCCCTCTTTCTGCACGTCTGTTGCCTCTTTCTGCACCTCATTTCTTCTTTCAGCACCCCTGTTGTCTCTTTCTGCACTCGTCTTCCCCCCTTCTGTACCTTTCCTGCCTGTTTTTGCATCTCACTTGCCTCTTTATGCACTTTTCTTGCTTCTTTCTACACCTCTGTTGGTTCTGTCAGCAATTCTCTTGCCTCTTTGTGCACTTCTCTTGCCTGTTTCTGTACCTCTCTTGCCTCTTTTTGCACCTCTGTTGGCTCTTTATGCACCTCACTTGCTCCTTTCTACACTTCTCTTGCCTCTTTCTGTACCCCTGTTGCTTCATTCTGCACTTTCCATGCTTCTTTCTGCACCTGTCTTGCTTCTTTCTGCACCCCTGTTGTCTCTTTATGTACCTCTTTTGCCTCTTTCTGCACTTTTCTTGCCTTGTTCTGCACTTCTCTTCCCTCTTTCTGCACATCTGTTGCCTCTTTCTGCACCTCATTTGCTACTTTCTGCACCCCTGTTGTCTCTTTTTGCACTCGTCTTCCCTCTTTTAGTACCTTTCCTGCCTGTTTTTGCATCTCACTTGCCTCTTTCTGCACCTTTCTTGCTTCTTTCTACACCTCTGTTGCTTCTTTCAGCAATTCTCTTGCCTCTTTGTGCACTTCTCTTGCCTGTTTCTGCACCTCTCTTGCCTCTTTTTGCACCTCTGTTGGATCTTTCTACACCTCACTTGCTCCTTTCTACACTTCTCTTGCCTCTTTCTGCACCCCTTTGCTTCATTCTGCACTTTCCATGCTTCTTTCTGCACCTGTCTTGCTTCTTTCTGCACCCCTGTTGTCTCTTTATGTACCTCTTTTGCCTCTTTCTGCACTTTTCTTGCCTTTTTCTGCACCTCTCTTCCCTCTTTCTGCACGTCTGTTGCCTCTTTCTGCACCTCATTTGCTTCTTTCTGCACCCCTGTTGTCTCTTTCTGTACTCGTCTTCCCTCTTTCTGTACCTTTCCTGCCTGTTTTTGCATCTCACTTGCCTCTTTCTGCATTTTTCTTGCCTTTTTCTGCACCTCTCTTCCCTCTTTCTGCACGTCTGTTGCCTCTTTCTGCACCTCATTTGCTTCTTTCTGCACCCCTGTTGTCTCTTTCTGCACTCGTCTTCCCTCTTTCTGTACTCTTCCTGCCTGTTTTTGCATCTCACTTGCCTCTTTCTGCACTTTTCTTGCTTCTTTCTACACCTCTGTTGCTTCTTTCAGCAATTCTCTTGCCACTTTGTGCACATCTCTTGCCTGTTTCTGCACCTCTCTTGCCTCTTTTTGCTCCTCTGCTGGCTCTTTCTGCACCTCACTTGCTCCTTTCTACACTTCTCTTGCCTCTTTCTGCACCCCTGTTGCTTCATTCTGCACTTTCCATGCTTCTTTCTGCACCTGTCTTGCTTCTTTCCGCACCCCTGTTGTCTCTTTATGTACCTCTTTTGCCTCTTTCTGCACTTTTCTTGCCCTTTTCTGACATTCTCTTGCCTCTTTCTGCACCTCTGTTGCTTCTTTCTGCACTTCTCTTGCTTCCTTATGCACCTCTTAGTTAGAGGTAGTTTTAATCCCCCTGCCCTATTATGTACTAGGGCCATACAGGGGAGGTCATGCCAATCACAGGGGTACCCCAACCCATAGTGTACGCTTGTGTATGTAGGTGTTTTCACTGTATTCTAAGTGTTTTTCAGCATAGCACTGGCTCCGGGCCTGGTTAGTCTGAGTCAGTTACCACCAGTACCCGTCAGCAAAAAGTTGGGGCACAGGATGACTTTGCAACAAGGCCTCTTTCTGCTCCTCTATTGGTTCTTTGTGCACATCTCTTGTTTCTTTCTGCACCTTTCTTCGTCTTTCTGGACTTCTGTTCCCTCTTTCTGCATTTCTCTTGCTTCTTTCTGCGCCTTTCTTCCTCTTTCTGCACATGTCCTACCTCTGTAGGCATAGTTAGAAATTAGCATTTAAAAAACCTTTGAAATTCACTGAAAAAACCACAGGTTTCAGGGACGTTATAGTTAGAAATTAGCATTTAAAAAACCTTAGAAATTCACTGAAAAAAACCACAGGTTAAAGGGACGTTATAGTTAGTTGGACATTTCACTCGTACAAAACCAGAGAAATTCGGCCGTTATAGTTAGTTGAGCTAACTATAACACGCGCCCCCCGCAATGCACTGCTGATGACGTCACTTATTATATCATTCATGACATGGTCAGTGACATCACTGATGACATCACTGATGAGGGGCAGGAGCCCCCCACACTTTTTAAATTTCATTCAAGCCCTGGGGAGGTGGTGGTCCCCGGGGCAGCGTGGGGGGGCAGGATGGTTTCTATAAAATTAAAGACCAAAATGCTGAGGGGATAGCAACAGAACTTGTAAACCCTATAGAGGACAAAGGCCTAGTGCTTAATAAATGTAGAGGTCAGGGATATGATGGTGCCAGCACAATAAGTGGTATATATAGGGGAGTGCAAACAAATATACGACAGAAAGAACCCAATGCAGTCTATGTACACTGTGCTGCTCATAATCTAAATTTAGTGTTGAATGATGCCTGCATGCACATTCCTGAAATTGCTGAATTTTATGACAATCTATAGAAAGTATATTTATTTTTCAGCCAAAGCATCAAACAGTGGGAACTTCTTACAATTACAAAAGAGAGCACAACTCATTCAAAGCCAACGCTGAAGAGACTCTGTCCAACACGTTGGGCATCCAGACATGATGCTCTCCATGCTCTACGCTATCGTTTTATGGACATCATGAAAGCACTCACTACCATTTTACTGCAGTCTAAAAAGGTTGATGATCGCACAGAATCTCAGGGTCTTAGGAAGTGCATGGAGACTTTTGAGTTTGTGTTAATGGTTGTAATCCAGTCCAAAGTGCTGGAGACAATAAATATTGTGCCCAAACTGCTTCAGTCTAAAGATCTGGACCTTTTAAAAGCATCAAAAATGTTAAGTAGCGCAGCGAATACATTTGCCGATTTCAGAGAACAGTTTGAAGATGTTAAAAGCTCAGCATCTTCACTTGCAGCTGCATGGGGAATTCAATTGCATTTTACACAAAAACAACAACGACGCAAAAAAAAGCACTTCGATGAGCTTTGTGAAGACCAAAGGTTATGCAATCCCGACGACAACTTTAAGGTGTCTGTGTTTTATGCTAACATAGATATTGTTGTTAATCAGATAAAAACTCGATTTGCTGGTATGAACACCATAATCCGATGCGTTCATTTCATGATGCCTTCAGAAATGCTAGTGAGGAGGAGTTGTTTGAAGCAGCCATGACCCTGGCAGCTCATTACGAAAAAGACTTGTCCCTCGAGTTTCCACAACACCTCATCGCTTTCAAAGCTGTGTTGAAGGAACAAATACAACTTATCTCAGGTGGCACAATAAAGGATCTGGCTGACCTTTTATTTTTGAGAAACCATGCAATTCTGCCCAGTGTTTTGGATGTTGTAACAGCACTGAAACTTTTTCTTACAATTCCAGTTACTGTAGCCAGTGCAGAAAGGTCATTTTCAAAGTTAAAATTAATCAAGAACTATCTCCGAAGCACAATGACGCAGGAAAGGCTGTCAGGACTTACGTCTTTAAGCATCGAGAGTGATCTGGCAAAAACATTATATGTGAAAGCTCAAACAGAAGAGTTTGCACGAAGAAAGGCAAAGAGGCAAACATTCTTTCAGTCAAGTACATCTATCCAATTCAGTGAACCAAGCAGTAGTAGCCTTCAGCCACCAGTCTAATTTGCCAGCCTGGTAAGCAGCCTTCAGCCTTGCGTCCACTTTTTAAATATTGTTTTCTGCTGTACCAGCCTTCAAACTCTGCAGTTAATTTCATCAGGCTCCTGCAAGTACTGTTCCTACTAATAGTGTGATTTTCTAAGTGTATCTGTCCTTTGAATCCCATGAGGAAGCAGTAAGTAATATGGTATTCTGGCAGTATATCATACTTTAAATATTGTGCGCTTATAAATAGGCTACCTCAATATTCTGAACATACGTTTATAGAGGCAAGAAGAAATGCATTCAGTTTAACCTGACATATATGCCCCCCCTTGACACTTTCTTTTGCACAGACAAAAGGGGCATTGTTTGAGTAAACAGCTTTGTTTATTTTGCTGCTGAGTTTGATATTGTGTTGCCAGTCACTTAAATATTTGCGCCTTTATGCACAAACTAAAGGGACATACTTTGTCTAGACTGGTTTAATGTTGATGCTGCTAAACTCGTTATCGTTTTTAGCACTCATGTTGAAATATTTGTGCCTTTATGTGCAAATAAAAGGGGCATTGTTTGACTGTACGAGTTTTATGTTTATGCCGCTAAATTGTTATTGCTTTACCAGGCACTTCGAAATATTTATGCCTTTATGCACAAACAAAAGGGGAATTAGTTTGACTAAATAGGTTTGATTTGTGTATGCTGCTGCTTGCTGTACTTGTTGTTGTTTTACCAGTCACTTTGAAATATTTGCACCTTCATGCACAAAGCAAAAGGGCATTGGTTGACTAAACTGGTTTGATTTTTGTATGCTGCTGCCTGCTGTACTTGTTACTAATATTTGAGCCTTCAGAAAGGGAATTGTTAGTGTAAACTGGTTTGATTATTGTAGGGTGCTGTAGTTGTTATTGTTTTCCAGTTGCTTTGAAATATTTGTGCTTTTATGCACACACCAAACAGGGAATTGTTTGACTAACCTGGCTTGTTTTTATCATGCACTTTGGAAGTATTTTCACCTTGATGCAAGAAGAAAGTTGGATTGTTTTACAAAACATGCTTGATTTTTGTATATTGCTGGACTGGTGATTGCTTTATTATGCACTTTGAAAGTATTTGCACTTTTCTTTTGCTTTACCAACTACAGTTTGTATAGATTCTGTCATTAGGTTCTTGCTGATATGGTTTGTTATAATTCTACATGCGGTGCTATTTATGGTGTTGCTTGCACTTGTCTGTAATGCGTGTGTCCATTAATGTCAATTCTAATTCAGAGCCTTCATAGTTGTTCTTTGTTCTTTAGCCAGAGGCAGTTCATGAGACAATAGGATCGCTCCTTGGCATTGTTCTGATTGCTGCCTCAGTTAAATAATCTGCTTTTGACAGTATTGTTACAAATGGTGTAGCTTATATGTTAAGAGTTTTTCCCACTTTCTCATTAGAACTTTGAGCAAGACAATATAGAGGCATTTCATTAAATGTTGGAGGTTTCAAATCAAAATATACCAGATTTTTGGGCGGTGGGGCAAAGTGGTAGGTGGTGGGCCGGGCCACTGGGGGGGCCCCATCCATGTGCTTTGCAGGGGAGCCCCCTCAAGTTTTGTTACGCCACGGATGTACACAGAGGCTTTCACTGGAAGGTCTTTCTGAAGTGCAAACCAGTGAACTCTCGAGTTCCATCAGAATGATGTACTCTTCTGACTTTTCACCTCTGCTCCGTTTTTTACCATAAGGGTCAAAGATCTCTTGTTGGCACATTTCCTAGGGCAGATGGGAGTTAATCCACAGTAGGGGTGATGGCCATAGAGTTGGCTTATGGAGACTGTTTAATCTTGGTAGAGTAAGAGCGCCTGGTACCTAGTTTGGAAAATGTCATTTATACTTACTACACTAAAAAAGTTCTTAGTGCCTGTGGCATTTGTGTGTGACATGGAGCTTGTAAGCTTTTTGAGGCAGTATACCATCTTCTTTGGTGAGACCTGATGATAGGGCTTTTCTCCAGTCCCTGGGCAGTTAGTGATGGGCATGATGGGCACCGCCATTTATTGCTGATGTCTCAGGGCCTTGGACTCTACAGCACTAGGAACCATTAGGCAAGGCAAATCTAGCTCTTTCCACTGCCGGGAACTTTCCAAAATGCGCATGCTGCCAGTGTGTCACTTACAATGAAATCTCAGCCTAATGGTGTTTTTACAGCATCACCATTCTCAACACACTTCCGGATTATTTTGTCAGAACTCTACTTTGGTGACTCTGACAACGTGTATGGGGTGGGCTGAGACACAAATGAATCCGCAATAGGTTCCACAGCCCACTTCCATTGTGGCCTCGCCTTTAGCTGTGTCTTTTTTTTTTTTGGAAGGAGAGTGTTGGTGTTTTGGCAGCAGGTAGGAGAGAATGCAGGTATATGCTTGAGGGTTGGATCCAGGGAGACGGTTATGGTGGAGACTGTTGCAAACACCTGACAAGATTCCCTTTGTGTATTTGACTCTTGTTTAAGAAGGCAATTGTCACTAGCAGGGGGTATCATTTTGGAGCCAGATAATTCAATGAAATATAACTACTCAGAATCAGAAAAGGGAGGTGGGCAGGCAGCGTTTAGAGTCCAAATTAGTAATTGCAGGTTTTGCTCGATTTATCTAGTTGTTTATTCGGTATCAAGTTGTCAGCTAAAGAATTAATCCTAGGTTTCTTGGCTAGTTTTTAAGAAGACTCTTTCTCTAAATATTGGGGTAATAGTGGAAATAGGACTGGGTTTACCGAGGGTGTGTACGACTTTAACTTGTGCTATTCCACATTTATTGTGGAATAGCTGAGGGCCATCTGGAATTCATTTGTGAAGAAACTGTTAGCGGCGGTGCAGCACCAGTTTTTACAGTAGGGAAAATTCTGACATATTGATTTTCTAATGTCTGTATATCCAGGTGAGACTCAAAAGGCCCGGCACCCACAACTTGCCGTACTTAAATCAGTGATTGTTGTGTATTTTTGTTTTTGTAAGGCTTCTAGATTTCATCAGAGTAATGACCTATGACTTCCATCGCCCGTGGGACAGGACTATGGGCTTCAACAGCCCTCTGCATAAAGGAAACAATGACTGGGGAGGCTATGCATGCTACAGCTGTGTAAGAGGACTCCTCCATCTTTCTTGGGTGCTCTCTTATGTATCTCTTGACATGTTTAAAACTATGGAGTTATTTAGAGTTTGGCAGATATGGGGCATCTGTCAAAAAGTGGCCAAACTCATGGTTCCTCCCTGTCATTTAAAGGTGGGAGAACTGCCATGTTTCAGCAGGTGGAACCTCAGCTGGCTTTGCAGCCTGAAACCAAAGACTAACGGCCCACCCACAATAGTGCAGTTAGTTAAAGCAGCGGCGGCAGGCATGGATCAGAGGTAGGGGGGCAGGGGCGGGGGGAGGACGCAGGAGGAAGTGGGGATAAAAGAATAAAATACAAAATAAAAACTTACCTTCTCACCGCTTCCTCGCCATTTCTCTCCTCCGTAGACCTCCCTTGCTCTTCCTCAACAGGAAGCACACCCAGGCTCCCAGTCAGCCAATCACAACGCTGCCTTAGCAGCATTGTGATTGGTCTGAGCACCGTGTTTCGGCGCTCAGATGCTGACTGGGAACCTGGGCATGTGTTCCATGCAGGCTGTAATGCAGCCTGCATGGAGAACATGCGAAGTGCGCAAGACAGTTTTGGGCTGCCAGAGAGGGCTGGCCAAGCAGTCATTCAGCACTTAGGAGGGTGCTACCACTCCTCCCCTGCCCCCACCCCCTCACGCAAAGTACAGAAGTAGGAGAAAATAAAATGATAATAGCGCAAGTTATTATCATTTTATTTTCCCTTTGTCTCACTGCAAAAAAGCAGTGGGGCGACGCTCCTCCACCTTAGCAGATGAGCCGCCACTGGGTTAAAGTAGGACAGGACCACAGCCTCTTTTGGGATGGTCCATGTGCAGTAATTTATTCTGTTCTGGATCGCCAGGGAAAGCCTGGAGTCCTGAACAGCAAGCAACAGAAATGACCCCCACGTGGTGGGAGAAACCTCTGTGCACCAGGGAAAGCCATTGATTTTTTTGACTTTCAATAACAAACTTTGGGAGTTTGCTCTTGAAAGCCAAAATACGTTGCTGAGCTGGCACATCAAAGATGGTGTCCATTCGGATCAGTGCTTTCGGTGGAGCCACCATAGTGGTGGCTTCACTAAAGAAACAAGAGTCAGGCAGCCGAGGATTTCTAAATCTGGTGACCAGTCTTCCAGAAGGGAAGCAAGGGCCATAACCGCCTCTGAGCTGATGAGCCAGTAGTTTGTCCACCAGACTTTAATTGACATAAAATCTGTTATGATGACTTGACATTTACCTTAGGCGATAGGAACAGCCAATGGCCATTATTGAGTAATGCATTAATGACTATAGCATTAATGGCTGTTTTTTGTCAACTATAAAAGCCACTTTGTCATTTATGTGTCACCTTTAAGACCTGGGCTTTGCTAAATATAGGATGAAAGCACATTGTGCAGCAAACTTTGATGTGTTCCATAACACTCTCTCTCTCTCACTCTTGACCATATTGCTGTGATTATGTCTCCAGGATTATGCTATGAATTACTGGAAGGATAAGGGTGCACCAGCAGAGAAGCTACTGATGGGAGTTCCAACGTATGGGTGGTCATTCACCATCCCTTGCTATAACACATCGATGGGAGCTCAGATCACTGGCCCAGGGACCCCTGGTGAATATACCAAGGAGCCAGGCATTTTAACCGGTTGTATGATGGTACAACACATCCCTGAAAAACGCATGCATGTACCACGTGGTCTCTACGACGACCAAGTCTTTAGTACGCATGCCTTTACCACGCAATTTTGTGGTAAAGACATGATGGGTAAAGGGGCATGCGGGCTAAAGATCATACCCCTGCCCCCTGCCCTGTAAACTGTCCCTTTTCCCCCCCTTGCCCTGCCCCCTACAAATTAAACCCACACCTCAAAAACGACCCTGACCCCAGCCCCCTCACCCTGAGCCCTAAACTATCCCCTACATCCTAAACTACTACGACCCTGCCCTGTAAACTGTCACTTCTCCCCCAGCCCTGAGCTCTAAAAAGAAGCTGACGCCCTAAGAACTACCCTGACACCAGCCCCCCTACCCTGAGCCCTAAAAACTATCCCCTACATCCCTAAACTACACTGACCCTGCTCCCTGCCCTGCAAACTGTCCCTTTTCAGCCTTTCCTGAGCCCTAAAAATTAACCCCATACCCCAAATATTACCCAACCCCAGCCCCCCTGCCCTGAGCCCTAAAGAACTATTCCCTACCTCTGTGAAGTACCCAGACCCAGCCCCTCACCCTTTCTGAGGCCTAAAACTGTCCCCTGCCTGAGCCCTAAAAACGACCCCCTATGTCCCTAAACTACCCCGACCCTGCCCTGTAAACTCTCCCTTTCCCCCCCACCCTTAGCCCTAAAAACTGCCCCCCGCCCTAAATACTACCCCGGCCCCCTCCTGAGTCCTAAAACCTACCCCACCTGAAAAACTACCCCTCTACCCCAAGACCAAACCCCAGACTCACTTACCTTACTGTGTCCTTAGTCCTAATAACTGTCCCCCACCCTAAAAACTACCCCAACCACCTCCTGAGTCCTAAAACCTACCCCCACCTGAACAACTACCCCCTCCACCCCCAAAGACCAAGCCCCAGCCCCACTTGCCTCACTGTCTCCTCTCCCGATAGTCCTTCCTCTTCCTGTCTTCGCCTTCCTGTGCCTCAGCTCGGCAACTAGACAGCGCATTGCCTTAACCACCCATAAGGGGGGTTAAAGCACATGCATGTTAAGGCAATCGTGATACGGCTTGCCAAGAAACGGCACCCGTGGCTCAGCCCACGTTGTTAAGGCCGTTTCACATTTTAACCTATTTTGAGGAGAGCATCCCTCACAAATTCGTAACACCAAAGTGTAATTTACTACCGGCATTTGCAACGAATGAATGAATAAATGAATGGTTTTATAAAGTACACAGCTGCTCATACTCGAGCATCCCAGTGCTGAAGATCAGTCAGTGATTAAGCGGAGTAGAAGAACAAGAGTAGCTATAAGTAAAAGAGGCAGGTTTTGATTTGTGGCTAAAAAAATGTTCAGATGTAACAGAGCAGATGTACAATGGCAAGGAGTTCCAGAGTTTGGCAGCACCAAAAGAGAAGGAACAACCACCATCATGGGATCTGTGGAATCATGGAACAGTAAGAAGTCTAAGTCCAGATGATCCCCAGGGCTCTGGCAGTGCATACCAGGAAAACGTCTCCTGAAGATATTTGGGGCCTTTGCCCTGAACTGCCTTAATGTCAGAAAAAAAACTTACATTGGATTCTCCTGATGATGGGATGCCAGTGAAGGAGTTCTAGTGATGCTAAAGTAGGCTGCCATTTTGGAACATTACGGATCAATCTAGCAGCGGAATTCTGTACAACTTGAATTGCTGGATGGAATATTTAGAGCTGCCCAGCAGAAGAACTTTCCATGGTCAAGTCTATGGGGGTAATTAAAGCATCTACCACTCTTTTGCAGCGGCAGAAGGAATATACTAAAATATTTTTCTAAGGGTTTCCTTAAGAGAGAAACAGGTGGCAGATACGGAGGTGGTCTAGGGGCCAAAAGAGAGATTGTTATCGGTCCTGGTGCCCAGATGTTTGGATGCATGATGGTTTTGGACAAGGTCTAGGTTCTTCTGGACACCAGGCAAGAGGCCAGATCAAGGATGTCCATCTGAAAAGAATGAGCTCTCTTTTACATGAGTTACATTTGAGGTAGCTGGAAGTCATAGATTTGGCTACTGAGGAAAGACAGTCTTTAAAGATCACCTGGAACAGGGCATGTTGATCATAGGCCTTACAGAGGTCTGTAGGACAGTTCATGTTGCATAAACTGAGTCTCTAGCTTAGCTCTACAAGGTTTGCTTTCACACACATGGATGGCATGAGTGAACTTAGCTCAATGTACCATACTTTAATGTGAAACACAGGTTTTTGCAGCCCCACAGAACTTCACCCAATACATAGTTGAAGTGGCATCAATGCTTTTGGGTTACTACCAGTCCCTAAACAGGGAGATAGGGACACTGTGGTGAATAGAAACAAAACTTTTTTGTTCTCTTTAAACACACACACACACGATGCGCTAAGAAAAAGACACTTAACCCCTTCGCTGCTCGGCCTTTTCCCCCCCTGTGCTAAGCCTTTTTTTGGCTATTTGGGGTAGTTTGCGCTTTTTGACGACATAAGGTATCCACGCCAAATGTGCGTCCTTTTCTTCCAACATCATGGGGATTCTAAAGGTACCCAGGGTTTGTGGATTCCCCTGGAGGGGGCCCAGAAATTAGAGAAAATACAGCTACATTTTGGGTTTTTTGGGAAAAGTGGGGAAAAAGTGCTGCAAATGAAAGCGTCTGGTTTTTTCCCTGCAAATGGTATCAAAAAAGGGTTTGTGGGGCTGAAATCACAATTTTCCCAGATTTTAGGGAATGACAGACTTTTGTCAGAAAACCAACATTTTTTACACAGTTTTGGCATTTTTCTGGGACATAGCCTATTTTTGCTATTTTTTGTGCTTTCAACCTCCTTCCAGTTAATGGTAGAAATGGATATGAAAGCAATAATGGATCCTGGAAAGCTATACATTTTAGAAAAGTAGATAAAATTCTGAATTCAGCAAGGGGTCATTTGTGTAGATCCTTCAAGGTTTCTTTATAGAAAATAACAGTTAAATTTTGGAAAAATTGAAAATTAGTTGAAAAAAACAGCCATTTGTGTCAACGTTTTCACCTGTAACTTCTTCTAGTTATGACAGCTCTTTGAAAGCAATATTCCGTTACATTCACTGGACATTACTGGTTGTGGGGATATATAGGACTTGTAGGTTCACCAAGAACCCGACGAACCCAGAGCCAAAAACTGAGCAGCGACTTGCAATGGTTTTTTATTATGTACCGGGTATGTAGCAATTATTCTGGGAAAATGTATACATGGAAAAATCGGTATGAAAGACACCTATGTATTTCTGAAATGGGAACAAAATATAGAGTTTAGAAACAGTAGATATTTGCACATTTCCGAAATTGGGAATACTCATACTAGCATGAGAATTATCGGTCATTTTTCAAAATGACTTCTATTTTAGACATTGTCTTTCATCTGGAAGGCAGAAATGCATCGAACGTCAATAGGTAATAACAGTTGCTCTACAAATCTAAATTACCAAAAGTCCCCCGATAAAAATGGTACCTCACTTGTATGGGTAGGCCTAGTGCCCACGACAGGAAACGGCTCAAAAAGCAACGTGAACACACCACATTTTCACAATGAAAAATGACCCTTTTTTTGCAAAGTGCCTAGCTGTAGTTTTTGAACCCTAGCTCTGCCGGCACCTAGGGAAACCTAGCAAACCTATACATTTTTGAAAACTAGACACCCAGGGAAATCCAGTATGGGGTGACTTGACTGGCTTTCACCAGGTTTTGTTACCCAGAATCCCTTGCAAACCTAAACAATTGTCCAAAAAACCACATTTTCCTCACATTTCTGTGGTGGAAAGTTCTGGAATCTGCGTGGATCCACAAAATTCTACCCACCACGCGTTCCCCAAAGTCTTCCGAGAAAAATGGTACCTCACTTGTGTGGGTGGGCCTAGTGCCCACGACAGGAAACGGTGCAAAACGCAATGTGGACATACCACAATTTCACAGTGAAAAATGACCCTTTTTTTGCAAAGTGCCTAGCTGTAGTTTTTGAAGCCTAGCTCTGCCGGCACCTAGGGAAACCTAGCAAACCTATACATTTTTGAAAACTAGACACCCAGGGGAATCCAGGATGGGGTGACTTGACTGGCTTTCACCAGGTTCTGTTACCCAGAATCCCTTAAAAACCTAAAAAATTG
The DNA here is from genome assembly GCA_963921515.1 of Calotriton arnoldi. Lineage (NCBI taxonomy): Eukaryota > Metazoa > Chordata > Amphibia > Caudata > Salamandridae > Calotriton > Calotriton arnoldi. The sequence continues at coordinate 294,886 of CAWUFW010016305.1, forward strand.
TCCAAAAAAACACTATTTCCTCACATTTCTGTGGTGGAAAGTTCTGGAATCTGCGTGGATCCACACAATTCCACCCACACCGCGTTCCCCAAAGTCTTCCAAGAAAAATGGTACCTCACTTGTGTGGGTAGGCCTAGTGCCCGCGACAGGAAACGGCTCAAAATGCAACGTGGACACACTACAATTTCACAGTGAAAAATGACCCTTTTTTTGCACAGTGCCTAGCTGTAGTTTTTGAACCCTAGCTCTGCCGGCACCTAGGGAAACCTAGCAAACCTATACATTTTTGAAAACTAGACACCCAGGGGAATCCAGGATGGGGTGACTTGACTGGCTCTCACCAGGTTCTGTTACCCAGAATCCCTTACAAACCTAAAAAATTGTCCAAAAAAACACATTTTCTTCACATTTCTGTGGTGGAAAGTTCTTGGATCTGCGTGGATCCACACAATTCCACCCACCCCGCGTTCCCCAAAGTCTTCCGAGAAAAATGGTACCTCACTTGTGTGGGTAGGCCTAGTGCCCGCGACAGGAAACGGCTCAAAATGCAATGTGGACACACCACAATTTCACAGTGAAAAATGAGGCAACATCACAGTGAGGCAACATCAAAATTGCCTATCTCAAAATGTTTTGGGCCCTTGCCTGTCGCGGGTACTTGGGCCTCCCACACGAGTGAGGCACCATTTTTATCGGGAGACCCTGGGGAATGCTGGGTGGTAGGAAATTTGTGTCAGCGTGGTGATGCCACAACTTTCCCACACAAAAATGTGTGAAAAAAGTGATTTTTTCAGCTAAATTTGAGGTTTGCAGGGGATTCTGGGTAAGGAAACGTTGGGGGATCCACGCAAGCCATACTTCCCTGGAATCCCCCGGGCGTCTAGTTTTCAGAGATGTGTGGGTTTGGTAGGTTTCCCTAGGTGGCCACCAGCCCCGGGCCAAAAAGTCATGGGACCCCACTTGCAAAACCAGGTCGTTTTGAGATAGGCAATTTTGATGTCGCCTCAATACGTTTTGGGCCCTTGCCTGTCGCGGGTACTTGGGCCTCCCACACGAGTGAGGCACCATTTTTATCGGGAGATCCTGGGGAACGCTGGGTGGTAGGAAATTTGTGTCAGCCCGGTGATGCCACAACTTTCCCACACAAAAATGTGTGAAAAAAGTGATTTTTTCAGCTAAATTTGAGGTTTGCAGGGGATTCTGGGTAAGGAAACGTTGGGGGATCCACGCAAGCCATACCTCCCTGGAATCCCCGGGTGTCTAGTTTTCAGAAATGTGTGGATTTGGTAGGTTTCCCTAGCTGGCCGCCAAGCACGGGACCAAAAACCCAGGTGACTCCCCTTTGCAAAACCAGGTTGTTTTGTGATAGGCAATTTTGATGTCGCCTCAGAAGGTTTTGGGCCCTTGCCTGTCATGGGTCCTTGACCCACCCAAGCGAGAAGATGGTACCATTTCTATTGGGATACTTGGTGAAAGGCGAAGGGGTAGGAGATTTGTTGTTTCTTTCTGCAGCGTGAAAATTTTGGCACAATATTGCAAGGAAAATGTGACAGACATTTTGAGGTTTGCAGGACATTGTGGGTAAGATAACTTGTTGGGATCCACAAGAGAGACATCACCATGTACTCCCATGGGTGTTTAGTTTATGACAATATCTACAGTTGGTAGGTTATTCTTAGATGGAATGTACACCTTGGCAGAGAGACAAAAAAGACAAAGATTACTGCACAGCCATCTATTCCTCAAGCACACACACATACTGGTTGGATTTGGCATGAGGGCGAGTGATGGTTCAGTATATACAATTTTATTAACAAGAGATTTCACAAAAATGAAATGCACTGTCAATAATTGAAAGGACAAAAAACTGAACCAGTGACTCGCAGCTCGTGAGCTGTAAAGCCATGTCAAGGCCCCAACCGCTTTACAGGCCATTCACACACCTTTCATACCTAATACACACAAGACCATTCACATCACCAGGCACGAAACCAACACATTACAACATTCACAAAAAGGGACAAGGTACACCCTGCTTGAGAAAGACAGAAAAGACAAATATTTCTGCACAACCACTTATTCTTCAAGCACACAGACATACTGGTTGGATTTGGCACGAGGGTGAGTGATGGTTCAGTATATACAGTTGTATTAACCAGAGATTTCACAAAAATGAAATGCACTGTTAATAATTGAAAGGACGAGAAACTGAACCATTGACTCACAGCTCGTGAGCTGTACAGCCACGACAAGGCACCAACCGCTTTACAGGCCATTCATACACCTTTCATACGTGTGACACATACAAAACCATTCACACCGCCAGCCGTGGGCCCAGCAGATTACAACGCTCACAACAGCAGACAGCGCCATTCAAGGGCCCATCACTTTCACACGCCCACATTCCTGACACAGCAACCACACCAGCTCACGGATTGCATGGAGTGGCGTTTAGCTAGCAGTGTGTGTAGTGGCCAGCAGCAAGTCACTACTCACACATCGCCAGCCAAGCGCCCGTCCACGCACACCACCAGCCAAGCACCAGTCTACATACACCGCCAGCCAATCGCCAGTCCACGCACACCGCCAGCCAAGTGCCAGTCCGCGCACAGCCAAGCGCCAGTCCACGTACACCGCCAGCCAAGCAACAGTCCACGCACACCACCAGCCAAGCGCCAATCCACGCACACCGCCAGCCAAGCGCCAGCCCACTCACCGCCAGCCAAGCACCAGTCCACGCACACTGCCAGCCAAGCGCCAGTCCATGCACACCGCCAGCCAAACGCCAGTCCACACACACCGCCAGCCAAGCACCCATCCACGCACACTGCCAGCCAAGCGCCAGTCCACTCACCGCCAGCCAAGCGCCAGTCTATGCACACCGCCAGCCAAGCGCCAGTCCACGCACACCGCCAGCCAACCGCCAGTCATCGCACACTGTCATAAAAAATTTTTAAACAAGAAAGAAAACACAAACCAATTGCAACTAGATACAAAACTATAACTACAAAAACAACAGCAGTACCTAAAGACATCATTCTATTGCCAAACGTGAAACTGAACAACTATATAAAACCATACAGACCAGGCAGTACACTATTAGACTCACGTTTGCTCCCAAAAACTCTTTTTAGTGTGATACAATCTGAAACATGAGCACACACAGCCCAGGATTAGAAGGACAATCGGCACAGTGCATACGACTCTCCTTCCGCACACCTCTTCGCAAGCAGACTCTACATCTCTTACAGGGATTGTTTTTTTTGGGCGTGGGAGGAATTAAATCAGGAAAGTGGCAATCTTTCAATCTAGCCACATCCTCCACCACTCCAACTCTAGGAACACTTGCCTGTTCCACAACAACAAGGCTGCCTATCACAGACTGCTGAAACTGAACAAAAGTCAACTTTGACTCAGGAGAACACTCCTTGTACACAACAAAAGCATTGAAAGTTGCTAAATTGAAGAGATGGATGGCCAACTTTTTATACCAAATGTAAGCCTTACGAATAGCAGTGTAAGGTTCCAACCTCTGATCTACTCTATCAACACCACCCATGTGCTTATTGTAGTCTAAAAGGCACACAGGTTTGCGTACTTCAGCAAACTGACCCCAAACAGCCACAGGTGAAGTACTCTCATCATGGATGGTAGTCAGCATGTACACATCCCTCCTGTCCACAAATTTCACAGTTAGTAGTTCATCACTTCGCAAGCAACTGCACTGTCCCCTCTGAAGTTTTTTGGAAACAAGCTCTTTTGGATAACCTTTACGGTTAGAGCGGATTGTGCCACAAGCAAAAGTGTCCACTTTGAACAATTCCTTAAACAATTGCACAGCAGTGTAGAAGCTATCAAGGTACAAATGGTGGCCTCTGTTAAACAGTCCTCTAGCAAGATCCCACACAATTTTCTCTGAAACTTCAAAAGTGGACGGACAACCAGGGGGGTCAATAGTGGAATCCCTACCAGTGTACACACGGAAATTAAAAACATATCCTGTCCTACTCTCAGACAACATATACAGCTTAATTCCATAACGTGCCCTCTTGCTAGGGATGTACTGCCTAAAAACCAAACGGCCCTTGAACAGGACCAAAGACTCATCAATAGATATTTCTTTCCCTGGAGTATAGATCTCTGAAAATCGATCTACAAAGTGATCAAGAACAGGCCGAATCTTAAAAAGACGGTCACAGTCAGGGTGATCTTGTGGCAACGCCAAAGTATTATCAACAAAATGCAGCATCCGAAGCAAAAGTAAATACTGATCACGGGTCATAATCGCAGGAAATATGGCCGTTGCCATCACGGGACTGGTAGACCAATATGAAGCCATGGACGGCTTCCTTATCAAGCCCATCAAAAAAGTCCAACCCAAAAACTTCTTTATCTCATCCAGATTTGTGGGAGTCCACCGGGTAGCTCTAGAGTGGGGCTTAAGTGTGGCACTGTTGTCCCTCAAAAACTGTTCAGCATACAAATTGGTCTGCTCAACAATCTCAGCCAAAAATACATCATCCATAAACAACTGAAAAAACTGTATAGGCAAAATATTTTCGCAATCCACTCTACACCCTGCATCCACACTAAAGGCAGGCAACACCGGCTGCACCATGTTTGGATCAACCCAGAGTCCAGCACTTCCAGTAGGAAGCCTTGCAGCCTCAGGCTGCAATACCAATGTCTCTTGCTGCACCATCAGCACATCAGTGTCCCCCTCTAAAACAGGCACTTCATCCGCACTGAGAGTAGCTTCATCCGCACTGAGAGTATCTTCATCATCCGATGATTCCATGTGGAGAGAAAACTCACTGCCTGAATCTTCCCCTCCCTCCTCTCCCTCAGACGCACTGTCAGTCTCATAATCCTGCTCAGAGGAAGATTCAAGAAGCATACCAACCACCTGCTGAGCAGTCATTCTACGGCTAGCCATAATCCTTACTAATAAAGGTAACTTGTCAAACAAGTCAACAACAACAAACACTTTGTAAAATAAGTAATAAACAAAATGCGTCTTTATCAGAAAGACCTATATACTCCAAAACGATACCACTCACTTGCCAGAAGCAGCTAGACTCACCACCACCTACTCTGCACAGACACAGTAAGGATCAACAATATCCCACTAAAAAAGAAAAAGAAAAGAAAATTACACATAAGACAATGCAAAACACATAGCAAAGAATTTCATGCTCAAAACACTAACTAAATATGCTGCCATTATGACACCACTTACAAAAAAATTAATTCATGCATGACAATAATACTCATTTGGAGTAAATACAACAAAAATGTTTTTCTTACCAAAAAAATGCAACTACGCAAAACTGCAGAACAACCAGTGCCGAAACCGCAAAACAGGAATCAAAAGCTTTATACTAGAATAAAAAGGAGAAATAAAACATTACAATCACATATGCAAATAATGCACTAGTCCACATACTATCCACCAGCCAAGCAAAGGTGGTAGGTGGGCCTAAAAGCATAAGGCCGATCTGCCCCCACAGGGAGCAGAAACAGTCAAAAAATTAACCCTCATAAAGGGGGAGCGACCCTTGCCCAAGGGGTCACTCCCCAACACCAACATTTAAAAAGCCCTGTGTCTACTGGCTTCTGCCCCCCCTAGGAGACAGATGGGCCTGAAAACATATGGCCGATCTGCCCCCAAAGGGGCAGAAACAACCACAATAAATACCCCATAAAGGGGAGCAACCCTTGCCCAAGGGGCCGCTCCCAACAACACAAAAACAATCCCTGGTGGCCTAGTGGGCATACAATAAAATTAATTGTTTATTTGGGTCGATCTGCCCTTCCAAGGGGTCAGAAACGGCCCAAATAAATGCTCCCCAAAGGGGAGAGACCCTTGCCCAAGGGGCCGCTCCCTGACACAAAAGGGCATTTACAAAAAAAAACACATCCCTGGTGGCCTAGTGGGCACACACCTACTTATATATATTTTTTTAATCAGATGTGCCCCCCCAAGGGCGGCAGACCCAACTAAACAAATTGCTCCCCCAAGGGGAGCGACCCTTGCCCAAGGGGCCGCTCCCCGACACACAAAGGGCATTTACAAAAAAAAAACCATCCCTGGTGGCCCAGTGGGCGCCACATACTTTTTTTTTTTTTAAATTATCCAATGTATTATGGGTTACCATTTGCCTTGAGAATATTTAGTCTGAGTGTGCTGCTGGTGTTGACTGGCTTGCGGCTTCGGAGGAAGACATCTCATACACGTCCGAAGCTCACAGATTCTTAGACATTGTCATGTGTATTCCACCTGTTCTTTGTACTCTTTTTAAGTATGTGTCGCCCCTTGCGCCATGTTCTTTCAAATTATGCAACCCTATCTCGGATTAGTGCTATAGGTTTCTCCATGGCATAGATTGACCATATCCATGGGAGTAGGATACCATTGTGTCAGTATTTTGTAAGCATCTCTTTATAGCGTACACATATTGAGGATTTCAAGGCCCTCTACCATATAGTCTGCCAGGTCTCCTCATGAATGTCCATATTCAATTTCCTCTCCCATTGTGTCACATATGAAGGTTTCTTAGGGGGAGTTATACTTAAAATGTAATGATAGAGCCATGATATGCCTTTGTGTCTGATGTTAATGGTGTACTGGTATTCGATCTGAGATTCTTCCCTTTGCAATGCTCTACAAACAGGATTCCTCCCCACCCAATGTAGTGCCTGTGTGAGTCTAGATGTGTCTTGTCCGGTAAATGCGAATTTCTCAATGAATTCCCTTCTCATTTGGAGTTTTTCACCATTATAGTAGTCTTTCAAATGTGGCGTATGTCCCTGATTCCAAGTAAGGATCTGATGAGCCTGGGGGGAGTTCAGCATCAGTTTTCGGTAGAAAGCAAAATACGGTGGCAGCATCTCTGGCAGGCAGGATCGTCTTCTAGTTTGGCAGTATCTTGATGTTGATAATCCGGGGCAGAGGACCTTTCCTGACAGGTGGTCAAGTGGCAGTCCTTTTTATACTGTATCTTATCCGAGACAGAATTTGCAATGCCACCATAGGAATGTTTGATTTAACCAATAAGCATCAATATGCTATTCACCCTTTCTAGCCTACTCCATCATGTTATGTTCTGAGGGGTCAAAAACATTCCAGTTCCATGATTTTGTTTGGTATCCTTTATCAATATATTCATGTTGGTTTTTTAAGTTGTCAAGAAGTGTAAGACACACATATTTATAGCCCTCTTGTCGCCCCTTTAATCTGAATGAATTTACAATATCTTTGCTACAGTCAACATTTACAGCTTTAATTTCTGGTTTATTTTTAGTTTAAGAAACAGTCCAAGATTTTAGAATATTCCTGTGGAATATTAAAAAATTATGGAACTAGTCATCCGAATGTGATGAAAAACAAATCACGGTGTCTGCATGTGCTGCTAAACTATGCTCTTCCTTACCAATCAGGATACAGTGAATGTCAGCAGATAATCTAATTGTTTGAAGAGAGGGTCAAGCACTAACAGGAAGAGCAATGGTGAAAGTGGGTATTCCTGCCTGGTACCTTGATGTAACTTGAGCCAACTCAAGTGAAATCCATTAACTTTAACCTCTACTTCAGGGACATTATACACCTGCATTCAAATAAAATCCTCAACAGAATAACATTTCTGGATAACCCCTGCTAATGAACAACCACAAGACTATGTCAAGTGCATCAAAAAGACAGTTGCTAAAGGTGTTTCAAACAGTTTTGCTACCTCCATTAGACACAAACAGTCTCATGTTGCCGCTTGCCAGTTGGCCAAACATAAACCATGTTTTTAATGGATGAATTATTTTATGTATGTGCCTATTGGGTGATCATGACACAATCTTTGCATAGAGTTCACAGTCTAAATTTAGCAGTGACATCAGTCTTAAACTGGTCACAATTTTTTGTCTTTTTCTGGATTTGGGATTACTATAATATTAGACACTGACCGTGTAGCTAGGATTTCACCCAAAGAGTAAAAGTTTATTAATGTCCCGGCAGAGTTTCTGATTAAAGATTTTGTAAAGTTAGTTTGAGAAGGGGGGTGGGGCCTGGCAATATGGCCGCTCGGATGCACTAAGTCTGAGCTCTGCTGCCCCAGTGTATAATCCTACACCATCCTGCTTGCAGGAGCCCTATGCTGTGACCTAAGACTGTGCAGCGGTATCCTGCGTCCTACTGCTGTGATTTACACACCTCAAAATCGAGTTTTGAGCCTGTGGTGCTGTTTTTTTTTTCATACCTCCAGCGGTTGCTGTGACTGCTGTAACATGAGAGCTTCTGGTGGTGCTGTGGTGTCAGGAGTAGGCGGAGGCTGTGAACAGCAGAGTGCTGGTGCGGTCCCAAGCGCTGCCTTCCTACAGGAGCCCCCCGGTTGGAAGGCACCATACCGAAGGATACAGAGGAAGCGATCCTGCGCTGCTCTGCATTGAGTGCAGGGATGCCGGGGCCTTGTGGTGGTGAGTCCTGGCCCCTGTGCAAGCCTATAAATAGGAGACACTTCCCTAGAGCCTTGCAGTGACAACAGAGGTGCCTGGGACAGGGTGCGGCCTCGTGGAAGAGGCCCGGCTGTGCTCGCAGCTAGTGTTGCTCGCTTTGGAGCGACAATGAGAGATGGCACGACTGGGGAATGGATTTGGAGCTCTTAAATCTGTAGCTTGCTGAGGGAAAGCCATCAAGAGCAGCCCTGATGGAGGCCATACAGGGGTCACACAACAACTTGGAAGAGAAAACAGACAAGGTGGCCATAGAAGTGGGTCTACTACAGGCGGACCTACACAAAGTATCGGAGAGAGTAACAGCTAATGAAAAAAAGATTGGTGGCCTGGAGCAAGATGCATTGGGCATGACTTATAGAAAATGTTGAAGAATTACAAGATTTTAGAAATGTTGAATATCTTCCTTTGAAATCAATTGGATAATTGTACAACGTATTCATTATAATTTATGTCTAATTTGTTTCATGTCTAAAATAAAAAAAATCATGAATACAATTGGAAAGGTTTTCAAGGTGTAATATTGTTTAATTGCGTATTACTTTGGATCAGTAGTTTAGCAGTAACCTTGCTGTGAAGCCAGGCATCAGGTGAAATATCACTTGTGTTTTCATACATGTTTCAATCGAGGCAGGCAACCTCCTCCTGGCTGCACGCATATTTGAATAACGTTTGATAACATTTGAGTTAGGTTCAGTTAATGAGGTGTGCGCAGCGCTACTCAATTTCATTGATTCTTTGCCACAGACCAGCTGCAGCACCTGGGTTAAAACATGTCTTTCAAAGCCATTTCAAATATTACAGAGAACAGAGCAGACTCTAGAACATATACAACAGCTCAGGCTAACAACATTTATGCTTTACTTCATGACACCACCACCTTTAATGTACAGGGAGGCTCCATAACACGGGTTTGGACACTTCCATTTATAGGAAGGAAACAGATAGAAACAACTTGCTACTATTTTCCAGTTTTCATCCCCCAGCCTCATTCACAATTTACCATACTCCCAGATGCTAAGAATTAAGAGGATTTCATCCACTCCAGAGGCTTAAAAGCAGCTACAGATACTCAAGTGAGCAATTTCAAGAAAAGAGGTTACCCAGAGTCTATACTCACTAAAGCAGTAACAAGACTTTCCTATATTCAGAGAAAAGACTTGCTAACAACAAAGGTTAAACCATCACAAAATCGCATAGTTTTCGTTTCCAAGTATTCAACAAAGTTGGCGGCTATTAAAATGATCATCAGGAATCGATGGGAACTTCTACAGAATGAACCTGATTTTAAGAATTTGTTCAATGAACCACCATTATTTGCACATACACGAAGTCTAAACATTAAAGAAATGCTAACACGACCTATAATTAAACAAAACACTACGGAAATAGGCATGCGCAAATGTCAAAATTGTGTACATTGCAACAATGTACTCACTGGGAACACAATCACTCATCCGCAGTCGGGTAAAGTCATAAGATTAAAATTTGCAGGAAACTGCAACTCTTCCTTTGTGATTTATAGCATTAAATGCCCATGTGGCCTAGTATATATAGGCAGGACAGAACGTAAGTTAAAAGTGAGAATAACTGAACATAAAAGCATGATTCGTACCAAAAATTCCAAATCAAATCTAGCAATGCATTGGGTGGAACGAAAACACACCATAGCACAACTCAGATTTACTATTGTAGAGGTTTTACACAAAAGCATTGATGCAGATAATTCAAAACTGTTATCCCAACGTGAGATCTGGTGGATTAAACAGCTCAACACCATAACCCCGAATGGGTTGAATGATAAAATTGAGATGATTTGCTTTCTTTAATGTGGTATGTTTATCATGACTAAGAATAGCACTGTGTATATACTGAAGTGAATAGCTATCTTGCAATGTTTGTACAATCAGGAATGTACAGTTTCATTGGTACAGAATCAATGAACATTATCTACTATTGTGTTCCACCGTTGTGTAATCACTTGTATAGCTTTCTTACAATGTTTTTTACAACTAAGCATGTACAGTTGTACTGGTACAGATTTTCTGAACATTTACCAATGATTGTATAATCTCTTTGATTATCGATAAGAATTGATGTTAAACATTGAGTGAATGTGGTATCAGTCACAGTGCATCTCAGGTCTGGGTACATGTTCTTGTATAACGAGTACGCACAACACAATGAACACAGATGTTGCATGTGTGGTGCCTTTGAGCCCTGTAGGACATTGTGGTTAATTTCAACCATTGCGTGTGTATTTAGCCATACAGATGTTTTCAGGAACAGAACCATGTATTTGACATCTTTGATGAATAATAGCACTGTCAAAATAGGCATATTTATATTTTGACCTTGTTTCATATGTCACACTTGCATTGAATGGCAATATGAGATAACTCTATCTTGGTGTTAAAGGGGCACTCTTCATCTTTCTATTTAATTCTATTTTACACAGGGTGCATGTTTCTGACGGAACTTAAGTTTTCTGCTCTCCAGTTGGTATGTGTTGGTCAAGACTGGTATCATACTGACAGTATGAGTTAATGGGAGCAGCTTTAATATTTTTTCATATTTACTGTTTCAATATCACTGGCTTGCATGATTTTAACCACAGGGTGCATGTCATAACCAGGTTTACTTGGTTCTCGTACGGCGCTCTTGTTTATTGTTTTCGTTATTACTGTGGAAGTTGCCACTATCCACAATGAACATCATGATTTGACGGACACAAAGGATTATTGCACGTCATTTAGTACCTTTGGGGTCTCACGTTACTAGGTTTGTTGTGCAGCATCTTTTATTTAATACCCAATTTCGTGATCGTTACCACACTCCAACATGGCGGCCACAGGTAAGTGAATTTAATAGTCATTGTCAGTTTTAATTTGTGCGTGTTCAAATACCGGTGAAACTAAATGTTCGGTTGACACGATGACACTATAGTCGGGGACGTAAGATTACCGGAAAAATCAGTTGGTGGGTGCAAGTGTGTCATTCAGCAACATACAGAGATTCTTTGGGGTATTGTGAGATTACTTTTGAACATCTCATGTTTCTGCATTGCAGATTTGATCCCGTTACACGTTGGCATTTTGGTCTTGGCATTGGTTTCTAGTGATGTAAGAATCGAATATACAGGTATCTAGGAGTGCTCTTAGGGCAGTTTATTTTACGTGTGTGGGTAGCAGTACATCAGAGTAATTACTTTGTGGTTTCATTATACTTCTGCAGTATCAGCATACGGAATCTGAGTGCCGTGGGTATCACTTTTGGCGTCAGGATCAGACCACTGTTGGTTACAGTCAAGTAAGCACTGTTACGAGGCTAATACCCCAAGGTTTTTCTAGCATTAGGTGGCGTGACCATTGGGGCTCACGTCTATTAATTGCTTGCATGTTTGCATGACCCTCACTGTTTCGGTACAATCTCAGTCACAAGTTTGTTTTGGTAGCGGTATGCACGTTGTATCAAAGTTCATCTCTGGGAAACACGAGCACAAGGTTAAATGCCTAGTCATTTTTTGAGTTTCAGTTCATATTATTGCGTCCATGGGTATGTCTCTTCACCCAGTTCTGGGTCTTCCATCTCATAGTCTGCCATTCGGTTTCGTACATATTGTTGAGTTATGGGTTTTATCCCTGTATTATACGGAGCATCATTTACTGACTTGGTTCCACATTTGTTTATAATTGCAGAGACCCCTGAAGAAGGGATTCAATATCCTGAAAATGCATTTGGCATGACTTATAGCAAATGTTGAAGAATTACAAGATTTTAACAAGATCACAATCAAGAAATGTTGAATATCATCCTTTGAAATCAATTGGATTATTGTATAACGTATTCATTATGATTTATGTTTAATTTGTTACATGTCTAAAATTAAAAAATTCATAAATACAATTGGAAAAGTTTTTAAGGTGTAATATTGTTTAATTGCGTATTACTTTGGATCAGTAGTTTAGCAGAACCCTTGCTGTGAAGCCAGGCATCAGGTGAAGTGTCACTTGTGTTTTCATACTGGAGCAAGATGTTACCACACTGAAAAAACAGGTTGCTAAATTGACCGCTATGGCGAATACGTTGGAAAATGGAGTGGAAGACGCGGAGGGTCGGTCCCGCCGCAATAACATCCGACTGGTGGTTTCTGTAAAGAGCAGAGGGAGACTCCTCTGAATAAGTCCTAGAGGACTGGATCCACAATGCCTTCCGGCCTGAGAGTTTGACTCACACATTTGCAGTGGAGCATGTACACCAGACGTTGACGGCGCAGCCTCAGCAGGGAGCCCCTCCAAGGGCCCTGATTGCACAGATCCTCAACTATCGAGACCAGCACTATATTCTTAAGGCAGCTCGAACCGCAGATGCACTGAAATATGACAATCATACTATTTCCATCTTCCCAGACTACACCTGGAAGGTACAAGCACAGCAGAAATCATTTGTGGAAGTCAAACGGCATCTCCAGACTATGGGGCTTTCCTCTATATTACTGCTTCCTGCACGGCTTCATGCAGTTGCCCAGGGTAAGACCAATTTCTTCGATCGACCAGATGATGCTTGGGTGTGGCTTGAACGATGGAATAAAGTACCGCAGGAGGAATGTGGTTCGTTGAGGACTGATCGGAGCAGGCGCCTGCACACAGCCCCATGGAGTGTCTCATAGGGACAGTCATTGATTGGCGACGCACTTGATTCTCGGATTGAGGTTCAAGAGGACCGCACACTTGCAGAGGTGTTGATGGACGACGTCGGCTTGGCTAGTATCCAGAGTAGTGGAGCAGGGAAGGTACTGCCGACCCCATTGGAGAACATTGCCACACAGACTGGCTGAGACAGTGTGCTGCCATCTGTTGAAACTGCTGTATTGACCCATTTGTATGTAAGTACATTGGGGGGATGGGTGAAATACGCCTGTCCGGACCTGGTGGATGCACACCGGATTTCAGGTACTTGATTGATTTCTGTGTTGGAAGTGGAATGATTTTTATTTGAGAGTGCTGCTTTTACATTTTGGCTCCTACAGGGCCTTTTCCTTTCATTAAGACACTAGTAGTGCAGCTGGGATGAGACCTGGCATGGACCACCACCCCTTATGGGGCAGGTGGAAAGCGCTGGCATCACTCAGCCCTGCACTATACAGGGTTTAGACTAAGGCCTGATTATGAGTTTGGCGGTATAAGAGCAGGCAGCTACACAAGCGCCTCACTTCCACACCACCAAACTTGATCGCCGACCACCCGCCAGATTACGAGTTTCCTCGTGATCTGGCAGGTGGTCATTTGGTGGTCCCACGGCGGTGCCTATTAGGAAGGCACCACAATGGGAGCACCAAAGCCCATTCTTGCACGGCATGGACTGTGCAGTAATTGCCGTGCAGGAAAGAGGGTGCCCCCTGCATGTATCCCCAGGCCCAGAGGCAACAGGTGGGCCTGTACAACTCCCTTAGTTTCCTCGCTGCCAGCATTTTCATGGCATGAGCATCGCCATGAGAGCACTGATGCTGAGGAAACTTGTAATATGCTTGGAGGTGCCGCAGCGGTAAGCATATTGTGGCCTCAGACCACCACTACACTCCCAGGAATCCTGGTTCCCCAGCAGTTTCGGCGGTCCCATGGCGGTCCAACTGCCAGAGTTGTAATACGGCAATCTGATCGCCGGGTGCAGCGATAGCGCACCGCCACCATTGCGCCACCATGGGTTTGGCGGTCCATGGACCACTAAACTCATAATCAGGCCTGAAGTCCCAGTGCAAGGATTGGGTTTCACTCTTAGAATGGGAGTACAAGTCAGTTTAATCAGAGCGGGAAAATAGGGGGGATACTTGTGTCTATTGGTCACGAGATGGTCAGTGATCATGATGTTGTTGTTCTTGATTGTTATCAGATTGTCTAGGGTGGGACGTGGAGGGGAGGTTTCACAGTTGTGCTGGTTTTGGTACAGGACTTGATATGTCATGTATTGCTATTGCTGGGGTTTATGAGAATTCAGGGTGGGGGGTGCAGGCACTCCAGATTCTCACATGGTGCAAGACTATAAAACAATCACATGGAATGTTCGAGGGCCTGGAAGCTATGAAAAATGATATAGAGTGTACTCCTATTTGCAAAGCGCAAATGCAGACATCACCTGTCTTCAGGAGACCCACCTCACGGATCCTTAATCCATTAAGTTACAAAAGAGATGGAGGAGGCAGTTGCATTCATCCACTTTCTCCTTTTATGCACGTGGGGTGGCTATTTGGGTGGCTCCTGAGGTTTCCTTCCACCTGCTGTATTCAGAAACAGACACGCAGGGTAGATATGTGCTGGTGGAGGGGTTATTGAACGGGGTGGATATAACAATTCTGAATACCTACGCTCCCAATGTTGATGACAGCAAGTTCTTCCCCAAGATGCAAACACTCTTGACGGATAATATGGTGGAGCGACTGTTGTGGGTGGGGGACTTCAATTGTGTCCTAGACCCAGTAATGGACTGACGGCCACCCAGAGGTATGACTAAAGCAGGTATGGTGGACACGCTAACTGACGTTATGAATAATTTGCAATGTGTAGATGTGTGGAGAGAGCGTTATCCAACAGGGCGGCAATATTCCTGCTATTCGGACATACATAATACTTACAGCCGCTTAGACTGTGCCTTGAGTACATCTGATATGCTGCTGGATATACAGAAGAGTCAGATATTACTCCTGAGGAAGTGAAACAGGTGGTTAACTGATATGAATTGAGGAAAGTCGCCAGGAGGTGACCGCTTTCCCGTAGAGTTCTACCAAGCATATAAGGCGCAGCTGGTGGGTCCGCTGTTAGAAGTATTTCAAGAGGCAAGGGGGAGTGGTATGTTACCCCCCACACTTAGGGAAGGGGTAGTATGGATGCTGCCCAAGCCGGGGGGAGAAGTAATGGATCCATCATCGTATAGACCTCTCGCAATGCTGACTGTGGACACGAACGTATTGTGTAAACTGCTGGTGAACTGCTTGACAGCTGCGATGGGAACACTGGTCCATGAGGACCAGTGTGGTTTTATACCGGTACGTAGCACAGCCCTCAATTTGTATAGGCTTGCCCACATCATACACGAGACCAGTAGTGATAATGCAGAAATGGCACTGATGTCACTAGATATAACTAAAGCATTTGACACAGTAGAATGAAGTTACTTTCAAGGTGTTCTACAGAAGATAGGCTTTGGCCCCCCTTTCTGACATTGGGTGAAAATACTATACACTGCACCTAGGAATAGGTTAAGCAGTAGAGGTCTGATTTCAACCACGTGGGATGTTCGACGTGGCACCCGGCAGGGACGCCCACTCTTGCCATTACTCTTTGTCTTAGCAATGGAGCCGCTGGTGGTTTTCCTCCGGGCTGCTATGAATGATGTAGATATTAAGGTGGGGGATGTAATGCACCTCATTTCACTCTATGCGGATGTGGTGTTCTACCTGCGGGGTCCTCGGTAAGTGGTACCATGACTTATGTCCTTCCTAGAGACATTTAGGATGGCAGCGGGACTTCGGGTTAATAGAAGTAAATCTGTATTGTTCCCAATAGGGGCACTGTTGGGAATACCGTACACAGATCTGCCATCATTGGGGTTGCTTTGGGAGACGGTGCCTTTCGATATCATGGTGGGTCATACCGTAGCAGTTCAGCGGTGGCGCTGCATAGAGCAGTTGCTGAGTGGCTTGACTGATTTGGTACGTTTCTGGAACACAATTCCGCTCTTCATGGTTGGAAGAGTGGATGTGGCAAAAATGATGTTCCTCCACTGGTGCCTGTATGTCTTCTTTACACTCCCATGCTCCCAGTTTAGGATGGTGGACAGGTCTCTCATGTCTGGGCTAGAGGGAGGAGCCATGTGGTATTGCCCCAGCTCAAGCATGATATGTTGGAGGTTGGAATGGGTTTGCTGGACTTGGAGCTTTATTATTATGCCTCAGGATGATAACTGGGAGAAGAGGTTGCTCTGCAGCACCTATGATGAGTATCATTTGATGGAACTCCTTATGCACGGATCTTGGACACTGCGTGATCCCCCGTAACTGGTCCATGAGATAGCAGAACTTTGGGAGCGAGTTGTCATGCAGGTGCTTAAGCGACCGTCATTTGCTAGAGAATTTGGTATATTGACGTTGTTCCCATTTAAGCGCATTGCGGAAGATATGTCAGTGATGCGATGGAGAGAAGGGGGCTGTGAAATTATGGGGGATCTATACCCAGGGAAGACATTCCTTACCTTCACAGAGGCACGAGAGGCGTTTGCAGTGGGAGGGGGGAAATTCCTGCATTATGCTAAACTGGTGCATACAGTGCGACAGATTTGGACCAGCTGCACCTCGGGTGACGAACACATTGCAGTTGATACTGACTGTTGGGCCGACTAGACATTTAGCCATGCACCTCTGCAGCGCACTTAAGACTGATAGAATTCAGAGGGAGCCAGTGGCAAGGCGTGCATGAGGAGAGGAGTTGTCGGAGAAGCTCCCTGACTCGGATTGTGATGTGGAATCTGAGCTGGTAAAAAACTTGAAATCCTCAATTTAAGTTAACTCACTTTAATGTATTGCACCACACATACATTACGTGATTAAACTTAGTAAGATGTATAAGGGTAGGGGAGCAGCCTGTCCTCAGTGTGGGTGTGAGGGTGCTACCTTCCTGTACATGGCATGGGACTGTCTGAGGGTTCGGGAGTATTGGCAGCGGGTAGTGGCAAAACTATGGGAGATCAAGGCAATGGTGTTAGATGAATCCCCGCAGATGTGCCTACTTGGCATGATTAAAAAGCCTAGGAAGGGGAAGATGCACTGGAAATTCCTACAGTTAGCCCTGGTATTAGTCAGGAGGAGAATAGCCTTTGGGTGGAAGGGTGCTAGACTACCCTCTGTTAAATTGTGGCTTAGGGATGTGGTGGAGTGGGCGATTGCAGAGGAGGTCCATATGAAATTTAGCCGCAGGGATGATAAACTAGAGGAGGATCTGGACACGAGGGCCACATTATTGGGGAGCAGGCATGGGAATCGGGATGAAATGATTACGCAGACCACATAATCACAGGGGGAAGTTTCTTCTGCTGCACAGAACTATGGAGTGGGGAGTGCGAGTTTATTCACAACCACTTCTAAATCATAATGGATGAGCTACTTCCGAAAGCAAGGTTGTGCTGGGAGGGGTAGGAAATACACATGCTGAGCAGGCTTACAGCACTACGGAAGGCTTCTGCGAGAGTGATGAACTTGATGAGGGGTTTGGGAGTGCTTCTCTTATATTGTATCCTGTATCATTGATGATACTAAATTGATGTATAGACTGTACCAAGTTGTGTTTTTTATATTGTTTATTTCTCTGCTATTATGGATTATATATAGATCAAAGGAGCATGTTTATATATGTCACAGATGTGCTGTCTTGTACTGCCCTTGTTCTGGGCATCTTTCTGTATAATGCCTAGTAAACAGATTTTAAAGGAAAAAAAAGTTAGGTTGAGAAACCATCTTAATCAGGAACTTTGCCTAGTGGTAGAGAATGGATAGCTTTAACAAGCGGGTGATTTCCCCCACCCACATAGCAGGTCTTATTCTGGAAGGCATTTTTTCCAACAAATCAGATCTAAAGGTTGAAGATATCTTACCTATTACCATCAATTTTAGTTTAGAATCTGTCTCGTTCACTAATGTTATAAAAAATCATATGCAATGTAAAAAGTCCAAGCCTTGACTAAAATTTGCAAAACAGACCTGGCAGACGTTTTAGTCAGATCCTACCTCCAATTTATGAAGGACTCTAACCCAACTGTAGAGACATATTCCGAGTGGTTAAGAGCTGCTGTTACCAAGCTCGCCTCTGCTAAAACTATAAAAAAAATTACAGAAGAAGATCCTCTGCCCCCCTGGTTCTCTCCTCAGCTTAAGGAACTAACACAAAAATATAGAAAGCAGGTAAAAGTGTGGAGGAAATATTACCATAGGGAAGAAAATGTTAAATGTAAGGAATGTATCTATGAATATAAAAATCAGATTGTTATTGAGAAAACCAAATATTTCTTGGAGAAAATTCAATTTGCAAAGAATTCCACATGAGAACTCTTTAAAACAGTTCAGATTCTTTCCAGATTATTTTCACACCGCACTATGGTACCCTGTCAGCTGGCCTGTGATCAACTCACGGGTTTCTTTAAAAATGAGGAGGAGGAAATCCATGGCAAATTAAATACTAACGGCAGGCCTTCAGTTTCATCGCTGGAATCAAACAGTACAATTCCTGGCAAAAAAATACACTTGTTAAGTTTTCCCTGCTTACGGAGGAAAGAATACCTGAACTCGTAGGCCAAACAAAATCTGCGGCCCCGTCTGACCCTTGCCTCCACCCCCCCGGAAATTGTTCATGAGATTGCTGCGGTGATTACTCCCTCCTTACTATGCTATTGAATTCCATTATGGATTATGGACTCTTTCCTATGGAGTAGTAAAATGCCTCTCTTCTCCCACTGTTGAAGAAACCTTCATTAGATCTAAAAGAGGTGAAGAACTATCATCCTATTTCTCGGTTACCTTTTCCAGCTAAGATTCTTGAAAAACATAATGAACATTGCACTGTCTAAATTCGTGGAGGAGAATTAAATTCTAGATTCAGCACAATTTGCTTTTAGGTCAAATCACAGCACTGAGTCTGCTCTGATTGTGGCTACTGAGGAGCTGAGAGGTGCCCTGGATAGCGAAGGCAAGGCGGCGATGCTCTTATTGGATCTATCGGCAGCCTTCAGCACTGTTAACCATGAGGTCTTGCTAGATCGCTTGGTAGAAATTGGAGTTGGAGGCTCAGCTTTGGAGTTGTTTCGTTTCTTTCTTTCACACAGAGAACAATCGGTGGCCTTGGGGGACTTGGTTTCTAAGTCCTTTGCATTGCCATATGGGGTCCCTCAGGGCTCATCGCTGAGCCGCACACTGTTTAACATTTATGTGCCCCCCCCTGACAAGACTAATTTGGTCATTTGGTTTTGCTCCAGTAGCATATGCAGATGACATACAAATTGTTGTTTCTATCTCGAATGATGTTGATGAGACAGCACACCGCTTCAATGGATGTATGGGAGCCATTAAACAACGGATGAACAATAACAGTCTGTAATAATGAAAGTCTGATAGCCAAGTGCAGTTTGTGATGATTTATTTAGTCTTAGTTGCAGGTTGGTAAATCCCTAGAGAGCAGCCCCACCAGGAGCAGCCTGCCTGATGCTCAGCCCGTATTCCAACTGTCACACCTCACCTCACAGGCACCCAAACATTCCATTCATCATCACCACTCCAACATTCCATGCAGCACATTCACACTGGCTGAGCAGCTAGGGCCAAAGCAACAGAGGATAAGCATAAATACATACACAGGATATTACACAGTCTTATGCTTAATTCGCCTAAGACTAAGGTTCTCCTTTTTAGCAAGGAGTTGGTCTCTTGGGATCAATAATAGTGGCCCCAGACACTTGGCTCTCATCCCACTTTGGTATCTTCTGTCAGGAATCTGGGAATAATCTTTGATCCCAGTTTGTCCCTCAATGCACAGATTAATAAACTCACCTCCTCTATTTTTTTTTGCGTAACACCAGGAATAGTCTTCCATTTATCCCTTTTGAACTCCAAAATCAGTGGTCACAGCCTTAGTGTTATCAAGGCTGGATTATTGCAATGTCCTATAATTAGACATTCACCAGCATGCTCTGAAAAACTCCAAGGCCTACAGAATGCAGCAGCAAGACTTTTAAAGAGAATTTCAAAGTTCAAGGCAGTGTCTGGTACATTACGAAAGCTTAACTGACCTCCTGTGAAGAAAATAGTCAGGTCAAGGCCTTATGTTTGGCTTATAAAGCCCTGCATGGGGATAGCCCAGCGTACTTGAAAAAAAATCTTTCTTTGTAGAGTCCTAGTAGGATGCTACATTTGACCTCAATATTGTAAAATCAGAAGAAAGAATTGGGGAGGTAGGAGTTTTATTTACTCCACAGCACAACTGTGGAATAAACTTCCTGAACACCTGAGAGGCCAGTCTATTTTTTTAAGCTTCAGGAAACAGCTTAAAACTTAGGGGCCCATTACGATGGCGGGCGGAAGCACTACCGCCGTGCTGGCGGATGCAAAAACCACCAGTTACCGCCGGCACGCAGCAGTCCACACGCCCGCCCAATTACGATGCGAAAAGCAGGCCAAACACCGCCGGCAAGCCAGCAACACCGTCCGCCATCAAAGTGCGCCCGTTCACGTAGCGGCGCAGCACAACTGACACACACCTTCCGACGAAACACGTCCCGCCCGGCGCATAAATTACGATGCCGCAAACAAACGGCTCCCACGGCAAAGAGACACCGCACGTGAAAGAGAGGCGGAAACACGGACGCCGAGCACGGACAACGAAGAAGCGGCACCCCGGGCATGAATCCAGCACTGCAGGCCCTTCCCATGCTTCTGCTGATGCACCACCAAGGACGCAACGTACCGCGGAGACGCAGGTAGGCACACACACAACAAGTGCACGCAAACAGCGCACACAGTGCAAGGGCGGATAAAGCGGACAACCCCCACCAGCGCGTGCACACTACACATCCACCATTGCATCCACATATGACACACAGGCCAAATCCTAACATCGCGGAACACATGTGTACACACCACCTGGGACTAGGAACCAACCACCCCGTCACGGCCCCAAAGCGCCGATGATGCCGCCACACATGCGCACAACGCAGAGGCCAACCGCAGCGCCATGCATGCGTCGCACACAGACACAGGGACACAACCAAGCAGCACACACACCAGCCCCACCCCGAACGCACATGACACGTGACAGGCCGGCCACAGACATGTCCCCAACGCCCAATTCACGGACAACACCCAACGCCACACAACCGACGCACACATGTCAGTTAAGTCACGCAACAGCAGGACACACCCCAGTGTAACAAACATGGCGAAGCACACAGCGGCGGCAACACCAACTAGGAGAAGCAGGGCCTCTTCGGGAAGAGGAACGCCAGTACCACACTGAAAAACCCATACCACCCTGCACATATGAACAAGACACATGAAACGGAACACCAAAGAGCCCGGGGACCGACAACAGGTGGCCCAAGAATTACATCCACACACAAGGCCCAACGCAGAGCGGAAAGGCAGCCTGCCGCCCACACAAGGGAGAGCAGACAGCACTGAATGACCTTCCATTCCAACACCGAAACCACAGCCCTACGACAGAAGCCGGTGAATACAGCCATTGTCCAAGAAT